>CM077227.1:28284273-28591773 GCA_039654775.1 Spinibarbus caldwelli | reverse complement strand
GGTGATAGTTCAGCCAAAAATGTCACGTTGTTCCAAACCTGTATGACTTTCTTTCTTCTGTGTTTTTATTTTGTCCATACAGTGAAAGTCCAAGGAGTTCATTGTTGTTTAGATCCCATCGTTCTTCAAAATATATAATTGTTTTTGTTCTGCTGATGAAGGAAAGTCATACAGGACAGGTTTGAAATAAGATGGTAAGTAAATGATCACCATTTTTGGGTGAACTATCATTTTTTGAGATTGTCTTCACTTTTATTATGTTTAGAGTCCCAAAGATTTTAACGCTGCGAGTGTTGTTAATAATAATAATAATAATAATAGTAAATTCAGTTAACATTTAATTTTTTACACTTTGGTAATCTAAATGTTATAGTCATAGGTTATTGATGCTTTAACCTTCTGTTATATCATAATGTTTGCATTAATGTATTAGTTATCCAACAGAGTAAAAAGGATTCTGTTTGAATTAGTGTGCATTTGACTGATTGATCACATTGCTGTCCTATACATTAGTCTAGATAAATGGCAAAAAAAAAAAACCCTGAAAAATAAATATCAGTCTCCTATTTGTGCATTATATAGAAATTTTCTGTTCCATGTGGTAGGTGTAAAGTTTGTATATGTGGCTAGAACAACTAGATGCATTTGTTTTATGTATCCCCTTTTGAGGTAATCAGATTGCTATCTATTTCATATGTGACCTAGAGCAAATTTACACTTGGTATTTTCATTATTTGATACAGTAGCTGTCCAATCAGTAAAAATACAAGTGACCAAGACTAAATACCCCCTTTGATCCCAGCAAAAACAATACAATAAAACAACCAGTATAAGTGTCATAAATTATAAGTCCATCAATTAATGTCTTGTGAAGTCAAAAGCTGCATGTTTGTAAAAAACAAATCCATCATTAAGGTGTTTCATCGTTGCTTCAGGCTAAAAAGTGGGGTGTCCTCTAGTGTCCTCTATCCATAATATTGATTTTTCTAGTAGAAAAAGCATTGTCTAAATTAGGACAGAAATATGCACAGATCAAGCACCGTTTACAAGCGAATGGACTTTTTTACTTGAGGAAGCTTTATTATGGATCATTGACTCCTATTTTGGCCAGAAGTGAGAGTTTAAAGTTAATAGTGGATTTGTTTCTTGAAAACACACAGATTTTCACTTCACAGGATGTTAATTGGTTGTTTGAAGTTGTGTGGATTACTTTTATCAGCTTTTTGGACTCTCATTCTGACGGCACCCATTCACTGCAAAGGATCCATTGGTGAGCAAGTGATGGAATGCTACATTTCTCCAAATCTGCTCTGATGAAGAAACAAACGCATCTACATCTTGGATGGCCTGAGGGTGAGTAAACCTTCAACAAATTTTCGTTTTCAGGTGAACTATTCCTTTAAATGTCAAGTATGTTTTTGGAGTTATTAAAATGGCCTTGGAGTCTCTGGAGAGAGCATGATGGTTAAATTTCTAAAACATTCCAGAAAATTACCTTTTATAAGCCTCATCCTGCCGAGCAGATTTTAATTTGTTGCTTTAATGTGGTCAGTAGCTATTAACACCCATCAATGCATGCGGCGCAGTCCTCTTGAGGTACACTAATCGGACGAAATGCCTTTAAAACCGCCGCCTCATCAGAGTCACATCTGCGCTTGTACACGGGGCATTTCTCTTTGTGTCGCTTATCTCAAAATAATTTCCTGTAATATGTAATTTTGCAGCGAGATTAGGCCACTGAAGTGTCCACCAGGTCATCCATGTAATTATGGGGATGGTAGCAGCTTGTCAACATACAAATCATCATTTACTTCTGGTTCTGATAGCTATCTGCCCTCGCCTTAACCCTCCCTCCCTCTCTCTCTCTCTTTCAAACTCCCTCTTGCTTAATACGTTTCTGGCCACAGAAGGAAGAAGCAGTTATGCATCGTTCAAAGGAACCCTTGAAGGCAGAGACTATAGTAGACTCTTTTCCAGCATTTAGGCATGTATGGTCATTGTGATGGGCTATTTAGGAGTGATTGAGACGGACATGAAGCCGCAGTGGGGGCCACATTTCACTGTGATGAAGAGATTTGGAGAGCCTGTGCGCCTTGCTGTGTTGTTGAATGAACATCGTGTCTCTCTGAATTTTAAAAGGCATGGTAATTGCAGGGTTAGACCAACTTACTAGGAGGCAGGATTTGTTTTCCCAGTTCAAGTCATTGTTTATTTACAAGACTTTTTTTTTTCTTTTTTTTTTTTTTTTTTTAACCATTTCTTTTGTGCCTGGATATCTTTTGATTTTCATTTTTATAAGGCAATATTGCACTGTCTTCAAATGATTTGACAAATGTTTTAGTGGATATATCTTACTACAGGAACTTAAAGGGACATTTCACACAAAAATGGTAAATTCTGTCTCATTTGTCTCACGCATATGCTCAGTGGCACTGATTGCTACTTACATGACTGTTTGTTCCCTTTATAAGTTTTTCTATAGCCAGAGCATGTAGTAAACCATTAGGTTGAAAAACTAGGCTATTGTTTATTGGGCTTGTAGTAAAAAAAAAAAAAAAAAAAAAAAGTAATAATTTTTATTTATTATTGAGGCTACAGTTTTCTCTGAAGAGTCCAATAAACCAAAGACTGTGAAACAGAGTGACTTTATGTATCCCATATTTAATACATAATCAGGTAGCACTGAATCGGTCTAATACAGAAGCTGTGATGCACAACCTCATTTTCCGTGTGTATTAAATTTGTCTAAATGTGTATTAATTGTTTCTGTTTGAGTTTTCAGGCTGTTTTTTGTTTCCATTCATCCTCAGTAATTTAATCTTAACTAACTTTCATCTACGGACTCTTGGCTGGAGGGGAGAGTTTGAGTCTTAAATATGAAGATTCTGGTCTCTAAATATTTGAAGAAATGTTTTTAAGGTATGGGAAAAAAAATATAATTACTGTATAAATTATATATGTAATATGCACGCAGTCTGTTCAAACATTTGGGGTCATACGATTTTTTTTGTTTTTAAAAGTGGTCTCTAATGTTCACCAAGACCGCATTTATTTGATCAAAAATGTAGTAAAAACAATAATATTGAGAAATATTATTACAATATAACTTTCTATTTTAAAATATTTTAAAATTTAATTTATTCCTGTAATGTCAAAGCTAAATTTCCTTCAGTGCCAAATGGTCCTTCAGAATTAATTCTAATATTCAGTTCTATTTTGACCAACTTCCAAAGCCAAAGCTTTGAGCAGAACATAGGCTAAAAATGATCATTAATTGCTTAAATTCTTACCAGTTAAACATTAACCTCTTATTGTGTTTGCTGATTCTTTAAAAGCAAGTTTTTAAGTGTGTTGTAAAGAACACACTTGCCCTAATAAAGAAAAAAACTGCCTATGGTAAGACACATAAGCACTCTGGGCTTTACCTTTGTCAGGTAAATAATGACTTGTGATGCTATATAAAGTAGAAATTATGTGTGAACAAAACATAAGCTTTTAAAACCCATACAGGACATTATATAGTTCACATATTAGTACTTCAGACATTGTCCTCATGTTTCACGCTTGCGGTACGTAATAAAACGGGCCTGTGATGTCAGATACATGAGGAATTACCTTACCCTTGAGCTGTAATGGAAAAGTGAAATACACCACATAAAGCTCTGAGCTCAACACAATGGTGTAGCATTCATCACAGTAAAAGTCCCTGGATGCTTTTGCCCTTTTAAGATGGTTTGTTTCAGATTGAAGCTGCATACACAATAGCTGAAGGTCAACGAGTAAAGGAGAACATGATAAAGGTGAACTGATTGACAGTGTATTTTCAATGATGGTGCCAGGTTTTTTTTTTTTTTGCTGTTTCATGATCTTTTTTTTTTTTTTTTTTTTTTCACAACTATCCTCCCCAGTTTCTTGGGTAATGAGCGTTGAGTTAATAACAAAAGAAGCTATTTCCACAAACCGCCTGTTCTGCCATCCTTGCAGAGGAGACTAATATGGCAGAAAAGCCAAGATCAAAAACTGACACAGGTAATCATAGATCATTATAGCTTTGGGCTTCATTGACCTCTTGGTGCTATAGAGCATCATTTCGACGTCCCTCTCTGATCATCCACACCTCATCAAAGTGCAGCCCTATCTGGGCCCCTGTAGAGTTCGGCCCCATGGTGTCCAATTGTGGTGCCTCCTCTCTTTGCTCTTATAACTTTAATATGCGCACCATGGTGCAGGAAAACTTTACAGTGCAGTGCTAGTGTCAGTGGTTGCTTTTAACTGAAGATGGAATATCTTTGACTAAAAAGTTTGTTTACTTGTTTAGACATTTGTTGATGCATTTGGGTCATTCCTACAGTTTGGTGGGAATTTTATGTCCCTATGAAACAATACTGCATATTTTACATAAAATGTTAATGTCACATGGCTTTTCATGCATAGATGTACCCCATCAATATATATATATATATATATATATATATATATATATATATATATATATATATATATATATATATATATATATATATATATATATATATATATATATATATATATATATATATATATATATATATATATAAAATATATTTATATTTATTAAAGCAATTTACACAAATTTTCATGTTCCTAATCTCAACTTTACTGTTTTCTCAACTTAACTTTGAAATAAAGGTTACATATGTTTATAAATTAATAAATTTAAGTATTAGTATATACATTTACCTATTCTCTTTGACATAAAATACAGTTAATTGTGATACATGTGTGTAATGCCAATAAATTAGTTTGTCTCAAACATTACATTTGTTCTTAAAGTTAAAGCAAAAGTTCACCCAAAAATGAAAATTTGCAGAATGGTGAGTAATATTCTACCATATAACAACCAGTTGTCAGGGTTATGGACCAGTTTTGTTGTTGCTCTCCATGTCCTAGTTTCTCCCTTGTTTCATTGTGCCCTTATTTGGTTCTTCCTGTTCCTGCTCCTAGTGTGTTTCATTTGTCTCAGGTGTGTTTCGTTATCCCCTCGTTTAGTTGTATATTTAAAGTGTTCTGTTCCTGGTTTCCTCGTCCGGTGTCTTACGTCATTCCCTGTTTCAGTTTGTATTCCCTTTGGTTGTTTATTAAACACTGTTTACTTTGAGTTTACTCCTGCATCTCCTCATCTACTCGCTCCTCTCCTTGGAAGTGTGACAGAACACCGGACCGAATACAAAAATAGCTTATCAGTGTGTTTTCTCCCGTTTTGTTTCCGTTGTTTCCCCCATGGATTCCCTCACCCACCCGGAATACCTTCTCCTCCTGCTGGAGCAGGGGGAAAGATCGCTCGAGGACCATACCAGACTGTTCCTGGTCCTCGCAAATATTACCAGCTACCCGGATGACGCGCTCTGCCTGTTCTACGATGCCAGCCTGAACCCCGCGTGCAGAGCGCCGTCGTCCGAAGATGGTCCTCGAGCGGATTTCGCCGCCTTTGTGGAATGGATACTGGCGAGAAACGGATCACCTCTCACCATCTGTCCTGTGGATGATCTCGCCAGTTCCACTCCCGACCCAGAGCCCAGCCCAGCCCACCATCTCCCCGCTGCGCGGAGCAGAAGCCCGAGCCCACCGATGACGGAGAGCCGGAGCCCGCCGCGACTGACGAGCCATCGCATCTAGGAGCGACAGAGCTGAGGATCGCCGCGGAGCCAGAGCTGCGTGTAACATCAGACCAGGTGCGAGAGCTGGCTACCATGCCCGCTACGAGGGAAAGAGCCATAGACAGCGAGAGTGTGGAGAGGAGTTCCGCCCACTGCACTGTGGCTGAGGGGGAGTTGAATTTGAATCTGGGACTGCTGGACTTAGGAGAGGCTGTGGATGTGGATGCTGACTTGCCCCCTCTCCTCCCTCATTATTCGGAGCCCTCAGTCACTCTTGTTTCCCCCGTCCTGCCCAGAAAGAGACTTAGTTCCTAAGATTAGCCCAGAGAGGGCTCTCATTCCTGAGTTTAGCCCAGAGAGGGCTCCTGCTCTTACGTCCAGCCCAGAGAGGGCTTCTGTTCCCAAGTCCAGCCCGGAGATTTCCCCCAAGGAATTTTGGGGGGGGGGGGTGCTATATGGCTCAAGTGCCAAAGCCACGGAGGCTATCCCACCATGGGCCCCTGAGCTCCCTGCTCCTGGCTCCCTGGACTGCCTGCTCTGCCATGGCTCCCTGCTCCGCCAAGGCTCACTGGACTGCATGCTCCGCCGTGGCTCCCTGCACTGCCTGATCCGCCCTGGAGGCCTTCCTTTTCTCCGTCCAGGACCAGCCTCCAGGGCACGCCTTCCGGGAGGGGGGAGTAATGTCAGGGTTATGGACCTGTTTTGTTGTCGTTTTGCTCTCCATGTCCTAGTTTCTCCCTCGTGTTTCATTGTGCCCTTATTTGGTTCTTCCTGTTCCTGCTCCTAGTGGGTTTCATTTGTCTCAGGTGTGTCTTGTTATCCCCTCGTTTAGTTGTATATTTAAAGTGTTCTGTTCCTGGTTTCCTCGCCCGGTGTCTTGCGTCAATCCCTGTTTCAGTTTGTATTCCCTTTGGTTGTTTATTAAAGACTGTTTACTTTGAGTTTACTCCTGCGTCTGCTCGTTCCTCTCCTTGGAAGTGACACCAGTGTGTGCTGGTGGCTCATGAAAAATATTTTCAAATGTTTGTAAACCAAGTACAGAAGTAACATAACTGAATTCAACCAACTGAAACTTACTTGATGTTATTCTTAAAGAGGTAGTTCACCTAAAATTAAAATTCTGTCATGATTTACTCATTCTCATGACTTTATTCTTCAGAACACAAAAGATATTTTGAGGAACATTGGCATCCAAACAACACTGGACATTGGATAAAGATGAATATGACAGAATTTTTACTTTTAAGTTGAGTGCATTTCATCGCTTTGCTTTATCTGTCTATCTATTTACATATTTATGTTGATTGCATAATGCAAAAGATCAAAAACTACAATAAATAAAAACATTATACATGTAATAGCTATATATATATATATATATAAAATGTATTGTTTATTATTATTTATATTGTCATTATACAGTATATACTCATTTTTATCTGAAGTCCAGTGTTGTTTGTATAATGCAAAAAAAAAAAAAAGCCTACAAAAAATAATTACTACTAATTACTAATGAAGTTACACATGCATGTGAACCCTGCCATGACACATAAGAGGTTGTCATTGATCTTACCGTGCAGTTGCATCACATATGTCATTATTGAATTATCCCGAATCGATTTACAACTGCATGATATCTTTAGCGGCATCCCGTGTCAAAATGGATTGATGAAATGAGTGATATAATGCATCCGCGAGCCGTACGCGCTTGGAGTGAGGCAGGACCTGGGGGAGGAGACATGTGTATCACGCTTTCGCTCATGCTTCTGTGTTTCGCCAACCAATTCCAGCTCATCGTGCACATTGTTCCCGTGAACTGAACGAGCGCACTGACACTACGATCATCCAGCATCCCTCCAGCACACCTTCATCTTCTGTGGATCTGCTCGCGTTCGGAGAGAGCTGGACACAATAAACAACCCTAGCTTTGCACGAGTCGTTATTTAATTCGTCTGACTTCATGGGACGTGCTTTTAACGCGAAACGCTTTAAAGACCTACAAGTCGTCGTTATATGATCTGTTTCTGCGCTTGGAGACAATGTTTTAAAGCAAACACAGGCGAGCGCGCTTCGCTTTAAATGAGCTCAGATTGGAGAGCCACTGGGAACCCAAGCAAGGAACTAACTTGAACTACGAAAGTAAGTATTCTGCTTTATTTCTATGGACTGTTTTACTTGCTTCGTGATTGTTTTGTTGATATGTCAAGATTATTACAATTCATTACGAGATTTTGACAGATGATCGGTTATCAGTGTAATTCCGGAGAGTTTCAACATTTTATAACCAGATGTTTTTGTACTACGTGTCTTGTGTTTTTGTGTAATATTTTCATATTTGTCCGCTTCAGATTGAAGTTAAGTTAATGTGACGTATCCTATACCTCACTACAAAGGTGTGTTGTAACTAGAAAACATGGTAATTTGTACATTTATTTTTTGTGGTAATCAAATTTACTTCATTATTGTACCATTCCACCACCCTAATTTCATTTTAATTATTTTAATTTATAAAGGTAATTGAATAGGAAACTTTTTAATCTAGTCAGCAAATAAAGTTTGGAAGCAAATATAGAACAAATAGATATAGTATGCTAACAAATACAAATGATAAAGGTGTTGTGTGGCAGATGTGGGTACAAGTAGTTGTAGTATAGAAGTATTTGGAAAGTGATACAACCCTTTTCGGTCTGGTCAAATTTTAAAATGTAGATGAAAAACTGTAGTTAGATGTGTATAAAATTGAACACAAGAACCTGCTGATTCATATGAGACCAGTTCTGTCATCTGACACTGATTAATATGGTCTTAATCACATTATAAATCAGGCTTAAAATTTGACTTTCTTACATCCAAATTGGTTTTTGTTCTGTATATTTTTATACACATTGTCACCTCAGGAGGGTAGTGATCATGTATGGTAGTGATTTCACCCCTGTAGCTCATTTTTGATTGGCTGAACTGGTAACTGACTAACTAGTCATTAGTGTATCCATTTATTTCAGTGGCACTTCCCTTCCACCACAGCTGGCGGAGGATCCCATCTTAGCTCATGGGTGCTCAGTCATGCTGCCAGTTTTTTTTTTTTTTTTTTTTTTTTTTTAGCATGAAAATGACATCATGACCACACTTATTGGCTGATGACACAACAAGTCCCAAACCCTTCACTAATGACTATCCTGCGCTGTAACGTTAAAGTAACAGACAGGGAAAATGGTCAATTTCACACTTTTTTTTGGGGCCTCCTAAAAGGATCAGGCACTTTTTTAAAATCTTTTTTGCATTTTTTTTTTCAGAATTAATAATAAAATAATTCTTTTTTTTTTTTTTTTTAAATGTTTCACAATTTAAATGTTGTCAGAATACACCAATATTTTTGAATGAGCATTAATGGAGAAAGATGGTGTAGTTACAACATCTTCCAGAAAGGGTTATAATGGGGCCAATGTTAATGACCTAAACCTTGACCTTTGGTTTCTCACCCCAGTTTCCCCTACTATTATCCATCCCGTTATACACAGTTTCAGTCATTTGTATATGATTTGAAGTGCTTATTTATTCGTTGTGGTTACAAGATCTCGCTTAAACTGCATTTTTATTCATTGTGTTTTTCCTTACATAAGGAAAGGCAAGACAGTTGTTTATCCATTTTTCTACATGTGGTTTACAGCTGTCTTTCGAAAAATGCCGAGGCTTTCGCTGTCCGAATTACACGCATGCCTAAATAGTTGACATGCATGAATGATTAATTTAGACATAAACCTGAGCATGGTTTTCATGGGAGTACAGGAGCTGCCCGTTTGTCGCCCGTGCTTCTAGAAGGCTATTGAATAAATCATCATTCTAGAACTGACAGGGAGCGAGCCTCAGGCACTGTGAGCTCATCACGCCCTGTTATTCATATTAATGTTTCTAAAAAGGCAAAGTCTCACCGGACCTATAGGCAAATTTAGTATTTTTTTCTAGCCAGTACAGTGGCATATGTTTGGATGGTTCAGGGAACATTATTCCAAAGGTGAACAACATCCAGCTTCTGTGAGGTTTGTGAGGTGTATTAGGATGCTTAGATGGCATTTCAGTGCATGGGAATGCTTACATCTACATTTTTCTGAGTTCAAGTGAATTTTATTGTCATTCCACCGTACATGGAGACATATGAAGGAACGAAATGTAGTGTCTCACAGGACCATGGTGCTACATATTTAAACGTACATAAACATGCACATAGCTAACCTTTTGAAAGAATTAATGTGACGCATGCATACATGCATATGCATATAGACATCTATAGTGGATTTAGATTGGCATATTATCTTAGAACTTGGCTGAAATTAACAAATGACTACCAAAGACAAGTACAGTTATTCCCTGCTATTATAAAACTAATTTGAGAGATTTCTGACTCAGCTGCATCATTTTTTTTTTTTTTTTTTTTTTTTTTTTTTAGTTTGAGAAATACCATATCAAAAAAGAGAAAGGGCATTATTTTAAGGAATAGTTGAGCCAAAAATTTAAATTCTGTCATTTATTCACCCTCTTATCATTCCAAACCTGTATGACTTTTGTGTTTTTGTATGTGTTTTTGTCCATATACTAAAAGTCAATAGGATTCATTTGGGTTGTTTTGGAGCCCATTGATTGTCACTGTATGGACATTTCTTCTTTTGTGTTCCAATGAAGAAAGTAAGTTATGCAGGTTTGGAGCAACATAAAAGTGAGTAATTATGATAGAATTTTTATTTCTAACTATGCCATTAATGCAAACACTTAATGTAGTTTTTATACCACACATTAACATAAATAACTTACAAAGCACTTACAAATTAACTCTTGCAATTGATCCTGATCTCTTGACTTTGTTCACTTAGCAGTTTTTCCACAAGAACCAAAGTTTTTTTTCCATAGGTTTTCATTTTAAAATGCAGTGATGCACAGCACTATGATTGTATACAGCACTTAGGAGACAATCACATACTGTAACAAGAACTTGCATCATACGTGAAACACAGCAGAAATTGGATCCGCAATACAATGAGATCCATAAATGCATATTTTTATTGAAGTAAATTACGTAACTCAGCTAAAGTTGCAGTAGTTTTCTGTCAGAAAGCAGGGTAATGGATTTACTCAAGGAAAGCTGTGATACTTTGCCCTTTTCCCCACATATAACCATGAATATCTTTAACATCAGCAGTGCAGATTGGCTCAAGCACTGTAGCTTTCGTTGCCTCGGCATCCCAGCTCACGTTGATGTTTTTTGCCTGTGTCAAGGTCGACTCGGGGTGATGCGCACTGCCCATTTCCTCTGGTGCGTGTGGAGTCTTTCACTTATGGAGATCACAGTTTACAATCCATTATGATGTAGCCCAAACCCCCAGGCAGCTGTGAACTTAAGTGAAACATGGTTACACTCTTAGTGTGAACTGTGGCTGGGAAGAACAGAGGGACTGTTGGGTGTTTTATGAGGTGGAAGATTCAAAATTCAAGTCGTTATTTTCTCTAATCCAATAGTGCTAGCTGTAGAATGCATGACACAAATTTGTTCAATCCTTATTTAGTAATACGTTCAAAATTGCACCCATGCATCTGCCCATAAATTGGTATATTGAACTTGTCAAAGAAATAATGACCAATATATGTTTATATCCCATCACAGTCCCAGTTAATTACCATTTGTATGGAGACAAGCGCCATTCTTTAAGGTAATGATTGCACCTCAAGCTAAAAGAGATCTGTAGTGCTTCATAAATGTAATGGATTAGCTTCGGGCTCTATAGATTAATGAGGAAATGGTAAGGCCTGGTTCAGGTCCTCTTAAGCACTCTTATGTTATTTGAGACGAAATGGAGACATAGGATGTAACCCAAAGCTGTAATTAAACTCAAAATGAAACGGGACACAAAATTTTCCCAAAGGACAGCTGCTTTCCCAAGGGAGACCTAAGACCATGATTTCCATGGTATGGACAAAAATAGAAGTCAATGAGAACATCTTCAAAATATCTTCTTTTGTGTTCAGCAGAAGAAATAAAGTCATAAAGGTTTGGAACAACATGAGGGTGATTAAATGATGACAGAATTTTCATTTTTGGTTGAACTGTCCCTTTAAAGACTTGGATTTCTTTTTCTTCTTGTTTATTGAAAGATGCATGAGATGATATCTATGAAACTATGATGTCCAAACCCTTACCTACACGAGCACCATAATGGAGTGGCACCAGTGAACCAAAAGCCTTGGAAATGCAGGTCTATTTTTGGCCCATGTCGGATGGCTCTCTCCTTTCCACTCACCTGTGTGTTGTTTTGCACAGAGAATAGACAGCTGCCAGACACAAGCAAATGATTTTATTGCTTGAGATGAAGTTGCCCTCTGTTGCTGATAAAAGGGCTTTGTAAATACACAAGTGCATAATGAGAGGCCATCATGACAGCCTACATGATGGAAATTTTTCCCTCCTGCTTTTTCACCATTCTTCCAGGTCTTGTCATACTGAGTGTATGTACAGTTTGTTATTTAGATTTTCACTGTATGTAGATATTATATAGGATATACACTACCGTTCAAATGTTTTGGGTATCTCATATCACTCATATCACAATAGGAGTCATTTTATTGCACAGTAATGATATATATCACGATATAGTTATATAGTTATAATATAGTTTTTGCTTTAAATAAGGTCTTTATGATATAAAAATGTTTGATACCATAGAAATTTCATAGTTCTTATCACCAGTGCAGTATCACAAAAAAAAAACAATACTAGCCCAAATTAAAAAAAAAACAAAAACAAAACTTAAGCTCACTGAAGACAAGTGAACAGTCAGCGATTAAATAAGAGTAAGAAACTAATTACAAGCAACAGGACACAAAAACTGAAGTAGAACAAATTACAAATTAGACATGCTGCATACATTGTATAAAGTAATCAAATGTAAAAAAAAAAATGCATATTCTTCACTGTGTAAATTATATATATAATTTTCTTATTAAAGTTACAAAAGTGATTTAGTCAAAAGCAGTGAGAAATTTTCTCTCTTTTGTTGTTTGATTAACATGAACGACAGACAGCAGGAATATTAGACTGCTGTCACTCTAAGAGCTGCCCAGATTCAATATACTGTTACACATTTTCTTTCTCAGCTGTTTGCTTTCACTTAAAACCTAAATTACTGTGTTTACGAGGATACTTGCAAAGACAGGCATTTTGACACATACAAGTGTGTGTATTTAACCGTTCAAGGCCTATAAAGCGGCAAAAATAACTCCCACCTCTCTGACAGCGCGTGCATATAGCGGAATGAGTTCTCTTTTGCTGCTGATTGCATTTCAATCACTTGTTTTTAAACCATAATGCTAAAAATGCATGCAAATATTAAAGTTTCCCTGAACACGCCCCCTTCTGCCATTGGCCAGACAACCAGTTAGCCCCGCCCTCAAATTTACACTATTGGTTGAGTTAGATTTACTGTGTTAGGGTGTTCAAACAGCGACACTTTGTTGAAATCAACCTGTAAATTTCTTACTTGCAGTTGTTTTTGCATATAAATCTGAGATAAGAAAAAGGACATTTACATTTTTATAATCCATGTTTATAAGAACATCAGAATATGCCACATATTGAACAGACTGTATGTTTATCCCTCGCAGCGCTGTTTTGATTCTTGTCAAATTAAATAAAGCATCAACTCTGATGCTTCGTGCTTCTCTGAAAATCTGTGCAAACTGCTGTCGGCTTTTGAGGACACATCACAAGTAAGTTAAACCATTAGAGTCTCCCTCCTGTTCAGCGGTGTGACATATCAAAGCTTATTAAATCCAATTTAATGACCAGACAAGCTTCCAGAGCATCAGGCCTTTGCTTATGTCAGCATTAGCAAAGGTTGAAGAGTCGCATCAGTGGATGCATGTAGTATGTAGTGCAGTGATATATTTGAATACACACATCCATGATGCAATTAGACCACAGCTAAAAGGTGAACTCAAGGTGAACTCTCCAGGCGTCATTGGCGATGATGAGCCAGTCTATCTCTGAAACAGAGGAATTATGTAAAAATTGTTGAAAAGGTAATTATGCAAATCGTGGGAGCGGTGAGTTCGTGTTCTATGTCAGCGCTCTCCAGTTCCCCACTGCTGGATGGGTCTGCAATAGAAAAGCCTGTTTTTGCCCTTGAGGTAGTCAGGCTTTTCTCACCACTGATTATAGCTAGATCATAAAGCAAGTGAAATAAGACATTGCCCATTTAAACCATGGTGGATAAAGGTTGCGTGAAGGTCAGATCCTGTGACGAAGAGCAGTCTAAGCCATCTAAATGGATCTTTCCTTGAGCGCCGTCTAATCCATTTCAGCATTGTAGTGGTCTTCTTCATCTGTCACAGTGAGGTTTGGAGTCTAGCATTCAGCTAACAGAAGGCCAACTGAAATAATAGTCATGTTTGGTGATGAAGTTATATGCCATCTCTCTGATAGTCTTCTTTTAAAGGTAACCTCGTTTAAAGAGATGTCTAATTAGTGGTGCTTGCTACACTTTTATGTCCAAGGGGTTGATTTTTTATTAAATCTGACAGATTTTGTTATGTTAAATAATTTAATTACAAAATAATTTTTGTAATTTTTTTCTATTTTTCTGAATGCATTTTATGTATATATACTTTATTTTAATCTTGCCCCAGACCCAAAAATCCCAATCATATACTATGAAAATCCATCATGAATATGAAAATAAATAATAATGAAACATTTGTAATTAATTATTATATGTTATTAAAAAGAATTATTCCTGTGATGACAAAGCTGAATTCCTTCAGCTGCTCAAGAAACATTTTTATTATCAAAGTTGAAAACAGTTGTGTTGCTTATTATTTTTGTGATACATTTTTTCATGATTCTTTGGTGAATAGAAAGTTCAAAAGAACAATGTTTATTTGAAACAAATAATTCATAGCATTATAAAAAAATTTTTTTCAAAAGTTAATGGACTTGTTTACAAAATTGTATTAGACATGAGACGTGATATGAGAAATGAGACAAAATCAAGGTAAATTTTAGAATATCAGAGTATTTTTATTATTCTATGTGCATTATTTCCAATTTGTCAAATTATGCAAAAACTGCAAAAAGATTATTCATTATATTTTAAATATATGAAATTTTAGAATGTTATTAAACACAGTATGTAATTAGAGGTATGGAATTGTTCTTATTTCAGAAAAAAAAATTAAAAGCACCATGACAGCGAGTTCTGCATTGGCACAACTTACATTTCTTAAGAAAATGTAAACATTTATGATTATTTTTCTGATGTTGACCTTACATAGAATTTTAGAGCTCAATAGAGATTTAGTAGATAATGAAACCTTGATTAAAAAGAGGCAAAGTGCTTCAATCCCTCACAGCTTGTTGTGGTTGTGTGCTCTGCTCCGTCTCGGTGAGAGGCACGGAGGAGCAAGAGTGCTCTCCTGCTGCTCACTCCAGTTGGTGACATTTTACACTGACCCCTGGTGCTATCCAGTGTTCTGGTTTGTGATGACGCAACAGTTCAGGCAGAGTGACAGTGGCACAGTTGTGACCGAGCTGCAGGGTGTTTGACTGCGAAATGTGTCTGGGTCAGAGACAACAGCGCCCTGGTTGATTCAGCCTCCTGGGATCCTGATTTGGTCAAACCAGACAAAGTTTTTCATTTCCTGCACTGGTTTGAAAGGAAAATACTGCACTCTCAGTACGAAATGAAAGCATGATGAAAATAGGCAAAATATTAAATCAGTGAGCATGCAAAGCATTCCAGTTGTGAGGAAATCTGCAGAACTTTGTTTGGATCTGAGGATAAGCTACAGACATGAAAAGCATCATTGCTGTGTCTGCAGTGTGGTCATCTCTAGTGTCCGCCCACGGCACTTATCCAATTATATGGCAAAGGCTAATGACCAAAGTTGCCATCTCTCTCCTCTGCTAGTTCAACTTTCTGAAGCAAATTAGAATGATTTCTGAAGGATCATGTGACGCTGAAGCCTGGAGTAATGATGCTGAAAATTCAGTTTTGCCATCACAAGAAATAAATTACATTTAAAAAATATTATTAACATAGAAAACTGTTATTATAAATTGTAATAATATTTCACAATATTACCGTTTTACTGTCATTTTGATCAAATAAATGCAGCCTTGGTGAGTATAAGAGACTTCTAGTAGACTTCTGTAGTGTATTTATTTGTATTTAGTATATTTATATCATCATATTTAATACATTAGCTTGTTGAACATTAGAAAATATTTAATGTTAATCATACAATACTTAGTTATATTCAGGAATGGGACAAGTGACTCTTTTTTGAGTGAGTCACTGAATTATTCATTCAACTGATTTGTTCGAAAATAGTTCATGAGTTCAGAATCGCATACTGCTCTTTTTTTTTAAAACCATATCTTTGTATTCAGCAATTCATTTATTCAGGAACTGCTTTATTAAGAGTCATTGAATCATTTATTCAAATGATTCATTTATAAACATTGATTTATTTGAAAACACCACTACTAAGAGTTGCTTGCAAGTAGCTAGCAAAATTAAAATAAAAAAAAAAACTTTTTATCACTTGCTGCTTTATCGCACCTCGTTAGGATGCATTGAAGAAAGTTAGCTACATGAAGTTTATTTTAATTTGTTTATGGTCTTGCTAAATAGTTACAGTTTGTTTTCTTGGCTCCTAAAGATATTTGTTGCACACCCTTCTAATCTTTCACAGAGAATTTGTGTTAGCTAAAATAAACAAGTCCAGATATCAGGACTGTAAAAATAATTCATCAGTTCACACAGTAAATCATTTTATGTAGCTTTACTTTATCTGTGTTTGAGTTGTTATCTGTCACTTTCTCAGTCAATCTCTTTCTCTCGCTCTATCATCTCTCACTTTCTCTCTCTCTCTGAACCATATCTGATCAGATCTCCTAGTGGGTGACGTCTGCCCCCATCTGCCTCAGACTGCCTTGCTCCATGTTCCCCATGGAGCTTGCCATCATTAATATTGCTTTCACATGTGTGTTATAAAAAAAAAAAAAACACACTGGTACTCACCCGCACCTGCTCTCGGTGCTGTTGGGTGATGCTTGGGCAGAGAGGGAGAGACATGTCTTTAGAGACTGTGAGCTAATGGCTAACATGTAGAAACATGTGGAATTCAACATTCAGTGAATGTGATCAATAATGTGAAAATAAAGCATTTTACTGAATTGTTTGCAGGGTTTTGTAGCCTTTTCTTTAAATTTTGACTAATAAAGTTATTGGTGGTGTTGATTATTTTTTTTGTATGCAAAATACTCATAGTAAAACCCCTGCTGAAAAGACTGCTGGTTTAGTCCTGGTCTGGACTGATGGACCAACAAATAATGAAGCATGGCTTGCAATTTAAGCTAGTTTGTTCACACACAAATGAAAATTCTGTTATCATTTACTCACCCTCAAGTTGTTCCAAACCTTTATGAGTTGAGCACAAAAGATGTTGTTGACAGCAGCCGTTGACTTCCATAGTATGGAAAAAAAATAGTATGGAAGTCAATGGCTACCGTCAACTTTTTGGTTACCAGCATTCTTCAAAATATCTTCTTTTGTGTTCAACAGAAGAAAAAACTCATACAGGTTTGTAACAAGTGGAGGGTGAGTAAATGCTGTCAGAATTTTTATTTTTGGGTATACTTTCCCTTTAAGAAGCCTAGTGTGGGTCACCAGTATCTCATGCAGTGGTAACATGCACAGTGCACAGTAAAAATAGATTATAGGAGCTTTTTTACAATATATTTACAATAGAAAATACTATTTCAGTTTTTCTACGTTAAAATTTTAACATATAATGTTCAGTGTTCTTTGTAATTATTTTTGAAATTTATTAGCAATTCTGAATGAAAACTGTTTTTGAAAGTAATTTTTTAGTGTGCTTGTCTTTTATATAAATGTAAGTAAAATATAAATTATACTGTATATTTATTTTGTTATATAAATATAATTAATGTTTTTAAGTCAAGGGCTTATGGTTTATTTGGCATATTAAAATGATTGCAAACCAACAAAATCATGTTTAGCCAGTTTTAATGCATTTGTTCCAGTTTCTGTGAATTTATTCCTA
The DNA here is from genome assembly GCA_039654775.1 of Spinibarbus caldwelli. Lineage (NCBI taxonomy): Eukaryota > Metazoa > Chordata > Actinopteri > Cypriniformes > Cyprinidae > Spinibarbus > Spinibarbus caldwelli. The sequence goes on along the minus strand of CM077227.1, from coordinate 28,574,026 downwards.
CAAATATCAGAGCTGACTTGGTGAAAACAAACTTTTTTTAGTGATGACACTTGCATTTTAATTCTTAAATGGGTCATATGATGCGATTTCAAGTTTTCCTTTCTCTTTGGAGTGTTACAAGCTGTTTGTGCATAAATAAGATCCCTGAAGTTGCAAAGACTAAAGTCTCAAAACCAAAGAGATATTCTTTATAAAATTTAACTGTGCAATTCCAACTTTGCAAGGACAGTCTGGTGCTTCTGACTCACAGCCTGTAAGTATGTTTTCATATTTAAAGAATTTGCCACTGACTATTCAAACGCGAGTTTTGAGCAGTGTAGAGTTGCGCTTGTTGTTTGTTGTTTCTCCGGTCACAAATACAGACATGGTAATGTTTACGCTGCGCGTTGCAACGCAACGTGTAAAAAGACTGTGTAAGTCATTATAATCAGTAATTATGTCCCCACTGGATGCAACAAATGCCTCGTTTGTAATGGGTTTTATTGTTTTTGTGTCATCACACCGGGACACGGCATCACAATACGGTAAGGGGTGTAACATTTCCGTCTCATACTTGAGGTATTCGGCCAATCACAACGCACTGGATAGCTGGCCAATCAGAGCACGTCTCGCTTCTCAGAACGATGAGCTTTGTAAAAATTGCCGCGTTTCAGAAAGGCGGGGCATAGAGGAGCAATAATAATGTACAGTATGTGGAAAATAATGTGTTTTTTGAACCTTAAACCACATAAATACATTGCATTACACCAAATACACAAAATAATGTTCTTTTTAGCAATGTCATATGACCCCTTTAATGTATTGAGTGCTGTAACAACTGCACTGATTTGTAAAACAGATTCAGGGAGTAATTGTGTAAATGTGGCGTCCAGGTAAGCAAACACTGTAGAGCAACATAATTTAACACTCTGATTTTAATTAAGACCGCTTGCAGGCACATTTATCTCACTGTTTGTGGTAAATTACTCTCTAAACTTTGCTCTCCATTATTAGTTTCACCTACTAGCTTTCATGTGTTTTCTTCTAATAGTTGGAGAGCTACTGTGTTGGATCAGAGACGACGTCTACGGCTTCCGGGCCATGAGTAGTTTTAAGGGCCAGGATGTGGAAAAACAGGGCATCAAGCTGCCAAAAAAATGGATTGATCCAAATGAAAAAGTAAGTTCAGTTTCTTATTTACTCTTCTTTTATGCTTTTTTATTACATTTATGAATGTTGGGGAAGCTACTTTGCAAGTGTAACATGCTAAGCAACTGTTCATAGCTTACAATAGTTTAGCAGTCAAGCTAACCAATAACTAAAAGTAGCTAAATACATTGAAAAGTGTGGGGTCAGTAAGATTTTGAAAGAAGTCTCTTATGCTCACCAGGGCTGCATTTATTTAATCAAAAATAAAGTAAAACAGTAATATTGTGAAATTATTATTAGAGTTTAAAGTAACTATTTTCTGTTTTAATGTATTTTAAAATGTAATTTATTTCTGTGATGCAAAGCTGGATTTTCAGCATCATTACTCCAATCTTCAGTGTCACATGATCCTTCAGAAATCATTCTAATATGCTGATTTGCTGCTCAAGAAATATTTCTTATTATTATCAAAGTTGAAAACAGTTGTACTGCCTAATATTTTTTTTCTAAGATTCTTTGATGAATAGAAAGTTCAAAAGAACCCCTAGTATAAAAGTAATATATTTAAAATACATTTATTTCATACTAAGTATAGTTTAAACATATTAACATGTTTACTGACATATCGCTCGAGACTTGCTGATATAAAAATAATAATTTAACTGTATTTGGAGTACTACTAAAGCACATTTCGTAATATTAAGCCTAAAATGTGTTTTAATATTACTATTGATGAGGATTGTATGATCTTTGAATAATATCTGTCATTAAATGCAAGATATTTAAAGTGTACCAAAAAGTATACTTACAATAGTTCCACTTTAGCACATACTTAGCATGTACTTCAGTATATCTTTAGTTAGACTTCACCACTACTTCTGCACAAATAAAGTGCATTAAGTACAAAATTATTTGTTCCAATTTAGCAATTTAAGGATACCAGTTTAGTATACTAAAAGTACAGTTGCAGGGTATTTTTTTTAAGTACATAAATATGTAAATGTATTTGTAGTATACTTAGCAAGAAATAAATGTATTTCAAATACATTTTAGTGTATTTATTTTTCACTAGAGACAGCGTTTATTTTAAATAGAAATCTTTTGTAACATTATAAATGTCTTCAATGGCAACCTTAGAAATATAACTTTAGTGTTAGAAAAGTGTTTGATTATTGCTTCAGCTATTGGAAAACTTGTTACTGAAAAAGCTACTGTATTTCGAAAACAACAATAGATGATACCAAAAACAGTAGCGTCACTACTTTTAGTTACTTTCCAGCACTGATATTGATTGTCCTTCTTTTAGTAAGTTTTGTAAGATGATAGATTCTGATGTTAACTGCTATTGTTTAATCTTTTCTTTTAGCCTAACTTGAAATGTTTCTTTTCTGACTTCTTTCTCCATTCTTGCCGGTAGATCCCCACAGACCGTACGATGGTTGTCGGGGGAGTTGTGGGAGGAGGAGACGCTTCCAATCCTGCAGGAGGTCCGTTGAGAAAACGGCGTCAGCGCTATGTGGAAAAAGACGGCAAGTGCAACGTCCACCACGGAAACGTGCGCGAAACCTACCGTTACCTGATGGACATCTTCACCACACTCGTGGACTTAAAGTGGCGCTTAAATCTGCTGGTCTTCACGCTGGTCTACACCACCACCTGGGTGTTTTTTGGCTTCATTTGGTGGCTCATCGCCTACATCCGTGGAGACCTGGACCATACTGATGACAACGAGTGGACGCCATGTGTCAATAACCTCAATGGCTTCGTCTCAGCCTTCCTTTTTTCCATCGAGACCGAGACCACCATTGGTTATGGGTACCGCTTCATAACGGACAAATGCCCTGAGGGCATCCTCTTGCTTCTGGTGCAGGCCATCTTGGGCTCCATCGTCAATGCCTTCATGGTGGGCTGCATGTTTGTGAAAATCTCAGAGCCAAAGAAACGCGCCGAAACGCTCATGTTTTCCAACACAGCTGTGATATCCATGCGGGACAGCAAGTTGTGTTTGATGTTCCGCGTCGGTGACTTGCGTAACTCACACATAGTGGAAGCCTCCATCAGGGCTAAGCTCATCCGCTCTAAGCAGACCAAGGAAGGAGAGTTCATCCCTCTAAACCAGACGGACATCAACGTGGGCTTTGACACGGGGGACGATCGGCTGTTCCTTGTGTCACCGCTGATCATTTGCCATGAGATCAGCAAGAACAGCCCCTTCTGGGACATCTCTCAGGAGCAACTGGTGCGAGAAGAGTTCGAAATAGTGGTCATTCTGGAAGGAATGGTGGAGGCCACAGGTGAGAGTAAATCATGAAGAATGAGAGAGTGAGGGAGAGAATGAGTGCTGGCAAATGCCATTATTACACTGTTTATGCAGGCAAAAACATTTCTCCTTAAAAAAAGAAATCATTCTAATATGCTGATTTATAATCAATGTTGGAAACAGTTGTGCTGCTTAATATTTTTTGGGACTTGTGATACTTTTTTGAGGATTATTTGATAAATAAAAAGTTAAAAAGCATGTTTATTCAAAATAGAAATTTTGTGTTACAATATACACTACCATTCAAAAGTTTGATATCAGTAAATCTTTTCTTTCTTTCTTTTTTTAAGAAATTAATACTTCTATTCAACAAGGATGTGTTAAATGGATAAAAAGTGATAGCACGACTTATGTTGTTAGAAAAGATTTCTGTTTTGAATAAACACTGTTCTTTATATTTTTTTATTCATCAAAGAATAAAAGAAAAAAATATCACAGGTTCCAAAAAAATATTAAGCAGCACAACAGTTTCAACACTAATAATAAATCAGCATATTAAAATGATTTCTGAAGGATCATGTGACACCGAAGACTGGAGTAATGATGCTGCTTTACCATCACAGGAATAAATTATATTTCAAAGTACATTAAAATAGGAAACCAATATTAGATATTGCAATAATATTTCACAATATTACTGTTTTTTCTGTATTTTTTTATCAAATAAATACAGCCTTGTTGAGCATGAGAGACGCTTTTAAAAAACATTAAAAGACTTACTGATCCCAAACTTTTGAACGCCAGTGTACAATATTCAATTCCAAAAATAAATAAATAAATAAATAAACCGTATATGATTTTCTTTCATGGAATGCAAATTGTATTTTTATGAATATTCTGGCCGTTGTTCTGTGTAATGATAGTGTGGCAGTGAAGGAGTTGTCAAGCTCCAAAATGGCAATAAAGAACCATAAAATGTTATCCTAAAAATCTATAGCATAATTTATATATTATACGAATCATGTACTTTATTTCAAGTCTTCAGAAGCTAAATGATAACTTTGTATGATGAAAGTCAGTTGAATTTTTTCAATGAATCTGTTGATCCAGATCACAAAACTGAAAGATTTGTTAAAAAATAGGAGTGAACCAGATGCATGAATGTTAAAAGCTATTACATAAATTCAAAAAGACTTGGAATATAGCACACAAGTCACTTTTATGATACTATTACAGTGCTTTTGGGTCCTTCAAGCAGCTTGACAGCCCTAGTCCTCATTTACTTTCATTATACTGAAAGGGGTTCCCAGAATCTTCTTTAAAAATTCTCATTTTGTATTCCACGGTAGAAAGAAGGTCAAAGAATTTGGAACAACATGACTGTGAGTAAATGTTTTCTGAAGTGATGCTGGATGCACAGGCCAAGTTACTGCCATTGAGATGAATGAGAATGGGAATGGGTGGCTCTCTCCAGGTATATCAGAGCTCTTTGGATGAGTCAGGGGTATTTAAATGGGTGTTGCCTGCAAGTCAAACATGAAAAGTGACCAGATTTACCACAGTTCCCCTGGTAACTGAATGCTGACAGCAGGGCGTGATGTGGTATTTTCATGGGATTCACTAATTATATTGACAGTGAATTCATGTGACAGCAGTTGCAATTACACTATGCTAATTAGCTTTTGCATTGTGCTTTGTGTCAGTATAGACAGATATTGCTGCCTGCATGGAGCAGAAGTATGGAGGACTCTTGAGATGTCTCTAAGACAAGCTCATGGCCTGTCAATAGGACCGCCTCAGGGAAATTAGCGAGCAGAAGACAATTGAAAGAACTATAATGCAATTCGCTCTCACGCACACATAAATACACACACACATACACTCTCTACTGCATCTAAAATAATGAATCATTGCTCAGGAGTGGGATGCAGTGAGTAGCTTGATTCAGTCCACAATCATCACTTGTTCAGTGCAGTTATACTTTTTTTGTCTCACATCTGACATTCAAGAGCATCCCACTTTCAGTCGATGTAGGTTTAACTGATCTATTATTAGACAAAAAACAGGATAACAGTAAAAGAATCAGTATCAGAAAACGATACCGAACTATTCAGGTCAGGACTGTACCTCAAGGCCTAACGAAATTGGAAAATTATAAAGAATAATCATTGATTTCCTAAATAAAGCCCTTTTTGGGGTTTTAAAGTGGAGGTTTAGGATTGGTAGCTCATGGCCAATCAGGGTAATGACATCAGGGAGACAAGAGTAATGAACAGAGAGTCCAAGTCTAATAACAAATATAATTGTTCTCATTGCAGTTCTAGTTTGAGGCTCAACCTGAGCAACAACTCACTCTTAAAGAGATAGTTTACTGAAAAATGAGAATTCTGTCACCATTTACTCAACCTCAAGTTGTTCCAAACCGGTTCAAGTTTCTTTCTTTTGCTGAACATAAAAGAAGATACTTTGAAGAATGTTGGTAACCAAACAGTTAATGGTAGCCATTGACTTCCATAGTATTTTTGCTATACTATGGAAGTCAGTGGCTACTGTCAATGTGAAAATACCTTCTCAACAGAAGAAAAATACTTGCAGGTTTGTAATAACCTGAGGGTGAGTAAATGATGACAGAAAGTTAATTTTTCAGTGAACTATACCTTTAAAGGGATAGCTCACAGAAAAATGTAAATTCTGTCATCATTTACTCACCCTTATGTTATTTCAAACCTGCATATCTTTCTTCTGTGGAACCCAAAAGAGTTTTTTTTTTTTATTATTATTATTTTTTTTTTTTTACTTGTGCATATAAGAATATATATATAATATAATTTCTGTCTTAATTTGTATTCCACTGAAGGAAGAATGTCATACAGGTTTGGAACACATTGTCGATTTCCATCGTCCCAAAATCTATGGGTTTTTTGAATGGGTTTTTGTCAGGAATAAGGTCTGTGGATATTTTCACATTTTACTCTACAACATAAAACACAACAGTGATTTTTACAGCTTTTACATGTCTTGAAAAAAAGTAGTAACTAACAAGTGGCTAAACAGGACAACAGAGATTGTCGGGGGCATTTAAACAACATCACGCTGAACAGAAAAAATCATCTAGACACTGGACCATTGTCAGTGGCATAGTGCAAAAAATGTAATGCAAGAAAGTAATTTTTAAAGTTTTTTCTAAGCTATTTTTAAAATGTTTGCTGCATGGATAAAAAGAACTGCTATACACATATCAGTCAAAATTGCATTGAGAGAAAAAAAAAACTGATGTTAGCAAATCTTTTACATTTTATGGTATTCAGAACAGAGCAAAATAAAAATCTGAAAATATAAGCAGCTATAGAATTTTAGTAAAAATTTATATATACAGTTATAAAATAAAACAAATTATAATGGCATTGGTTATAAACAACAGACTCAGGGTTTTTTTTCTATTTATTTTATTCCTTTTGTATATGTCATTTTATTCTGTTTAGTATGCATTAAACCCCTGAAAATAAAAACATTTGTGGTATTTTTAAATTGGTCACACACTTATCCATTCTGATTTAATTTAAATCTAATTTAACATTCTAATTTTATTGGTTAATGGCTAATGATTGGTTAGTGAGCATTGGTTGTTGGTCAGGAAAATTAACAAAATGCACATCCCTAACTTTTTTGCGGACCCCCTGCAGTGTGTGCCCTGCATCCTGTCCACCACGCCACTGGTCATTGTGTTTAGAATCGCACTCTTGCAAACTATTCTAATTCAAACTTTCAAGAAAAATGTTTTTTAAATGACCGTGGTGTAGTTTGTTTATAGTGTACATTTAGCTTTTTTCTTCTGCCGATTGTATTTAGGTTTCTAAATTCATGTTGTGTTCATTTGGGAAAATTATCATGAACAAAACCTGTAAGAATCTCAAACTTTTGTTGGTCACAGAGCTTATTTTCTGAAATAATCCAAAAGCCAATGGAAAAATCCTATTGGGGTTTTGACGAAGGAACCAGGGTGATGCTAAATTCTGGGTTGGTCTAGAAAAATACATCATCACTCTATTGCACTATGACAAAAAGGCTAAAATACACTCTGTTTCCTAAGAATAACCAAAAACTTAAACATTAAATCTATTAAGTGTGATAAAAGTGCTTATTAATCTTTGTGCAAAGTTATATTACTCCTGTCATGACCAAACAGAAGGAACGACTTAAATAACCAGAGGTTCAACCACCTAGAACAATAGTGTCACCGCTAAAAGGATGATTCAGACAACTTTACAGCTTTAATAACCTGTATGGAAGAATTATTGTAAGTGCTTTAACAAAAAATTCAAGATGCACATTTCAACTTTTAAACCCTCTGGAATTAATTGCACCATAGAGTTCCATTATTTTAAACATATTTTTTACAAACTGGGGGAAGACATGACTGTCTGTGGTAGTGGATAACATGGCACAGATGCTGTTGAGAGAGCTTAACCTGTGTTAAACCCGGAACAGACCCTTAAATAAAGCCTTTTAAACTGCCCACGGGGTGCTGCACTTAGCAGAACCTGTTTGGTGTGGCCTTCAGAGGCTTTGAGATGTTTTAAAACCAATTTCCTTTAATAAATGAAGGCTTCAGTACCAGTGAGGCTTTGGTTGTTCTTCTGCTTGGTTTCTAGAATACTCCAATGTTTTAGATTTTCACTGGGTAGCTAACAAAGCATTTTGTTCACAGTGAAATGGTTTTAAATGATCAGTTTAAAATGTCCAAATGGATGTGTTAAAGTCAATTGCAGAGCATTATCAGTGAAAGAGAAGCTTCTCTTGCAGTAGCTTTCATTGATTATATAGTTCGATGCATACCCTGTGTGGTTATTGAACTACTGTACACTGGGAATCTCATGAATTTTGATGTGTTTGATGAATGATATCTGCTGAGTTTCCTAGATGTCATTTATATTCATTATGACAGCCTCTATATATCACTCTGTGTGTGTTTACTTGTGTGTGTTCATAAAAGAGATGCTTGTTGAAAGTGTGTTTTGTTGCTCTGTTTGTCACTGCACGTCTCTGGAGTAATTGATGCGGTTATTCGAGGTTCACTTAAGCAGATGATGAGAAAGCTTGTATTCTATTTTTAGCCGTTGTGCCCATAAATATTCAGTGGTGCATGTGCATGCATGTCTGTGTGTTTCACAGGAAACATGATATTCTTAATTAATTAAGCTTAAGTACATTCCTATTAGCATATTGAAAGGATCATTACTAACTTTCAAAGGTCAAAAGCACTATTAGACAGTGACCTTTAGATATTTGAAAAAGACATAATGGAACAATTAGTTCTTCAGCAAATGTTATAAAAGTGGTTTTAATATATAGCCAATACTGAACTAATCAAGATGAAAACTAGATAATTTTTTTGTGCACTACAGTCTTATCTCTATATTATTAGCTCATGCAACAGCCTGAAAAGTATTTGGAAACTTAGGTATTTTGTACACAACAAAATTTAAAAAAAGAAAAAATTTATATATATATATATAATTGCATTGGATAACAGATGATGAAAAATCTATATCTAATAAGATCTAATATTTACCTAACAGTTATATATTTCTAGCATTTCCTATATTATATTAAATGTTACAGAAATACGTCACAAACGCACTTTTCAATCAATACATTGTATTTAAAAAGGTTTGTTAGGTTGTAAACAATAGATTTGGTGAAAAATGAAAAAGCAAATGCTGCTTTAAATTAAACATTTTTATCTAATGCAAAGCTATTTATACATTATACATACATTTATAAGTAGGCCTATGCCTTAAGTGTCTCAATTCATTTCAAGTCTCGCTCTAAATAATTAACATTCCAAATTTTGCTCTTTGTCCTACTTTGGATTTAATTCATCAAGAGTCTTGCTTCTTCATGTCTCTAATTTTTTCGTGTCAATCTATTCATGACTCTCCATGCCATAGTCATTTGGAATCAGCCTCCTCTCTTTTCACTGCTATTTTTGTTGACTTTTCTGTGCTCACAACCGTTTTCCTCTGTCTTTTCCCGCAGGAATGACATGTCAAGCCCGCAGCTCATACCTGAACTCAGAGGTGCTTTGGGGAGAACGTTTCACCCCTGTGCTCTCGCTGGAGGAGGGATTTTACGAGGTGGATTATGACACATTCCACCACACCTACCCCACACCAACCCCTTCCTGCTCTGCTCAGGAGCTTGCAGAACTGGCAAAGAAAGGGGAAGCTATTCCTTTGCCCCCTATTTCACCTCCAGCAACCCTGGGAGAGCCCCCAAGCCCAGAGGAGATGCCTGAGGAGGAGTCAAAGGCAGAAGAAGAAGAAGAAGAAGCAGAAGCAGAAGAGACTGTTAGCAATGGTGATGTGAACAGAATGGAGTGTGTGCAAGAATGAGTTCATGCATTGCAATCTCCAGTCTTTTGCTGCCCCTGTGTGGCAGACGGAAATATCTGGAGATACAAAAACTCACTTCAGCCGCATAAACGCCACATAAACTGAGGAATAGTTACAAATCTATAGGCCTATAGGTCTACATTTGGTCATTGCCCCCCACACTGGTACTGTTATTAACTGTTCAAGAATAGAACAAAGTGCATATGGTAAAGTTTTTCAACTTTAGGCGCAAAAATTATTAAAACCTCTTTCAGCTTGAATTTAAATGCAATTTATTTAAATAAGATGTATATATTCTCAGCTTTGTACTGTGATTGCTTAACCCGCTACTGAGCTCGCGTTATTGCTTTTGAGGTTTATAAGTATTTCTGAACCCAGTTTATAGAGATTAAGATTTATTGTTTCAGATGGTGCTTATAGCTACACTACAGCATTTTATGAAAGCTTGTTTTTGCCACAAGATAACAAAAAAAGGGGAATTGCGACTTTATATCACAACTCTGACATTTTTTTCTTGCAATTTTGAGAAAAAAAAAAAGTCAGAATTGTGAGGTAAAAGGTCTGAATTGTGAGATTCTGAGGGAAAAAAAGTAATTAACAAAAGTCATAATTAACTTTGTTTTTATTCTGAGCAAAAACAAAAAAATAAAAGGAAAAAAATTGTATGGAAGCTTGTTTTTGCCACGGATAAAAAAAAATAAAGGTAATTGCGACTTTTTATCTCATAATTCTTAGTTTTCTTGCAGTTCTGAATATAAACTGAGAATTGCGAGATATAAATTCATAATTCTGAAAAAAAAAATCAGAATTGAGATGTGATTAGTGAGATAAAAAGTTGCAATTACATTTTTTATTTTATATTTCATGTTGAAACAAAAACAAAAACAGAATTGCGAGATGTAAACTTGGAAAAAAAGTCAGAATTAGAAGTAAACTCAGAATTGCGAGGAAAAAAGGTCAGATTTCTGAGTTTGTCTCACAATTATGACTTCTTTTTCCTCAGAATTCCAAGAAATGTATCTCATGGCAAAAACAAGCTTCCCTAGCATTTTCTGTGTGAAACTGCTGGTTAAAAAAGAACAAACACACTTTTTTCATTTCATTAATGAAGGACATTGCATTCCCTATAAAGGCGTGTTGAATATGCATAGAATATGCTTAAAATTGCACATCACGTATGGATCTATACACATATGCTGTATAGAATATAATTTCTGTAACAAGTAGATTTTCTGTGTGAGCAAACAGCGACCTCTGCTGTTAGCAGACCTCACAAATGACCAGACTGAATGAGTGAGATTTGCCAAAGGGTTATTGATGGGAAATAATTATTTAATTTCTTCAAATGACAGATATGTAACATCAACAGTAAAAGCTGGATATTAACATCCAACAAACAGAACGCACAATGTAATTGTTGCTTGTTCATTTTATTTGAAATGTGTGAAATGTAGGCTACTGTAGCTACTATTTGTTTAATTTAGTCATTTTCCATATCTTCTGTCTATCATTAACATATCTGCTTGAGAAACACCCTCACTGTTATTTATAGATCTTCTTTAGTTTTTTGTTTTGTTAGGTTTTTTAACACCAGATTTAATAAAATGTTTCGGTTTTATTTTACAATAAGTGAACAATAAAGTGATTCAAATAAAAGATTATCCTTCTCAGACACTATGCGCTGTACTGAGTTTCTATGAGAATATGAAATAAGAATGATAATGTAAAACAACATCTACAACCCCCTGCAAATAGATGAGTTCTAGCTATGCTAATGCTAAAACATTACAACAACTTAGGACTTAACACTTAACACACAAGCTCTACACATGCAGGACAACACACAAGCTCTATAATAGAACAAAATCACTTTTTTGCTAATTTGGTTGATTCATGAAAAAATAAAATGATCATAAAATTGTTTCAAAAACCTCCTGCAGAGCTCCAAAACACAATTTCAGAGGGGCCTTTAAACTGGTTTGTGTCATAATGCTCTGTCTACAATATTTAGTCAGCTGTTAAACCCAATATTATGATATGCAATGGTATAAGCAACAAAACAAGTCCTGTTGGGGTCATTGTTTAATGCATGGGAGAGTATGAAGTGTGTTTTCTAATCACATCCCCTATAACTTCCAGTTGCTAATATCTAACAAATAGTTTTTAAGATTTCAAAATAAGTTTTCAATAGTTTTTAAGAGTGAGATTAATTGCTCTCCATGACCTCTACACTACTAGAACTTAATCTTAGGAATAGTGAATAATGCAAAGTACATTTGCCTACATAGTTCCTCCCTCAAAGAAATTTCCCAGTGACCTTGATGTAGGAACTCAAGAAACAACTTTTCTTTTTTTTTTCTTATAAATGAGCTAATATCCACAAGTGTAAATTCTCCAATAATAAGCCGCTTTTTAAGGTGTTTTATGGAGAGTTGCAACAATATTTTGAAACGCTCTCTGTTATCGGAAAATACTAAGGCGAGGAAAACACTTACATCTAGAGCTTTTTTCAGGATTCCCCTTTAAAATTATTACTGTGTATTTATTTATTTGTTTAGTCATTTGTTTACTTGACTTTCTATTATCTGTTTTATTATATATGTTTTTTTTTTCTTTCTCGTGTTGATATTGTCCTTTTATCTATCGCTTTAATTAGGTTATACTTGAGTTTTCTTTCCCCTGGCTATTATCTTTGTTCATTGTTATATTTCTTGTTATTTTGTTATATTGTATGTTATTTCAGAATTCAGTCTGAAGTTACAGTCACCACCTTTGCCTTTTGTTGTATTTCTTTCCTATCTTCCCTCTTTGTAAAGTGATTCCTTGTTAATTAGGCCTAAGTCCTTTGAGTTTTGGTTTAAAGTCTGTGGACACCCAGCTGACTTGCTCTACTTGTCTGTCCAAAAACATAGTTTCATTACAGGGGTAATATGTACAAAACATAAATGTAGTCTTTCATACACTGTAATAAAATTGTATTCCTATGAAACACCTCCAATAAATTGAATGACGAAGTTGCGTGATTTCATTGTAGTTGCAAAGTCTCCCACTGGATGGCGGGACAAAGGAGCGAGAGCCACGTGTTTTGGAGGTGCATTATGGGAAAAGACGTTCGACGCACGTGTGGCCACCTGATCAGTGCTGAAGAGTCTGCAGAGGGACTGTATTAGCGGCAGCTATTTGTAGATTTAAAACAGGATTAGCCATACATAATAAAGTAAAATGAAACCAGGTAAGATATTAATAGTTTTTTAATGCATATAAGGTTGTTTTCATTGTCGGGCGATAAAATATTAGTGTTTATAAATGTTGGTTTTGCTCGCGTGTGAGCATGCCGGCTAAGTTAGCCATGCGCTTGAAGTTTTAGTGCACGAAACGCTCTTTCTCTGAAATGTAATGACTTTATTTGTTAATTTTATTACTATCATCTTTAAACATTTTGGTGTGAGCTTATAAAAACGTTGTTTAATGTAGGCTGTAATATTTCTTGTGGTGTATAACATTGCGAGCAGCCGAGCCATGCTGCGCACGCGGAGCGGAAGGCTCTTCACTAGATCAACTAATGTTTCTAAAATCAGACTAGTTCACTAAGATGCGTTGTTTTTATTATTGAAATTAAAAATGAGATTTGTCATTTTTATACATTTGAATTTGGCTGGACATTGTGCACAGGATTGTTTTCATAGTCGAGCTTCCATACATTGATGAGGACCACATGGGTTTAGGAAATTACCTTGACTGACAGACCATCTTCATGTGAAAAAACTAGTAAAAATGAATAGTTTTGGTTTAGTGGACAACCTGTAATAAAGACTTATTACACACACAAACTAAAATGGCCAGTGAATGGATTTTAACTTTGTATACAGTTAGTTGTGGAGTCTAGTGGTTGAGGACATTTGAACACCAGGGGTCTGCTGCTACCCTTGGTTCTAATAATATGGTCTCTAATGGCATTATTTATTTATTTATTTATTTATTTTTGTGAGAACGATCATAACTAAAGGTTTTTCTTATAGAAGGTGTTAGTTGAAGCTAACTACAGTTTGAAGTCGTTTAATGGTGTGATGTCTGATTACAGTGTACTTTATTTTGGCATTTAAATAGTTTTACTGTGATCCATTGAGTGAATTAATATATTTGACTCCTTTTGACAGGATTCAGCCCAAGAGGAGGTGGACCAGGAGGCTTTGGAGGAAGAGGAGGAGATCGGGGTGGAAGAGGAGGATTTGGAGGAGGAGATCGGGGTGGAAGATTTGGAGGAGGAGATCGGGGTGGAAGAGGAGGATTTGGAGGAGGAGATCGGGGTGGAAGAGGAGGATTTGGAAGAGGAGGATTTGGAGGAGGATTTCGAGGGGGTAGAGGTGGTGGCAGTAAGCTTGTTTGTTTGTTTGTTTTTCTTTTCATTTTATTTCCTTTATATATGTAATTCTGGTGTTCTATGTTATTGCTTGTATCGTTTGGCTCATACATGGAAATGTTAATTGGTGAAAAATGGGAAAAGTTTGGGATCATTAAGATTTTTAATGTTTTTTAAAGAAGTTTCTTATGCTCATCAAGGCTGTATCTATTTGATCAAAAATAAAAAAACTAATTTTGTGAAATATTATTGCAATTTTACAAAAATAAAAAATATAACTTATTCCTGTGAAGCAAAGCTGAATTTTTAGCATAATTTCTCCAGTCTTCGGTGTCACTTGATCCTTCAGAAATCATTCTAATATGCTGTTTTATAATCAGTGTTGGAAACAGTTGTGCTAATATATTTTGGGACCTGTGACACTTTTATAAAAAGTTAAAAAGAACAGTGTTTATTCAAAACAGAAATTTTGTTACAATAAATTTCAGTAATTTCTTTTTCTTTTCTTTTTTTTTTTAAAGAAATGAATGCTTATTCAGCAAGGATTTGTTAAATGGATAAAGTGATAGTAAAGACTTGCTAGAAAAGATTTCTATTTTGAATAAATGCTGTTCTTTTTAACTTTTTATTCATCAAAGAATCAAAGAAAAAAGTATCACAGATTCCAAAAAATATTAAGAAGCACAACAGTTTCAACACTGATAATAAATCAGCATATTAGAAAGATTTCTAAAGGATCATGTGACACCAAAGACTGGAGTAATGGCTGATGAAAATTCAGCACTGCATCACAGAAATAAATTATATTTTAAAGTATATTAAAATAGGAAATCAGTCTTAGAAATTGCAATAATATTTCACAATATTACCGTTTTTTTTTTTCTGTATTTTTGATTTAAAAAAAAAATGCTGCCTTGATGAGAATGAGGCTTTTTTTTATGTATTTATTTTTTAAAAATTACAAATTTTACTGATGCCAAACTTTTGATATATATATATATTAGCGATGCACGATATTGGATTTTTGCCGATATCTGATATGCCGATATTTTTCAAATCATTTTGACCGATATCGATATATTTCCTTTTGTTTGGAAACAACACCAAGTCTCTCCTGTCAGGGCTCTAGACTGCAAACGTTTTTTTGAGAATGTGCGAGTTAAAATTCGACGTGGTCGCATTTGTGCTAGTGCACAGTCTGCGCTGCTCCAAAGCTCCTGCTCCATACAGCGCGTGCTACCGAGCCGCAGCACATTGTAGCAGGAGTCAGATTTCACTGATAACGTGGAGAGGGGTGATTTCAGCGCGAGTGCTTCGGGTGTAGAGCCTGGTTTTGTAGAACTTGTGGACGCGTCGAGTATAAATCAGCCTTCAGCCTTTACTCGCAGCGTCAGCACGAGCGCGAAGGTGCGCGCAACGGAGGGTTTGGTTTTCAAGCTAAAGTAAAAGACCACTTCTTAAAGCAGTGAAGGTGAACATGTTGGCATTCTTGTGGAAAAAAACATTTAAAACCTGTCAGCAACATCCAGTTTAGTTTTACTTTTCTTTTTGTTTTCATTTTGAAAAGTCTTTTATCTTTGCTGTTTACCTCGTGTCTCTCGAAAGTGAAAGCGGACGAAGCCCGGGTTATAACACAGCAAAAGAGGATCTCACATTCACAAAATTTACATCACAAATAATGATGATGAAAAAGAACGCGTTGAACACTTTCGTTACCATATAACTAGAAACTTTGATAAAAGCTCATCAGCATGCATTGATTAATTCCATGTTGTAGAAAAAAAAATAAAAAATTGCGACCAAATTATGTGCTCGTCAGACCAACTGAGAAAGTTAGTCGCAAAAGAGCGACCAGTGGGAAGAACGAGTCCTGCCTGTGGAGAAATAATAAGCAAAATATTTTAATTTTGGTTAGTTTTTAACAAGAACTTACTTGTTAGAATTAAATAAACAATGAAGGTTTTTTTGACAATACATTGAAGCTTTGTAAATAACTATAAATAAACTATATATCAATCGTTGGATTTTTTCCCCCCAGAAAGATGGTTAACCTTAACATTTTATTTTAAGATTTAACATTTGTAGATGGTCTAAAGCAAAAGAGTTGTAAAACTTCTGAATCTTTTAGAGCTTATGGTTTGTTTAAAAAAAAAATAACACTACACATTAATGAATAAATCAGTATATATAAAATTATTTAATTTACAAGTGTCATGTTTGTGATTTTATTTATTTATTTATTTTTCCCCATGCAAGCTATAGCTTCTGACCTTTAAATCAAAACATACTCATTATTTTATGACATCAATTACTGCTTTATTTAATCACAAACACAGTCTAAATGTTATTTGTATAGGCTGTTTTACTTTGATTTAATTGGAAGTA
This sequence comes from Spinibarbus caldwelli, assembly GCA_039654775.1. Classification (NCBI taxonomy): domain Eukaryota; kingdom Metazoa; phylum Chordata; class Actinopteri; order Cypriniformes; family Cyprinidae; genus Spinibarbus; species Spinibarbus caldwelli. The sequence goes on along the minus strand of CM077227.1, from coordinate 28,557,498 downwards.
GGCCAACAGCGCCCCCTACAGATTAAAACTCGACTGAGCCTGTTTTCTCCCAAGGTTTTTTTTTTTTTTTCTCCATCCTGTCACAGAGGGAGTTTTGGTTCCTTGCTGCTGTCGCCTCAGGCTTGCTCAGTTGGGGACACTTAATTTCTAGCGATTATCGTCGATTTGATTGCACAGATACCATTTAAACTAAACTGAGCTAGACAATGACATCTCTGAATTCAATAATGAAATGCCTTTAACTGAAAATTGAGTGTTTAATCTTATCATTATATATTACTGACACTCTGTCCTCCAATTTGTTACTGTTAAGTGCTTTGACACAATCTGTATTGTTAAAAGCGCTATATAAATAAAGGTGACTTGATTGAGTGGGCATTAGGATCCGGGGGAGGCTGCCGCTGGCGTCGCTGCACGTGCTATTACTGTTTATCACACACCGAATGCGTCATTCTGTACGTGCTTTCACAGATTGACTGTTTTGGATCGCTGCATTTAATCTAATCATCATTCAGACAAAACTTTGCTTCAAGAATGAGCCACACTGCTGAAGTGATCTAATCATTAGCATACCCTGAGCACATGTGAGTTAACGTATTCCTCTTATCGGCAAGCCATATCGACATAATTTTTCATATCGGACCGATATTTACATTTAAAGCCATTATCGGCCGATTCTGATATTGGTCCGATGATATTGTGCATCCCTTATATATATATATATGTGTGTGTATATATGTATATGTATAGATATAGATATATATAGAGATAGATAGATATATAGATAGAGAGAGGTGTGTGTATAAAATATATATATATATATATATATATGTGTGTGTATATGTATGTATATGTATAGATATATATAGATATATAGATAGAGAGAGGTGTGTGTGTATAAAATATATATATATATATATATATATATATATATATATATATATGTGTGTGTGTATTTTTTATATATATATATATATATATATATATATATATATATATATATAATACACACACACACACACACACACATATATATATATATATATATATATATATATATATATATATATATATATATATATATATATATATATATACATACATACATACATACATACATACATATATATATATTTTAGATATAGCACATTTTATTAATGTTAAAAATTTGACATTGTATTCCCATTCATTTTGATTTCTGTATCTCTTGTTTGATAAAGGTGGAGGATTCAGGTCCCCTGGAGGTGACGGTGGCTTCCGTGGACGAGGTTTCGGACGTGGCGGTCCTAGAGGCAGGGGAGGAAGAGGAGGGTTCAGAGGGGGCAGACGGGTGACTGTAGAGCCCCATAGACATGAAGGTGGGTCATCAATGTCACATTTTTGATATGCTGTTGTTGCTGAAAATGTGTTAAATAACCATGTTCTGTTTAATAATTCAGGAGTTTTTATCTGCCGTGGTAGAGAGGATGCCCTGGTCACAAAGAACATGGTTGTTGGAGAATCTGTGTATGGAGAGAAGAGAATAAGTGTTGAGGTGAGCTTATAGAAGCACGTCTTTAATGTTCATTAGAATAGTTCTAGAAAGCATTGCATTCATTACACAGGGTTCGTACGGTCATGAAAAACATGGAAAAGTCATGGAATTTTAAAACCGCATTTTCCAGGCCTGGAAAAGTTTTGGAAAAATAAATTAACCCAGAAAGTTTTGGAAAAGTCATGGAAATCTATTTCACAAATCTCTGTATAATATAATTGTTTAATCAGGTCCTGAATTTCGGTGCGGGATTGCGCATGTATCGCATAGTTTTACTCATTCCCGCAGCTTTCAACTTTAAAATGGATATTCACACATTTATTCAATAGCCTATAGCATGTAGGTTTAATGAGTAAATAAATCCACACAGAATATCAGATCGGTCATTTGAAAACAGCGTGAGTGATTCAGCTGTACCGCGTCTTCTCTCTTTGACTTTATCTTAAAACGGCTTCACATCGGCGCATCTCGTTTGCACTAAAGAGCTGCTGCACGCTGCGATACAAGCCTTTCGCTCGTGTTTTGGTACAATTGTCACTTGCCTAATCGCGTCATTGTTGCATCGTCACAAAAATGTATTATTTATTTTATTTATAATAATAAATTTATTATTTATTTATTTGGTACTCGCGCGCTCCAGAGGCGATTTCCTGTGCACTCAGTCACGTCCAAAGGGCGCTCGTATAATATATGTTCTCTGTGTGGAGTAAAGGTCATTGCACACTGGTCCGAAATTTTTGCATGGTTAAAAATAAATAAATAAATGACTTCACGTTGTCAAGTCACCTTTATTTATATAGTGCTTTTAACAATACAGATTGTCAAAGCAACTTTCCAATATCAAAATAGGGAAATCGTGTGTCAATAATGTAAAATGACAAGATTAAACACTCAATTTTCAGTTAAAAGCATTTCATTATTGAATTCAGTGATGTCATCGTGCAGCTCAGTTCAGTTTAAATAGTATCTGTGCAATCAAGTCGACGATATCACTGGAAATTAAGTGTTCCCAACTAAGCAAGCCAGAGACGACAGTGGAAAGGAACCAAAACTCCATCAGTGACAGAATGGAGAAAAAAACGTCAATCATGTTTACACAATGCCTCCGAAACTTTCGTCAGTCATAAAAAAAAATTCGGATCAGGTTCGATTTTCTGCGTTTTCACATCCGTAGCATGCATTTTGATAGGAAAGGATGACGAATACAGAAAAAAATTTAAAAACGCATACAAAAATTCGGACTCAGTGTGCAAGCACCTTCACGTCTGGCGCAGTTGCAGCTTGTATTTATTACTAAAACAAGAAAGCAAACACTAGCATTAATAGTCATTAATTTTAGTTAACATATGCTATGATAATTTGAACAGATTTTTATTCTTATTGTAAAATAATGGAACATTAGGTCATGAATATTGTCTCAAAAGTCATGAAAAAGTCATGGAAATTTATTGGTAAAAATGTGTACGAACCCTGATTACATATTCATTTTTTTTTTTTCTTATGTAAGGAAGGGGAAACTAAAATTGAGTACAGAGCATGGAATCCTTTCCGGTCGAAGCTGGCCGCAGCCATTTTGGGAGGTGTTGACCAGATCCACATCAAGCCAGGAGCGAAGGTCATGTACTTAGGAGCCGCATCAGGAACTACTGTATCCCATGTTTCTGACATTGTTGGACCGGTATGTGTTTCTTTAAAGTCCACGTCTGCACAAATAAGCATCAAATGTGTGTATTTTCTGCATAATACTATGTACTTAGGGCCCTATGAAATCAGTTTTATTTTTTCCCAAATTCAGTTTTATTTTTTTTTTAAATGCGGTTTTTTCCATTTTAATTTTTCTAGATTCTGCTTTTTTTTTTCTTTTTTTTTTTTTTTTTGTGTCTGTTTTAATTTTTCTGTACTCCTTTTTAATGGTCAAATTAAATTATTAATCAAAAAGCATGTCTAATTAATTAAAATCATGAAACTTATACAATTTAACATTAATTTATTAAAAGTAACAAAAATGACATGTTTAGGGCCATATGAAATGGTTTATTTTTTTTTTCTCACCTTATGTTTTATTGTTACCAAATTCTGTGTTTTAGTATGTCTAATTATTTGAATGCATACAAACAATTTTTATTTATTCTTACTGTAGCCTTATGAAATGTTTTTTTTTTTTTTTTTTTTCCCCTCAGAAATTCTGTTGTGTATTTAAATTTTACTGTTTATCAGATGAAGGCATAGAACATTGATTTAATTTATCTTTTAATTAATGTAAATTAAACGCATTTAAATTTTTGGCAAATAAAGGGGATTTACTATTAAAATTAAAACATGGAAGAAATATTTTGTGATTTATTTCTTTAAAAAAATAGTCTTATTATTTTTCAACAGTAGTAGTAGTATTATGTATATTTTACTAAATAATAGTAATGTAGACTATTTCTGGTACAATGTCTTTAAGTTAAACCAAACTTTTATTTTGACAGGTTGGCGTGAATACCTTTTAAAGTTCTGTGTGTATATGATATGACGCTAGTTTTACTCAAATGAAATGGTAAAATGCTCGTGAAGAGACTCAGATCAGTTCTGGAGATATTGTTTATGTATTTATGTCCTCATTGAGACGGCAGATACTGAAATCACCGCAAGCGTCACGCTCACTGTGTATCTGCTCCATTTATACAGAGATGCGCAGAACTTGCAGGATTCGTATTTAAATCGACTTTTGTGGCTTAATATTTACAGATACTAGTCCATATGGTGATTTGATTTAAGTATAATGACCTACTTTTGATTAATTCATCCAAACTTTGACAAATTCCATGACATTCCGCACTAAACTGTAAATTCCGTTTTTATGACTGGATTCCGCGATTCCGTCCGCGTTTTCTGCATTGTGGAAATCATAGGGCCCTATGTATTGTAATAAGAAGTCTAAATATAAAGCTGGGATGGCATTTTCTACAAAGAAAAAAACAATTAGCTCAAACAATAGAAGCCATTTACAATGATTCCAATAGCAGTTTTATTTTTTTATATGCTACTATAGCATTTAATAATATTTTGAATTTTATATTTTCATGTTTTGTGCTTTCTTTTTCCTTTTTTTTTTTTTTTTTTTGCTATGCTGTTATTTGGCTTTGATTTCTTTTTTTTATTTGTTTTAGTTATAGTTTCATTAATTTGTGTACTTTTACACTTATTTCAGTTTTTAATCTGATTTATTTCAGCTTTTTCAGTAGCTGAAATATTTTGAATAGTTTTAGTTTAGTTAAGAATGCTGTTTAATAAAGTATTAATATGAATTTAAGTGTAATTTCTGGAAGCACTGATTGACATTTTCAGTTTTTTTATTCATTTTCTCCTCGTAGGAGGGATTGGTGTACGCTGTCGAGTTCTCCCACAGATCAGGCAGAGACTTGCTGAATGTGGCCAAAAAGAGAACCAACATTATCCCCATCATTGAGGATGCACGACACCCGCACAAATACCGCATGCTTGTTGGTAAGTTCCTGTGATGTGAACATACGAAAGGTAACGAATGCACATTGCAAGGCAGTTTGGTAAAGCATTACACTGCTTTCTTTCAGGTATGGTGGATGTCATCTTTGCCGACGTTGCTCAGCCTGACCAAACAAGAATCGTCGCCCTCAATGCACACAATTTCCTGAAGAATGGAGGACATTTTGTTATTTCCATCAAGGTAAAATAAGTATAATGCTTCTGTGTTGACATTGATTGGTTTTGCTGGAAGTATTTATCAGTGTTCAGTTGTTAACTTCGTCGTTTCTTCCTCAGGCTAACTGCATTGATTCAACAGCCGCTCCAGAGGCAGTGTTTGCATCAGAGGTTAAGAAGATGAGCTCTGAGAACATGAAACCTCAGGAGCAGCTGACACTGGAGCCGTATGAGAGAGATCACGCAGTTGTTGTGGGAGTCTACAGGTGAATCTTGATGCATAAACTTACAAGAACTATGCAGGAACTTTCATACTTCTAGAAAGCATGTTTTGCACAATCGTATGGCCTGTGGTTTGTGCAGCTTCGTATTAATGCCTGAATAGCAATTAGGTTGCTTGACGTTCTGGTCTGAAATGTTTCTTTTATAGCTGAGGTTTGCTAAAAGTGTTTTTTTTCTTTCTTTTTGTAGACCCCCACCCAAGCAGAAGAAGTGAGGTTTCTCTGTGGAAATTTTCTTCACTATTCACGTCCTCCTTTCTCCTGAAATAACTGCTTCTGCCACTAGATGGACTCACAGTTTGCAGATGACAAAAGACTGATATAACTGAACCATTTTCTCGTGTCCACCAGGTTGGGAGTATATCCCTTGCCTGATTGGCACAGACAACATATTCTTTATGAAGAGTAACTCAGCTCCCGTTTTTTCCTTTCTATGATCATCCTCTGTCATGTAATAATATACTGTACTGAGAGATGAATTTTGTGTTTTGCTTGTAAGAATTATTGAAAGCTAGATGTGTTATGTTAACTAAATCAGCAGTTTTCCAAAGCATACATTTGTTGTTTCTTTTGAATATTTTAGTAAAAAATTTTAACCGTCACGTTTTTCATTCTTTCTGTATTTTGTTTGTACCTCTAAAAGAAAGATTCAAAAAGGCAATTCAAAACTTCTCATGAAGGCATTTCAGAAGTATTAGTATAAAGCCATATCACCAACTCTAAAAAAGGTTTTTGTTAAGCCAGTCTAAGGTTGTTTGCTGTTTTTCTGGTTTTCACTCAGCCTGACTTTCGGACAAGTGCCCAGAACCCATTTCTGTATCTCCAGCAAACTAGTTTATGATGAGTTCAATTCCATTTTTCTTGCAAGGCACTGTGTGAGCCATATCTTTGTTAATCTTCGTAACACTTTACGATAAGGTGTCATTTATCATTAGTAAATGTATTAACTATCATGAACTAAGAATGAACAATACATTTAATACAGTATTCATCTTTGTTAACGTTAGTTAATAAAAATACAGTTCATTGCTAGTTCATGTTAGTTCACAGTGCATTAATGTTAACAAATACAACTGATTTTAATAATGCATTAGGAAATGCAGATTAATCTGTAGAAGTATTGTTCATTTTTACTGTTAACTAATGTTAACAAATGAACCTTATTGTAAAGTGTTACCGTAATCTTAATTAAAAGTTCAGACGCTTCGTTGTCCAAAAGTTCTGTGATAAGAAGGCAATTTAAAACAACGTTTTTGTTAATAAATATTGAAAATCAATCAGTTTGTTCATTTCATTGCCTTAAAATTAAGTTTGTATAGGGTTCAATTAAATAAGTTATATAAGAGGTTGATCATGAAATCTTGAGCAGAATATAAACTTAATTCTCACACACTTTAATATTGCCTGTTGATGCCCAACTCCGAAATCAAGCTATGTCTGCACCTCCGTTGATTAAAGGCCTTAAATAATTGTCCACACACTAATAATGCTACATTTAGGTTTAAAAAGCCTGTGAAAATAAATGGTGTATAATGTTTGCAATTGGAAACGTCAATTTGATTAAAATCAAATTATTCCTCACGCCTTCCATTGTAAAAAACAATTTTCTGTCACCTTTTTTTTTTTTCTTCTTTTTTTTTTTTTTTTTTGAGGGGGGAAAGATCCGTGTTTATTATGTGTAGAAATCATGGCCTCACGAAAAAAACCTATGTATATAAAATAAATAAAATAAAACCTACATTTCAGAAAAACAGCAGCCTACGCTTCTAGGAACCAATTATGTAGATGTTGCGCGAGGGGGAACAAATATGCGATTGCACAATGGAGAGCAGCATGAACAACACAAGAAATGTCAGAAGAACTAAAGAGGAGAAAAAACTGCTTCGAAGGCAGATTAAAGTCAATCACACATTATTGAAACACGAGGGCATAAGCACAGTGTCACATCCCACAAAGGTACTTACGAAGCTTCTTTTGATGAATTGTCAGTAGAATATGGATCGACCAAATTACATAGTTGAGTTTGAATAGTGCTGCTGTTAGTTATCATGTTTGTGTGTCTGAATACTAAATACATTTTTTTTTACAGCATTTAAATATATAAGCTACTACTGAATGCACATGCTCTATTTTAAATGAATGCAATAAAATTGATGGTAAACAATTATGAAAGATAAATGATTTTGTGGCTTTCCCAGTCAAGACACCATCAGTAATTGAGAATTAATAATGAATAAAAGTTATTAGTCTAAGTTGCTTGTTTCTGCATATCGCATACAGTAACAAGGCTCTTGGTGAAGTTTGTCAAATGGTGAAACATGCAGTTCATTGCTTTGCATAAACAGCTCATTGACTCAGTAATGTGTATATTGATGATTGTCTGTTATGTAGCATCTGGTGGTGTCTAATGGAGGTTTGGGGAATGCAGTGAGCAGAGAGTTGCTGCTGGAGGTTCTTAAAGAGGGAGGTGCTGTGGAGTCTCTCCTCACCCCTCCAGCAAAACCATATGCGTTTGTAACATATTCTTCAGCTGAAGCAGGCCAGATTGCATATACACTCCTCAATGGACGAGTGCTGCAGTGTCACGATCAAAGTGTGACGCTTTATTTCAGCTTTGTCGAGAAAGGTGTGTCACGTGAGTCATAATCATTTTCAGTGAGCTCTAAACAGTGTGTTTCTAATGGATCTCATCTTTGATTGACTGTCAGTGGACAGTGACAGGAGTGTGTCCTGTGCTTTGCCTCCTGGTCTGTCTGTGTTGGAGGATTTTGTGTCTCCAGAGGAGGAGCTGCAGCTGCTGCAGGCTGTTGATTGGACGCCACATACTGATGCTGTCACAGGTAAGAGATACTTGACAGCCTCAGTTAGAATTATTGTAAATCAGCAAATAAAAAAAATCCATCACATTGTTTAATCCTCTTTGCCACGTATTCATAAATAGCAGTTATATTCATTTGCTGAAGGCAAACCTATAAACTTATTCATTAGTAATAATAATGTTTTGGTATGATAATAATAACGTGGACAAAGACAAGCCCTTACCAGGTGGTAAGTATGAAATTTCCACATTTTTTGCATCACATTTTTTGATGGTGATATGTTGAAAACAGTTGTGCTGTTAGTTCTAAAATTGAATAGACACCTGTTATTTCAGGCCTGCCGGCAGAATGTGATGCTTTACTACAAAGATGTTTGGCTGATGGCCACATAAGTGTCCTTCCAGACCAGCTCACTGTAAACCAATACCAAAGTGGACAAGGTAGTACATCATGTATTTGTGCAGCTGAGGGGAGATTTATGTCTGCTTATAGGACTAAATGTTAATATCTGGTACAGGGATTCCCCCTCATGTGGACACTCACTCTGCTTTTGAGGATACCATCCTTTCCTTGAGTCTCGGAGCAAAGGTATGAATAAATGAAGCACTAAAATGTCAGTAATTATGGATTGTAAGAATATGTTTATTTTTGGGGATATGTTTGTAAGGATATGTTTCTGTTTACATTTTTCATACATCAGTATAACTAGTGGGTCAGGGTGTTCTGTTTCACCAGACCTGTTTGTAGCCTTATTGATTGGTTATGGTGCTGCAGCATTATTGATTATCTGATTTTCCTTGGTCAAAACAAAGATGGAGATGGAAACCTCATGATTTTCTTATATGAATAAATATAAACGTGCTATTTTCCTGTAGACAGTAATGGACTTTAAACATCCTGACGGACGTTCTGTCGCTGTGGTGCTGCCAGAGCGGAGTCTGCTAGTGATGAAAGGAGAGAGCCGTTATCTGTGGACTCACGGGTGAGAAACTCTCTTTTTTTTTTTTACATATTCATTAAATACAATATATGTCTAAATATATGCAGACAACCAATCACCTATATGTTCTTTGAATTTTTGCTTGATTTTGTTTCATCATCATAAATATTATTTAATGAATATTATCATTCAATATGTACAAAAGCATATTATATTATATTATTATAAATCCTTTGTTTTAGGGAGAGATGAACATGTTTTGTGTATGTTTCATGTCAGCATAACACCTCGGAAATTCGATGTGGTACCAGTGTCGGAGACTGGAGGGTCAGGGGTCATGACCTCTGACTTGAGTAATCTGACCCTGAGCCGCCGTGGTACCAGGACATCTCTGACATTCCACAAAATCAGACATAAACCTTGTAACTGCGGTGAGTGTGTGAAGTAAGGCTGGGTGATAAACCGATAACGATAATTATCGCAATATAATTTTCCTCGATAAAACAATAACAAGAGTTCGATAAATGTTTGATATAATGTTTAGGCCACAAAAGTGGAACTGAAGAGCACTACTCATTTGAACCATGCCACACGGACCATTTATCTGCTCCATGGTAATGTGGCAGAAATGTGGAATAATATTATAATATGTGTAATATTATTAATATTGCAGTCTGCACTGCAAACTGAAGATACACGTCATCAAAGCCAGGCAACACAAACCTGTTTCATGATACAGTATCACTCATTACAACATGCAGAAACTAAGAAATTCATTTTTCTATTAAGATATTTATTTTGTTAAAGAAAAATGACTGGAAAAGTGTAAAGAATCAAATATGGAAGTGTTTGTTATTTTCTGACCATAAAGAGTAGCTCAAAACCACAATTAATGGTCTGGTTCCTAAAACTTACAATTAGGAGCAAAATTCTGCCTTAAAACTGCCTTAAAAAAATTTCATCGTGATAATTTTTTGGCCATATCGCCCAGCCCTTGTGTGAAGTATTTGCTTACGCAAGCAGATATTTTTAATTTCTAATTATAAAACGGATAGTTCCAGTTCTTGATTCTGATTGGTTGAGCCGTGTTCGAAGCTATTGTAAATTACAAACATACACCTTTGTTTATGTCTGTTTGTTGCTCGGCAGCCACTTTGTTGCAACCACAACCGTTTCTGAGGAACTACATTGTTTGGCGGAAGAATAATGTTTTTATTAATATTATTACATTTAATTTGCTTTGTTTTCTTTTGTTAAACCTTGCTACATAAATAGAATAACTCAGCTTCGCGTCGTGCCTAACAACACCCCTTAGCTGTTATAAATTCACTGTAAACCACGACTTCTTGGGGCTTGTTGCTTTAGTAAAGTACCGGTTAAAAGTTTAGGCTGAGGAAGTTTTTTTTTAAGTTAGAACTTTTAACACTTTTTAACAATGATAAGAATTGTTTTTTGAGCAACGAAAAAGCATATCGGAATGAGTTCTGAATAGATCATGTGACACTGAAGACTAAAGTGATGGCTGCTGAATATAAAATGTATATACAGTGAATATATAGTGATTGTGAATATAAGATTTTTTTAAAAACATTTTTAAACAAATCATACCGAACAATAGCGTACATACATATAAATCACATATATGAAGGTCACTCTGCATTTGTGTAGATGTAAAAATGATGAACATTCATGACAAGAATCATTTTATTTCCTGTTGTAGCTTATCCGTCTGTATGTGATAGCCAGCGGCCGCCTTCTCCACCTGCTGTGCCTGTTGCTGAAGGCGATGCGTGTCGTTTGGAGGAGCAGTATGTTCATCAGGTCTATGAAGAGATTTCCTCCCACTTCAGCAGCACACGACACTCACCGTGGCCCCACGTGCGAGATTTCCTACTGTCACTGCCACCTGGAAGTATTCTGGCAGACATCGGATGCGGCAATGGCAAATACTTGGGGATCAACCCTGAAGTTATATCAGTAAGTGACATACCACAGCAGATTTTTCCAGGAAGTAAGATGGACTTGGTTGGACATGTCATGGGTATTAGTTACAATTATGATGATTTTCATTACTTTAACTCTTCTAATGGAGAACTTGGATGTAACCTCTATTGTCTGCCTGATTGTAGGTGGGCTGCGACCGCAGTGCTAATCTAGTGCAGATCTGCGTTGAGCGGGGTTATGAGGCATTCGTGTCAGATGCTCTGTCTGTCCCCCTGCGCAGTGACAGCTGTGATGCCTGCATCTCTATTGCAGTCATACATCATTTCTCCACACAGGTGAGCATACTATGTAATTAAGGGGGAAAAAAAACTTTACGTCATTTTAATATTTGCATTTGTATTTATAAACTTTTTTTCCACTTGCCAATTTTATTGGCATAAATGTAGTTTTTCACAACAATTTCCCACCTATTTTGTGAAAGTAAACAGCCTTTTTTGATTCTGTGAGCCATAACTCCTATGTGAACTGAGTTTGGCTTTCTGGTCCAATATACACAACAGCTCAAAAGTTTTTTTTTTTTTGTTTTTTTTTTAATTAATACTTTTAATTTAATTAACTAATTTATTTGATCAAAAGTAAAGACAGTAAAGACTGTTTCTTGAACAACAAACATATTAGAATGAACTCTAAAGGATCATGTGACACTGAAGACTGGAGTAATGATGCTGAAAATTCAGCTTTGCCATCACAGGTATAAATAACATTTTAATATATAGAAAATAGAGAATAGTTATTTTAAATTGTAATAGTATTTCACAATATTATATTTTTGATCAAATAAATGCAGCCTTTGACTTAATTCAAAAACACTAAAAATCTTGCTGAACCCAAACTTTTGAACAGTAGTGTGTTTTAAAAAAAATTCAAACTTTTATACATTTTACTTTATTATAATGATATTGTAATCATTAGTTCTTCTGGTGTTTATAAATAATAGTATCTCTCTGGCATTCTTATTACCTCCCCATGACAGTTATTTATCTGTCAGACATCAGTAAGTTGTTTATTTTCAATACATTTTTTCTTCTGAATATTTACATAGTACATGAGCCTTTTTAACTCATAAAAACCTCCAAAAAATGTGATTATTAATGTAAAAATATAATAATATGACCCCTGTAAGATAGGAACATCATTTGAGATTTAGTATTTGTAATTGGAAAATAAATTTGAGATGAATATTGTGTAAATCTGTACATGATGCTGAACAAATTGCATGTGTTCTTAGGAGAGAAGACAGGCAGCTGTCAGAGAGCTGGTCCGGTTATTAAAGGTGGGAGGAAGAGCTCTGATCTACGTTTGGGCTATGGAGCAGGAATACAACAACCAGAAATCAAAATATCTGAAAGAAAGAACAACTGGAGCTAGCATGGAGAGCAGCGATGAGCTTACAACAGAAGAAAATAAGTCCAACCAACAGGAGGAGCATGATAGTCAAATTAGTTCAGACATGAAATGCACAGAGGAGCAGAATGAGACGCAAGCCAGAATCCACATCCATACTAACCGCACAGCTTTCCTTTCCCAAGATCTCCTGGTGCCGTGGCACTTAAGAGGTAATGCGGATAAGAACAAGGGAGCAGCGAGTGGAGGCACAAACGGCCCCTTGGAGAACACGAGTCAGGGGCCTGTATTTCACCGCTATTATCATGTCTTCCAGCAGGGAGAGCTGGAGGAGATGTGTTGTGGTGTGACAGGTGTTAAAGTGCTTAGGAGCTACCATGATCAGGGTAACTGGTGTGTGGAACTGGAGAAGACACATGGTAACTCCTCATTGAATAATATTGAACAGGACAAATAAATTCTAGTTTACTGAATAAATGCAATTTTAAAATACATTTTTCATGCATGCAGTGACAGTTAATAAAACGACCGAAGAATCATCACTGAAAATGTTGATATGTTTTTGTAAAGCCGTACAGAATGTTGCTTTATATTCTTTCTGGTACAAAACCTACCTCAAATCATTTCTCTTCTGCAATGAACAACTGTGTTAACAATGTTAACGTCAACCTGACTTTTTATTTATGCCTAGATGATTTTATCACTTAACAACCTCTACAGTAAAGCAATGTAAGCACCATAAATATGTCAATACATCAATATGGTACTATGTGCATGTTATTAGTGCCCAGGCTCAAAGTGTAACATTACAGTTTTCTACAATATGCATACACAGGGTCTCAGCTCTGTCTCGCTGCAGTACTGTTCAAAAGTTTAGGGTTAGATGGTAAGATTTTTTTTTATTGCTTTTGAAAGAAGTCCCTTATGCTCACAAAGGCTGCATATTTTTAATCAGAAATACAGTAAAATTGTGAAATATTATTACAATTTAAAATAACTGTTTTCTAATCTAATATATTTTAAAGTGTAATTTATTCCTGTAATGGCAAAAACGCTGAACTTTCAGCAGCCATTACTCCAGTCTTCAGTGTCACACGATTCTCAGAAATCATTCTAATATGCTGATCTGGCCCACTTTAAGAAATTTTCTTATTATTATCAATGCTAAAAACTTTTTCTGCTTACCGCTTTTTGTGTTTGAAGCATTCTCTCCTTTAATGAATAGAATGTTAAAAAGAACAGCATTATAAATGCCTTTAAATCTCACTTTTGATCAATTGAACGCATCCTTGCTTAATACAAGTATTAATTTCTTAAAAAAAATAACATTTGACTGACCCCAAACGTTTGAACAGTGCTGTATACTTGACCTGAAGAGAGTTTTTGGTTTTTAACGCTGTTGAACTTTTGTGGTCCACTAGATGGCGTTGGATCGGAATGTAATGCAGAGGTAAAGGTATGAACTTTCACCTTGAATTTGATGACGAACTTCCTGCATGTTTAAATTTTAGTAACCTAGGTTGACCTGGCGGCCCATTTCAGTTATATCCAATTTACAAATATACTTTTGCGTTTTGTCATAAGCTACGGTAGGTCTCACACATTGACCTAATAGTCAGTTCATGACTGACTTTATTTCAGTCTGAACGTCCCCACAAAAATCCTCCAGACGTGTGAATGTTAAGCCTACAATGCGCCTAAAAGGTTATGAACAAAGACACCTATAAATATGTTTGGTGTGAATGTCTCGCGGGGGGAGTTGGTCACATTTGTGACCTTGTCTTTTGGCACATGACACATTAAATGGTGCCCTCGGCCTGCAACAATGATGAATTCATGTAATGGTGATGAAAGAGGACGTATATAAAGACCTCGGTTAACTTGATCAGTTTCACATCCTCTCCTCGATAAAGCTTTGATAAAGAAGGACCCCACTATTATTCTGATCACTTGAGCTCGACGCGATATGTATTTTAAATTATACTGAAACTGTGTAGTGTCATTAGTGACTTGAATTTGAGCACTATATAATAACTATCCATATCTAATGAAGTGTATCGCAAAAAAGACAAGTGGTTTCATGCAAGAAATAAATTGTTCAATATATTAGGTGGTGTAGTATGCTTTAGCACGTTTGTTTCATCGAACTTTGCAGCAAGATATTGTGACATTAGTATGTCAGTCAAAGTATTTTAAAAACAATATTCAAGATAATGAGACGCATGGGAACTTTTTTTTTTTTTTTTTTTGCAGAAGAATAGCTTAAACTGGTTTGTTGGTGTTAGCTGGTTTAAACTGGTCTCCTCTTACCAAGCTGGTCTGCCCAGTTAAAAAAGCCCCAAACATCTCTAAAACCATTGAGACCAGCAAACCGTCTTTAAGTTTTTGAGCGGGGGAAATGTAACCTACGAAAACCTTCCCAAGTACTTCATATCACACCACTGCCTTTGCCCCACACCGGTTGTGCTGAAATATAAACTTTGAGCTAAATTAAGATAAAAGTTTTCTTAGTCATAATAACCATTTATGGTCGCAGATTAGCTGCTTCACATCTCCACAGCCTCGGCATTGTTCGTTTGCCTGGGCTTCAAGCTACCTATCACTTTCTAATAGCTCGAAACGGGCCAAAAAGGCACTCCAGCGCGCGTTTTCTAAATTGTGGTTCCCGTAAAATCATCGTTTTCCTCCCCTGCACAGGTAAATACCGAGGCAAATCGCGCTAACAGCCGCTGGGTGCAGCCCGTTGTCGGGTTTGTTTAGGCGGCCATTTTGTGAACACTGCACACACACCGAGGCGAGCGCGCTTTGTAGCGGGGACGCGCTTTACCGTGCAGACCCTCTCTAAGCGACGAGCAGCCGCGGAGCCGAGCCGAGATTAACGGCAGTGAGGGGGGGTCCCTGGCGAATGCACATCGCTAATTGTAGCGGTGCGACGAAGAAACCCCGGTTTTTAGTTCATCCGTTTTTCTTTCTTTTCCCTTTTTTTCATTTAATCACTCTTCTTCTCACCCCTCGCTGCTGCAACACCACCGCGAGCGACGCGCTGCTACACTGCCGCTGCTGGGCGATGTGATCGCGGTTAGCCTGAGCGCTAGCCGCCGAGACCCACACACCACCGCCGCCGCCACCAGCGATTTCTTTCCCACGTCGAGGCGGACTAACGCGGAGCACCGAGAGGCGGTTGTCACGGCTGCATGTGCTGCTCCTCACCGGATTGGCGGTTGGCCGCTCGCGCCGGGGGTTTGAAGACGCTGCTCTCGCGCTCATTTGTGCTTTTGGGGGACTGTGAAAAGAAAGACAAATGTGCTGAAGAGGGATTGTAGAGCGACGACAAGACGATAGCCTGCGCGGTTCGTCTTTTTTTCGGGAGACGGTCGCAGAAACCCGTCCGAGGGGGTGGCGGTTGGGGGGAGGGGGTCGTTTCGCCGGTTTTTCGGTCCGCCCCGGTACCTGTGTGGCGGAGGTTCGGACGGTAGAGGGGGAATACTGGTAATGGCTGCTTCGGGAAGCTGGACACGAAGCTGAGGTAAGACTACAGTTGGTTTCTTAACACGCAAAAACACTGCTAGCGTCTGTTTTACGCGGATGCTCTCAGTCTGTTCCCTCCTCATTCCTCACAAGACACCGTGTTCCCGAAGATGCCTGATGCACAGGCCGGGGCTTTGGGGAGGGAGTGGGGACATATTCGGCTTGTTACTTCATGTAAACTGGGTCAGATGCAAAAGACCACGAGCAGGTATTTAAACGTTATCCTCCTGTGCCATCCAGAGAGCAGCGGCTCAACTCATGGCAGCCAGGCTGCTCGCTTGTCAGTGGATGTGATTTGCAGTCATTAAAACCGTGCAATATATGTTCCCCGATCTGTTTTCGAGCATCAAACCGCTCATTCTGTGCGATACGTACAAAATAAGCATTAGTCAAATCCATTGCATGACTCTCGTTTGCAGCCATGCACCCATGAACATGTTCGGATGCGAGACCTTCAATGCATCTTTCGATTATCGCTTTTCATTACTCAGATTGATGAGTCAGGTTTGCCCATCACGTTTGTTTTAGACACCCAGTCGTCATGTAGTGGTTGTTTAAAAAAAAGAAGAAAAATCCCAGAGCATCAGCTCGGCCACAATTACATTAATGCAAAACTGCGGTGTTGCATGGGATGCAAATCTTGTGCACAGAATGCCTGAAAGCTATCGAAATTTGACAGATATCTGGTTGGTTTTTAACGCACTGGTTAACATGTTTACCGTTTAACAAAACATATGACCGTGCTAGGTCATATTTGGTGAATAAAAGCGCGACTTTATTCCAATGATCTCAATATATAGGGTGACGTTACAATTTTCCTCATAATGTTCATACGTGCTCAAGCGTGTTGCTTGGAGGGAAATATATGGCTGATTCTCATTACAATCCACTTCTGTAATACATTTGGATGTGGCACATTTACCCAAGTCTCTATTTAGCTCAGTGTGTGTGGATAAATCTGGCTATGCCTACACCCCTCATCTCCATAGCGTTTTCTGCAAGGCTTCTGCTGTGGTGCTGAAGTAGCAATGCCGGTTCAAAATGGACACACTTCTGCTCTTCTTTTGCATGTTGCCATCTCGATCAGCCTTTATACTGCATCATTAGACAGTGTCACCTTTAGGAAGGGTTTAAACATGCATATTGTCACTGTGTTAGTTAGGATTCATGCTTTGGTTATCGATCAAGTGCATTTTTCAGAACCAAAATGGGTGGAATCATTTGGTTTCTCGGAGAATCTTGGATTTAGGTTACTTTGAGGTAGGAAAGAAAGAGATGCATGATAGGACATTGTCTCTTTTGAGACATCTTTTTTGATGCACAGTACTTTAAGTTGCAATGTAGGAGCCACCTGTCCCTTAAAATAATGTCCCTTTTATCTCCCTTTCCCAAGTCATTTAAACTTTTACATGCTTTTTTGTGCTCTTGAGAATGAATTAATCAACCCTGTCTAGTTTCTTTTTGTTTTTTGTTCACATTATTTATTTTTAATGTGTGACAAGCTCTGTTTTTGGATTTCTTTTGGTGTCTGTGACAGAGTGACACGGGGCTCTGAATAGACTAACTAACTTCATTGTACGAAATCTTGCAACGACTGTAAACTTACTGTGGGGTTATTTTAAAGGGGGCTATTTTTTTTATTTATTTTTTTTACCAAAAAGCATTTGTATTTAAAACTCATTCCATTTAAACAGATGGCCAGTGATTTTACTTGTAATATTAGGTATTTTGCAAGATCTTACAAGGCTTTTTTAACTTTATAAGTACAGCATCAAGCCTCAAAGGCAAGTTTTACCATGTTGCCTCAAATGAACACAATATACTGTACTTTGTAAAGTACAGAAACAACTTTCAGATGTCTTGTCTGTGAGAACTTCCTACTGGGTGGTAGACAGGATTGTAGTTGCCGTTCATTTCTTGTAGCTGACATAAATCAAACTAGGATGGACACAAGCTTGTTAGTCTTTTCAGAGACCACCTGAGGCAGTATTCCCCATTCATCTCGCAACATACAACTAAATTTAATAGCTCTGGGTGGAGAGGACACACGCACTCTTACAAATACACAGTTTATAGAATTTATTTGATGAATAGCATATTCAGCTGCATTTAGTCCCTTCTTGCTCTTCTTTCTGTAAACTCATGATGAAGGCTAGAGTAGAAAAGTGCTGTTTTTTTTCCCCATAGCCCACCTCCCAATCAGTTTTTCAGTCCGTCTGTCCCTGTGTGACTTTGCCCTTACTCTATCAGGACAAATCCCTTCACTCATCAGATGGCATATAGCCTAACACATCGATTTGGATGTGGCTCCTAACAAGCTTTTCCTCTAAAGCATGGCTTGTGTGTGGGGTCAACATGTGGCTCTGTGGGTGAAAACTGTTTATACTGAAGCACATTCTCCATTGAGAATCTATTGTAAAGTCTATTGTAAGTTCTGCACATCTTGAAATTTTAGAGTACAAACTTGCTCCTGTTGCTCGTCACCGTCTAAACTGCGAGCTGAGGAAAGGGTTTGGTGACCTGGGTCAAGTTTTTTCATTGACTTAAATCAAAGACCAGAAGTAGGTTCATTTGAGGAGATCCACAGAAATGTAATTCATTTACATATCAAATTGAGGCATTACAGGGAAATTGCATCGGGAAATGGACCAGCGTTTACAGCCTCCATCTTAAACGTTAATTGCTTTGTCTTGTAAGGGATTGTAGTTAAAGCCATTTCCCACTGTTTCGGCAAACTCATTCAACCTCTTAGTGTCGTCAGTTTGGTGACCCATCCATTTGGTAGTAAAGGTCACTTTGAGGTGTATTCATCTTTGAATTTAGAAAAAAAAAATCACATAGACATAAGCCAGTCCTACATAGTCAGCAAAACTAGTGTGTGTAACTAGTTTTGAGAATTATACCCTAGTAAAAAAGTCATATATTTAAAATACATTTATTTCATACTAAGTATAGTTCAAATCTTTTAACATATTTACTGATATATCACTCGAGACTTACTGATATAAAAAATGTAATGAAACTTTATTTGGAGTACTACTTGTGCACAATGCACATTTCTTAATATTAAGCCTAAAATGTGTTTTAATGTCACTATTGATGAGGATTGTATGATCTTTGAATAATATCTGCCATTAAATGCGAGATATTTAAAGTGTACCAAAAGTATACTTGCAGTAGTTCCACTTTAGCACAATCAGATATACTTCAGTATATCTTTAGTTGGATTTCAGCACTACTTCTGCAAAATTAAAGTGCATTAAATACAAAATTAGTTGTTCCAATTTAGCAGACTTTAAGTATACCAGTTTAGTATACCATAAGTACAACTGCAGGGTATTTTTATTAAGTACATAAATTTGTAAATGTGTTTGTAGTATACTTAGCATGAAATAAATTTATTTCAAATACATTTAAGTATATTTATTTTTCACTAGGGTATAGACTCTTTTTAACGTGATTCATGAGTTGTCAGTGAGCATAAGTTGAATGGATCTCTAATGGTGTCATTTGCTAACCACATGAGTGATGGATTGATTTTTTTTATGTTTTCAGATTCAACCCTACAGTTCATAGTCACATTGCAGGACCACAAGTTAATTCAGGTCTTTGTGCTCCTGTGTTTTAGCAAAAAGTAAAGTTCACCACCCATAAAAAAGGGCACACGAGAGCAGACTTTTGGTCAAGAGCATCTTAGTTGGCTTTCTCCCAGCTTCCTTCCATAAGCTGTTGCTGCCTGTGCCTTCCTAATGTAGTTTTCTTCCAGCTTCCCATTGCCTCATAAATTGGTAATGAAAAGCACACAGTGGCTTTGTAGATGCTGAACTGGCTTGGTGGATACCTAGGGTACGAGACAGGCTAGTAGCTGTAATTTAGCCAGGTGTTGGTGACTTGATGGAGGTAGGGAGAAATGGAGAGTTAGATCATAAAAGCACAGATGGTGCTCTTACGGAAATCACATAGGACATCTCTTGTATCCAGACCAACTTATCTCTTTTGCAACAGTATGGATGATACTTTTTCTCAGTCTGGCTTGGTGCGGGTTGTGATGTGGACACTTTTTCCTGTAGGGAGAGTTTCAGTGTTTATGTCCTTTGCTGTCTCTCTGCTCTTTCTTGACCACTGCATGCCCATATCAAAGAGTAGCAGCAGTAATATGTGTGTGTGAGTGAGTCATTCTGGTCTAGTCCCCACCTCTACGTGATGCAGTCTTGGACAGTGTTTGAGCCCAGAAACCCTGTAAGTTTCAGCAATGCACTTCATTGACCAGATGATGTGGTTTCTATCTAGACATTCAAGGCACTATGGAGTTAAGCTAATTATTTGTTAAACATAATTAATGGTGCTTGCTAAAGCACAACCTCCTAACAATTATTAAAGAAACTCATTTTGTATTGTATGTGCTATGGACGTAAATAATTATGCCTTAAATCATTTGACTTGTTAATGAGATGTATACTACTATATTTACAAGTGATCTAACTTTAGATTTTACACCCAGACTTATTTTCTCGAGCTTATCTAGAGACCAGAATGTCACAGGCCTTATTCACAGAGGCAGCAAAAATTATTTTTATTATTATATATATATTCTCTATGTGACTCAAATCCATTGTTTGTATCCTGACCAGGACAAAAAAATAACACGAAACCTGATTTTCTCATTCACCTTCGTAAATAGTGAATCTACACTATTTAGTTTTGTCAATAAGGCCAGTCTGAACAGAAGAATTCAGTTCTGGCCATAACATGCAGAACTGTCGTAAAAATATATTGCATATCCAACTAAACATTTCTGAATGGAACAAAAATTTAAATTAGATTTTTCAGTTTACCTTTGTAAATTGTAAATCTACACTTTACTTTGTGTTGCTCATAAGAAAATCATTGTCGATGTTCTAGGAAAAACAACTGTAGTCTGAACAGAAAAAAAAAACAGCTTTGGCATGCAATTTGAAATGTTGCAAAAAAATACATTGCTTATTTGACTGAAAGCCAATTTTTTTGTATTGTGAATGGGGGAAAAAAAATCATATGAAATCTGATTTTCTGATTCACCTTCGTAAATGGTCTATCTACACAATTTCATGTTGTTAGTGAGACAACTAGGAAAAACAACTGCAGTCTGAACAAAAAAAATCAGATATGGCCATGAGTAGTATGCAATTTCAGTTGTCGTTTTTTTAAAAATATCATGTTTAAGATTTCCCCTGCATTGTATGAACAAAGCCATAGAGACTTGTGGGGACTCTTTTTTTGACTCGGGGCCTTCAAGCATGCACCTAGCAATGCAATAGCAACAACTCTGAACACCTAAGTCTCTTCATATACTATTGTCCATAAGAGGCAGGCCATCCAAGAACAGTATTTGTGGAAGCAAACCTGTAAAAGCTAGACATTTCTGCTGTAATGTATGCATTCAGTTTGCTTTGTGTGGAGATACGAGGTTATTGTGATGCATGTGTGAGTTTGGTCAGAATGCATGTGTGTTTTAGCATCCTCTGCGCATGTGTGCGATAAGAGAGAGCTGCTCATCTTCATGGTGATCTTTTTTCCCTCTCAGCATCCCTGCCTTGCTGACCTGCTTAACGCAGCTCTGAGATGGAGAGGGAGTGAGGGTGAATGAGTTTAAACGTATGGAGGATTGAGTCTGGAAGACGAGAAAGCTAAAAGTGAGGTAGAATAAACTGGGAGAAAAGAGATCTCGATAAATCAAGATAAATGGATCTCCTATTCAGTCGAAAGACTAAAAGGAAAGGTGTAGAGATGGATGTGTGTATGTGTGTCAGAGAGAGAGCGAGAAAGTCATTGGTGGAGCCAGATGGGATAAAGATGTTATGAGCTGCTCCCAAAATAGACTTTTCTTCATCATTTTAGTAATCTTTATCCATCCCGTGCAAATCCCTGCACCATGAGAGAATAGTCATTTAAAGTCAAGTGCGTGACATGACCACAACATTGCATTCATTTGTTAGTTCCCAAGGTGAAAGGGGCATCGTTTTATTGTATTGTATATTAAAACTGAATGTAAACAAACTATTTTAACTGTTGGGATGTACTACAATTTCTAGTCTGCTATTGTGAGTTGAATTATATTCTATGTTATTCTGTGTCTGTATATTTTATAGGTGGAGAGTTGGGACCGGATGTATGATTCGAACCCGCATCTTCTGCATGAGCACCATTGCTTAACATATAGCATGTGTTTTATAGCTCCGGCTTCTGTACATTTCAACCTATTCATACCTATCAAGTCAGTAACAGGTCAAAATAAATCTTAAATTTTCATTACCACCTTTGCTGTCAACTAGTTTAGAAAAGAGACAACATACTAGTCCAAAACTCACAGTGTTGATAGACTGATGTATAATCCACTAGATTATTTGGATGATATTTGAAATTATTAGCCAATAACTATGTCTGTTTGGCCAGTTAATATAGCCTAGTATCCGCCTCAGACTCAAACATTGTTTTCAAAAATTTTTATTGAATTTTGAGATGATGTTGAAAAATAAATAACTGATTCGATCTCATCTGCTCTTATTAAAATGCTTTAAAGGAAAATGCCACCGTTTTTCCATATTCTAATATGTTCTTCCCTCAACTTAAACGAGCTGATACGTACCTCTCCCGTCTCACTGCGTGCTGCGACGTGATCTTCCACCATACATTATAGTTATCATTTTTTATCCGCTTTCAAAATCGCCACGTTTTATTTTGTGTCACCATACTTACTCGTGTAACTACTCAAGTAACCGTCTTTAAATAGAGAAAACATGGAAGTGTTTGGTGGCTTCTAAATTCATCCCTGTTTGGATCCTAAGGAATGAATGGTGCTAAGCTAAATGCTAGCATAGTTGCGCCGTGCGCTAGAGCAATTAAGTGCACGCACTGAGACGGGAGAGGTACGTATCAGCTCGTTTAATTTGAGGGAAGAACATATTAGAATATGGAAAAACGGTGGCGTTTTCCTTTAATTTGTCAGCCACTGGCCATTACATATAAATTGACCACTAATTCATAGGACAATTACTCATCAGTTTAGGAGATTTTAAGATTATTTTTAAGATTTTAAGATTTTTTAAATAAAATTAATATTTAATCAGCGAGGAAGCATTAAATTGATTCAAAAAAAGTAACAGTAAAGACATTTACATTGTTCCACAAGATTTCTATTTCAAATAAATGCTGTTCTTTTGAACTTTCTGTTCATCAAAGAATCCTGTAATAAAATATTAAGAAGCACAACTGTTTTCATCACTGATGATAATAATAATAAATGTTTCTTGAGTGCCAAATGAGCATATTATAATGATTTCTTAAGGCTCATGTGACACTTAAGACTGCAGTAATGGCTGCTGAAAATTCAGCTTTGCCATTACACTAATAAATTGTAATAATCTTTCACAATGTTACAGTTAATATAATTACAATTACATTATTTTTATGTAATAAATGCAGCCTTGAGCCATCTTTTTGAATGGAAGTGTATGTTGAATAATCTTGCGGTTTATTGTGAGAGACGCATGCAGTCCTACACCTGAATTTCCCCAGTTCAACTTCCTCACATTATTTATCATACATCTCTACTTGTTGAATTGCAAAAAGGCAGTTTGGATAGGAGCTTGATGAACTTTGTAATTTAAGCAAGGCTATATGTAGCTTTAGCTTAGTAATAATAGTTATTTTTGTGATGACGTTCATGTTTTATACTGCCACACCCCGTTGCTGTGATTGAATTCACCATGGTATCAGGTTTACTAGTACCGCATTTACTGCAGTCTAGTCTAGAAAGTTAGAAGTTAAGCCTTCTTGACCAACTCTATGGTGGCCCAACAACTGTCACTATAGGGCGTACTTGTTTACTTTGTTTTATTTTAACTTGTGTGTGACATGGTTTATCTCACTATCAGTGAACTATTGAAAGAAAAATACATTTGTTATGGCCAGAGTTTTGTGAGTAAGTTGTAAATCTCACTTGCTCTTCCTCTATCGTATACACAGGCTTTAGGAATGGCATGGCAGCACTCAATAGGCTTGCATGTCTTGGAATATGGGATGTATTTACATGGCCCATGTCTCTATGGATACAGTGACGTGGGGGTAGTGCGGGGCAGAACAGTATAGGATCCTCATCAGGGACATTGCTGGGTCACTCTCTCTTCAAAGGGAGATGAAAGTGGGTCAGGACTGGGGGAAGAGATGAGAGGAGAAAAGAGGAGAAGGAAGGAAATCAGGAGCAACTGAGAACATGCCACAGTTTTATTTTAGTCTGTTGCACCAGTGTTGATTAGTCAAACTTGTTTAGCGCTTATTCTGTAATTATGTCAGGATGTAGCATCAGTTGGTATCATGTGATGGGGTGACAGTCGTCCTGGGCAACACAGTTAGACCACAATTTAAAGGGATAGTTCAACAAAAATGAAAATTCTGTCATCATTGTTGTTCCAAACCCATATGACTTACTTTCTTCCCGTTTACACCTAGAAAGATAACTGTATTAGCATCCACATCAATACATGATATAACGTTCTGTTTATAATAAGCACACGCTGCAGATATGTTACCTGCCACTTTAAATGCTTGAGCTCTTTAAAGCAGAATGGATTCTGATTGGCTGTCAATGTTTTAATCATGCATTAACTCAGAAAAAATGTATTGAAAGTGACTCCAGCATTATCATTCCTCGTGGTGTGAACTCTGTTTCATTTTAGAACAATTTTTAAAATGAAATCTTTATTGTCATTATATTTAACATCCTTAGTGTGAGTGGGCCTTAAATCATGACAGAATTTTTATTTTTGGGTGAACTAGCACTTGAATACTCTTTATAGTAGAAACTTTTCAAGACATGTTGTGTCCAGTGATATTTTCGAGTTTATATGCTATAATAGTATTTTCGTAATTCAATTTAAGCTTATTTTATTTCTGTTAGTTGCCAAGTCAACAGTTCTAATTTTCATTTAAAGGGATAGTTCACCCCAAAATGAAAATTGTCATTTATTACTCATCCTGCTGTCATTTCAAACCCTTAAGACCTTCGTTCATCTTCGGAACACAAATTAAGATATTTTTGATGAAATCCGTGTGCTGTCTGATCTGCATAGACAGCAACTGAAATGTTCAAGGCCCTGAAAGGTAGTAAGGACATCGTTAAAATAGTTGATGTGACAGTGGTTCAACCGTAATGTTATAAAGCTACGAGAATACTTTTTGTGCATAAAGAAAACTCAAATAATGATATTATTCAGCAATTTCTTCTCTTTTGTGTGCATTCCTCTGATTGAAAACAAGGATGCATGCATCGTGGCACTCTCGTGAACGTGGTGTTGAATTTGTTGAATAAAGTAGTTATTTTTGTTTTCTTTGTGCACAAAAAGTCTTCTTGTAGTTTCATAACATTACGGTTGAACCACTGATGTCACATAGACTATTTTAATGATGTCCTTGCTACCTTTCTGGGCCTTGAATGTGGTAGTTCCATTGCTGTCTATGCAGGGTCAGAAAGCTCTCAGATTTCATCAAAAATATCTTAATTTGTGTTCCGAAGATGAACTATCCCTTAAGTTTTTTTTTTTGTTTTTTTTTGTTATCTAATTTTTAGGTTTTATTTTATTTCAGCTTTATTTCTATTAACGAAAACTGTTTTAAATAGTTTTAGTGGTTAATTAACAATAACAACACTGGTCTTGTCCAAAGACAATTCGTGCATACAGTCAGTCTAACGTTTGCCATCAGGTTCGCACCATCTTATGCAAATTTCCAGCTGTCTTTTGGGGCCACTTTTGCCAATGATAGAAATTGTAAATATTGCAAACATGTAGGTGATTCAGCAATTCAGAAACTCTGTTTATTGTATATTTCAGGAAAGCTGTAGTTGGAAACCCTAACCGCAAGGCAATGGACGCAGAGTTGAGGTGATACTAGCCTCACATGCTGGCCTACCTATAGACATCCAGCATCCATCCGGATTGGCCTAGATAACCCGTACTGCATACATGGGTTCCACAAATTGTCAAAATGAATACTAACAAGCTTGTCAGTCTGCTTCATCACTTGACTGCAAGAGGCTGGCTCGCTGTGCACATGCATGCATCTCTAGATATGTGCTTGTGCCCATGCTTAAACATCTGCATGTGCGTTTTGGTAGCCTATATCTGAAACATGCCTGTTTCAAAGCCCATGGTTAGCAAACTGCATGTGTCCATGTAAAAGGCCCTGTTGTCACCATGGGAGTGCGAGACTGCTTCATGCACTGACTGTGACAGCCAAAGTGCCTGTCTGTGTGCCTGCATGCCTGCACACACCCCTTGCCAGGCTCCATGACTGCTCTAAGCTGGCACAGCAAGAATTAAATAGCCAGAGCTTCTAGAGATTATGCCTGGCTTAACAGAAGCTTAATCACATCGTATGTGCAGTATAGGAGGAATGGGACAGACAGAGGGAAGAGGAAGAAGAGAAGGAGAGGTGGTAGAGGGGCATTAGGTGTTCATGTGGACCGAGGTCTGAGGATTGCTGTTTTGACAGTTCAAATGTCAGGGGTATATTTGATCCAAAAAGGAGCGTGGTGGATATCAACTGCCAACCTTATGGTCCTTGTATGTTCAGTAGCACTGCTCTTGAAAACCACCTGTACGATAACTATAGAAATCTTTGAATTTGATGCTTTAATGCTTCAGGTACCAATGACTATTGGACTTTGTATATATTAATAATGCATATATTAATGCTTAGATGGATATTACCCAAAACAAGCTATATCTAGACATCATATCCAAGTATAACTTAGCATTTGCATACAAGTTTACATGTATGATGTGATGTAATTCAGATTTGTATATCAGACAGGAATGTAAGTTTGATAAAATACTGCTTAAATGTTATTTGGCTATTGATAAGCATTATTTTACCCACCGATGCTGCTTATGTGACATCAGCAGAAAAGGAAAATAATTTCAGAGGTGGAGAATGTTATTGCATTTTAATGAAAGATTACTGAAGACAAGCAAGTTTGGACTAATTGCTAATTCATCTTTTATTAAAATTGCAAAATAAATAAATAAATCTTTACAAAATATTATAAAATTGATATGTAAAACATTTTAGCCTAAATGTTTTTTTAGATTATATATGAGGTTAGGGGAAAAAAAACACAAGGTATTTGGATCCCTTGAATGTGGGGTTTGCCTGTATTAAAGGAATAGTTCTGTCAAAAATAAAAATTAGCTGATTATTTACTCGCCCTCAGGCCATCCAAGATGTAGATGAGTTTGTGTCTTAATCAGAAAAGATTTGGAGAAATGTAACATTGTATCACTTGCTCACCAATGTATCCTCTGCAGTGAATGGGTGCCGTCAGAATGAGAGTTCAAACAGGTGATTAAAAACATCACAATAATCCACAAGTAGTTCAGGTGATGCCAGTCCATCAATTAATATCTTGTGAAGTGAAAAGCTGTTTGTAATAACCCATAATATTGCTTTCTCCAGTGAAAAAGTTGTCTTGTCTGTCTCAGGAGAGAAATATGCACAGATCAAGCACCATTTACGAGCAAAAACGGTCCAAAACAATTATATTGGTGGATTTGGATTGAGAGGACAACAGGGGATGTACTTTTTTTTTTTTTACTGAAGAAAGCATTATTATAGATTATGGACTCATATTTTGTTCAGAAGTGACGTTTAACATTAAAATGCCTTAATGATGGATTTGTTTCTTACAAACACACACCTTTTTACTTCATAAAACGCTAACTGATGGACTGAAGTTGTGTGGATTACTTGTGGAATATTGTGAGGTTTTTAACATCTGTTTGGACTCTCATTCTGACGGCACCCATTCACTGCAGAGGATCCATTGGTGAGCCAGTGATGAAATGCTAAATTTCTCCAGGTCTGTTCCAATACAGAAATAAACTAATCTTGGATGGCCTAAGGATGAGTACATTTTAATCAAATTTTGATTTTTGAGTGAACTATTCCTTTAAAATGAAATGATACCTGCAGCATGCATGGACTGCTCCTTATTTTACCATACACTGTCCAACTTCTGATTAGCAGCTACATCTATGAAACAAGACAGACAAATAGCCAACATTGTCCTTTTAACTAGTGGGACTGAAAAAGTATTGACTCAACAGGGCAGAAGAACTTGGAAGGGTAAGAAGTCTCAGAAATCACTCTAGACGTTACAGTGATGTGAGGAATAATAGTTGAGGCTGTTTACTGAGTGTAAGCCTTTACATCAATTACATAACTGGTCAAATGAGCAATGACGCTTTACATTAAGGAAGGTGATGTTGACCCTGATATCTGTTATTGTTTAGCTGATAAAAGGGTGTAACATATGAATGCCACCCCTGACCATGTCTGTTAGACATATAAATCACTTCTTTTGTAACTCTAGCAGTTTGTTTTGCTTTGCAAATTACATTGAATAAATTTGTCGAAACTCACAAAGATTTGGCTGCTGACATCTAAACAGAGGTAAAAGTCAGCAGTTGAACTTTTATAGGTTTTTCGGAAATGTTCACGTTGGACATCATTTCCTCTCAGATAGATTGTCTATAGCACTCATGCCTTGTAATGGGGAGATATATTTGACGTGTTTTACATTGATTTGTTTTAATGGTTTGTCCTTTGGCAAGTCCAGTGGCCTTTGTTTATTCCAGTCCTGCCATTAGATCACGTTCATTAACTCCTGTGTCTATGTAAAGTGCAAAGCTGGTAATTTTAGTTTTGTAAACCTTGATACTATAGTCTAGAAAAAAGTGGCAGACAAAATGCTACTAGTTTTCATGGCTAGATTACCGTCATAACTTTTCATAAAGAGATTTTAAGTCTATTTGTAAATGATACTTCGGTGTACATTTGTTCAGGTGATCCAAAGTTTATCTTGCATTCTCCATCTTAAACTTTGCATTATTTGTTATTATTTATATACTATTGTAGTATTTATTCATATTTAGATTTTTTTTTAATTTTTTAAAATTAATTTGTTAGGTGCTTTTGTCATTTCTATATTATTATTTTAGTATATCTATTTAGCTTTAATATATTTTTATTTCAGTTTTAATAATTTTATTATTGTGTTGCAATAATATATAATACATTAAGACCAACTTTTTAGTGTTCATTCTTTCTGTTCTTTCTTTAAAGTCTTTTGGAAATCCAAAAATGAAAGTTTACCAACAGTTATATATGTATTGAGGCTGTTATAGCTACTTGTAAAAATCACATTAAAAACATGCAATATATATATATATATATATATATATATATATATATATATATATATATATATATATATATATATATATATATATATATATATACGTACATACATGCGTACATACGTACATACATATACAGTCATGGCCAAAAATATCGGCACCCTTGGTAAATATGATCAAAGAAGGCTGTGAAAATTAATCTACATTGTTAATCCTTTTGATCTTTTATTTTAAAAAATCACAAAAATCTAACCTTTCATTGGATAATAAGAATTTAAAATGAGGGAAATATCATTATGAAATAAATGTTTTTCTCTAATACACGTTGGACACAATTATTGGTACTCCTAGAAATTCTTATGAGTAAAATATCTCTGAAGTATATTCCCATTCATTTTCACAATTTTGAGCACTCCAGGATGATTATGAACATGAAATTATCCAGCCATGGCTTCCTGTTTCACAGAAATATAAATAGGAGGGAAAACAAAGCCCAAATTCCCTTAATCATCCATCACAATGAGAAAAACCAAAGAATATATTTCTGATGTGCAGCAAAAGATAATTGAGCTTCACAAATTAGTGAAGTGGCTTTAAGAAAAGAGCTAGAGCAGTGAAAATTCCCATTTCCACCATCAGTGCAATAATTAAGAATTTCCAATCAACATAAAATGTTACGAAACTGCCTGGAAGAGGACGTGTGTCTATATCGTCCTAATGCACGGTGAGAAGGAGAGTTTGAGTGGCTAAAGACTCTCCAAGGACCACAGCTGGAAAATTGCAGAAAATAGTTGAGTCTCGGGATCAGAAAACCTTAAAAAAAATTGTCAAACAGCACCTACATCACCACATGTTGTTTGGGAGGGTTTCAAGAAAAATTCTTCTAGCTCATCCAAAAACAATCTCCACCATATTCAGTTATCAGACACGACTGGAACAAATGGGACTGACTTCTATGGTCAGATGAAACTAAAAAATGAGCTTTTTAGCAGCAAACACTCAAGATGGGTTTGGTGAACACAGGGATAAAAAGTACCCCATGTGTACAATGAAATATACTGCTGTATTTTTGATGTGTGGGCCTATATTTCTGCTGGAGGTCCTGGACATCTTGTTTAGACACATGGCATCATGAATTCTATCAAATACCAACAGATAAAAAATCAATAAGTGATTTTTAGAAAGACTCTGTTAGAAATCTTATAATGGGTCATGTTTGGATCTTCAAACCGTACAATAATCCAAACACAAACCTTAAAAACAACACAAAAATGGGTCCCTGAGCATAAAACCGAGCTTCTGCTATGGCCATTCCAGTCCTCTGACCTGAACCCTATAGAAAATGAGTGGGGTGAACTGAAGAGAAGCACCAACATGGAGCTGGGAATCTAAAGGGTCTGGAGTGATTCTGGATGAAGGAATGGTCTCTGATCTCTTCTCAGGTGTTCTCTAACCTCATCAGGCATTATAGGAGAAAATTTAGAGCTGTTAAACTGGCAAATGGAGGTTTCAAAAAGTATTGAATAAAAGGGTGTTGTTAATTGTGGCCAATGTGTATTAGAGAAAAACATTTATATCATAATGATATTTCCCCCCATTTTAAATTCTTATTATCCAATGAAAGTTTAGATTTTTGTGAATTTTTTTTTTTTAAAAAGAAAAGATCAAAAGGATTAACAATGCAGATTAATTTTCACAGACTTCTTTGATCATATTTACCAAGGGTGCCGATATTTTTGGCCGTGTGTGTGTGTGTGTGTGTGTGTGTGTATGTATATATATATATATATATATATATATATATCCTTTTTTTTTTTTTTTTTTTAGAAATAAGTTAGCAGGTGAAAAAACTACCCAACCTGTCCTTGATTCACTAGATTCACCAGGTGCTGATCTAAAAAGGCTTTTCTCTCCCACTGCCAGAGCTTCTTCTCACTTCCTGCAGTGATTTGGCTTGGCCACTAGAGGCAGGAGGGACCACCAGTACCTTCTCTTTTATCAGCGCCCTATGCATGCTTTTTTTCTGTTAATCCCAGGTAAAGCATTAATATAACCAATTATATAGTATTATAAGTGTTTTTTTTTTTTTTTTGTTTTTTTTTTTGTTTGTTTTTTTAGTATAGTGTATGTAACATGAATGAATTTTGGTTTGTTGTTTTGTATTTTATTTCTGTATGTGCAATTATGTAATATTTATGTCTTACTGCTTATTGTTATGTCACCCCAAAGCTTCCAGTGGCACCTGTAGGAATGACCCATGAGCATCCGGATCTCTCTTATAAACTCTCCCTGACCTCTTAAGAGAGAAAACAAGCCTAATCCCTCTATTGTTGTCCATGCCATTATATCTAGAAACCCTAATGCATACATTAATCGTCATAGAAAAAAAATCACCCCGGATAAATAATTGTAGAATAATTGCATCAAAAAGAGCTGACACTGGTGTGGCCTGGATGACAGCACCCTCGCTGTTTCTCTCATTGACTGTCTGTGTAAGTGTTAGATGTGTGGTTTTCAGGTGAAAGGTCGTGCTGCAGAAGGGAGGGCAGGGTGGGGGGAAGGCTCATCAGGGATTAACAGTAGGGATTCTGCTGCGTCTCGCTCCACGAAAGGGTCAGGAGTAAGTGCACTGACACGTGTGGACAGATATTGTCAAGCTTTGTTTCTTCCTGATCATCATGTACATGGGTGTGTTATTACAGAATATATTTAATTTAGCACAATGTGACTGTAGTAATCACTTCATCATTATGTTTGAGGCTATAATCCATTGGAATAAACTTTGTTTTTCCCTTGTTATTCTTACATTGTTTTAGAACAATATATTACTGAAGTTGCAATAGTAATGTATAACTAACTTTTTTAACTTAAGTAATATATGATTTTTTCATTAATGACTGGCTGACATTTACATTATCTCACTTATTACACAGTTACATTTAAACAAAAAATGGAAAAAGTTGGTGTAGTTGTCACTCAGAAATTGCTAGTAAATTTCAAAATGAATTACAAAGAAATGCGAAGTGACACATTGAATTAAACATGAAATTTTTAAGTAGAAAAACTAAAATGTTTTCATGTAAAACATACTCCAGCAATCTTTTTTTTTTACTTCGAAAAATTGCTTTTAAAGTGTACTCAAATAAATGCATGAATGGAAAATATTAATTTGAGTTTAAATAACTTTTTCTTATTTGTGGACAGTGCAGAGAGACGGTACATTACAACTTTGTAGGAAATGGATTTCTCAGACGACCAATCATTTATACAGTGATGCTATCTATGGTTGGAGGCCATTATTCAGAAATATTTGCTAAATTCTGCAATTGGCCAATCAGAATCAAGTATAAATGTATTATCCAAACACTGTCTATCATACATGATGCTCTGTTTTTATGTCTGTAAAATAAAAAGCCTAAAATCGTTTTTGTAGTTACAAAAGTATTTTAATTCCTAAAGCACTAGCTGTGACTTAGAGTGATTTAGAAACGCTGCTACCATGTCCTAAGTGTTGGACATCTTTAGCATTTGTATCCATAACTGTTCAAGCATGGCACCTCATGCAACCTATTTATGGATGAAACTTCAAACTTCTGTAATGGTAAACTTGACCCTACCCCATCTTAGGTTTCTTGGCAGAACTTCCATGGCACTAGCAACATTGGGCCATTTTTGTCGCAGGTAACTTTAGTGTAATGAGGACAACTGTTCTGTTTGGAAACAAGTTTTTTACAGCTTCGTATTCTGTGCATGTGCTTTCGTACCCTGCTATAGAGTGGCATCACTAAACCACTTGTAGGATATCTAATTATTGAGGGCAACAGAGTGGTCCAGCTCACTTACAACATATAGATTAACTGAAAAATGAAATTAAAAGCAGTAAAACTTAGTTTACTTATAAGGATCCTGAATTAACGGTTTATTTATTGTTAATGGTCACTTCTTTTAGCCATTTGAATGTCAGAGGGCACTTTGCGATCCTAGCTAGATGTTCTGTTCCCGACCTGTTTAAGTGTTCGTTCCATAATTGGCATGTTTTGTTATACTGCTCTTGGATATACAGAATCGACGCGGTCCAAAGAAAGCACACACTTTAGGTGGCTATTTTAAATATTTAGGGACTAGGAGGTCAGCTTTACTTAGTTGTAAATATCTCACTGTTGGTGGACAAGCCAGTTGCCAATGGGAAGTGTTTGCTGGGAGTGCTGTGATGTATATCTGGCCATTCTGCCTGTCAATAAGGAGGATGAAAATAAAGCACTGAAGAGTATATGATTTGTTTTGGTCAGCATGCTGTCCTCATCTTCTGCTCCAAGTGGAAAGCCCATTTTTGTTGCCTTATTTAACTTACATTTGTCTGTTTGGACACATGCAACTCTGTAATGCACACTTTAAAATGGAGAAAAAAAAAACCCATCTCTGGCGTGAGCAGAGCTGAAACACAACCCCGGCAACCTCCCCGCAGTGTAATTGTAATTCGCTGCTGTGTTACCCCGCCGTTCCTTTTGCGCTTGCTAGCTTCTTCAGTGAAGTTCGACTACCGTATCTTCCCACTGCATCATGTTTACCTAGCAACACGCATCACCCGCTGCCGGCCCTCCCATTGGTCATTTCAAAACGCACCCGGGACCAATGGCAGGGCTGTTACCATGGTACAATGTGTAGTTGCCGGGTGGAATTTTGCTGCAAGGCACGTGAGTCCCGGAATCTTCGCCTTGCGTTTTTAATCTTGGGTGTCTGGGAGCTTTGCAAAGGTGATTTATTGGAACCGAGTCACATTTCCTCTCAAGAACCAGCTCACTTATACACGTAGACGTTTATCTGTACATTTATGCTTTACAAACCAAAATAATAATGTGACATAAGGGGCTGCCGCAGCTGTCACAGGCGTGCGCACTGCTGTAGCGGGAGAGAGAAAAGAGGAAAGTTGAATTTTCTTGAAGTTTTAAACGAAGTCGATTTGACAGCAAACTATAATAAAATCCCAAAAATTATTCAAATTTTTTTTTTTTCAAAAGTATTTCACTTTTGTATGAATTTAGCAAGCTAATAACGTTAAGAAATAATATTAAAACATACTTTTGTTTGCACGGAAATGATACGTTTAATTTATTTAGTGCTACTGAATATAAATTCGTCATTTATGTATATTTTCTTGTCAGTTTATTTGCTCAATTTATTAATTCTTTTTTTTACGAAAATATATATTCCAATTTTAACGAAAACATTTATATTTTAATACATGATAATATCTAAAAAGAGTATACACGTATATATCACTCATTAAAATAGTCATATCGATCATTTTCTCTTAGCAAGAGAAAGATAGGTGAACAGATGCATATAAACGGGCTTCTGTGGAGTCATGGAGGATGAATGACGGCATGGTTAACCTCGTTTTGCACCACCATCGACCCCCTCCCTCCCTCCCTTATACTCTTTTAGGGGAGAACAGAGAGGAATTACCAGCCCGCACGCAATGGGGTTTTAAACATGATTCCTAACCACAGTATGGTCAAATTACAAAAATAAATAAATAAATAAATAAAAATAAAATAAAAACATTCAATATAGTATTTACATGTATTAATCAAGCATGATTTTTTTTTTTTATAACCTCACAAATCCCAATTTAGTACAAATGCGGGCAAACTGTAAAGACTGTATTGCTTAAACTGTATGTGAGGCCATTTTATATATAAAAAGTTTTCATTTTTTTAATAACGAACCCGTTATTTGTATAAGGATTTTAAGACTATTCAGAAGTTATTCCAATTGTTATTAGAGCTTATATACAATGAGAAATGACATGGAGAAAAGTTTGAAGTAGCTTAAGCTACAATACTCTCGTTTTGTTTGCCATTTCTTATTTGTTAAATCTCAAGCCTTATTACGTTTTCTTTTTAATAACTGGTATAATAACTAAGTTAACGAGTAATATGAATGATTAATGGTCACTTAAGGTTTGCCCTAATGCAACACTTCTCAGATAGATTCTGTTTGGAGTCTCTCTCTCTCTCTCTCTCTCTCTCTCTCTCTCTCTCTCTCTCTCTCTCTCTCTCTCTCTCTCTCTCTCTCTCTCTCACTCATCTTTTCTCTGTTGTCTCTCTCTCTCATCAATCTACCTGAAGTCTTGTGTTATTTCCGCGGGCACGTCATCCTGTTTCCGCGGCGTATTTTGGAGACAAGGAGCTGGGGAAAGGGCAGTCTCTCGTCTCTTCTCCGCCCACATACCAAGCTGACCAATTCAAACAGCCACGGGGATCACTTCTGACCAATAGCGTGTAAGCTGCCGCGGCGTCGGATAGCAACAGACCCTACGCACGCGCACACATGGGGTGGAGAACGGAGCACCCATGAGCGCGCGCGAGCAGAAAGGGAGGGAGGGAGAATTGAGGAGCAGCTCTATGGAAAGGAACATCGGCGTGTGTGCGCGCTTTAGCACAGAAAAGTTTGATGAAACTTAAAGGGCACAGGAAAATAACTTCTTTATTAATACACACAGTGTTGGCAAAGCTGTTGTTACAAATTAAATGTTTCAAGTTATGTCAGTGACATCACTCTATGAATTCTTAATTTTTAAGGAGGATTTTTTTTTAAGTAGGTCCGACCTTGTTGTGTTTGTTTGTAAATGTTCTTTGTGCAAAACGTTGCAGTTCGTGAACGAATTTTTAAATTACTTTTAAGGAGTCAGTTACTACTTTGTCAGGAATTTAATGGGCGCAATAAGTTTTCTTTTGGCGCCTTCAACTATGTTAATGACGTTGTAAACTCTAAGGATATATATATATATATATATATATATATATATATATATATATATATATATATATATATATACGCACGCACGCACACACACACTCTCTCTCTCTCTCACTCTCTCTCTCTCTCTCTCTCTCTCTCTCTCTCTCTCTCTCTCTCTCTCTCTCTCTCTCTTAAAAATAAAGGTTCTTTATTGGCATCAATGGTTCCACAAAGAACCTTTACCATTCATGGAACCTTTTCATTCCACAAAAGGTTCTTTAATGTGTAAAAACGTTCTTTAGATTATTAAAATGATCCTCAAAATGATTCTTTTAAGAACCGTTCCCTGAAAGGTTCTTTGGGGAACCAAAACTGGTTCTTCTATGGCATCGCTGTGAAAACCCCCTTTTGGAACCTTTATATGCGATAAAGCTGCTGTTACTATACGATTTCTTTTGACGAGCATGCTTTTAGTGCAGTGTGATTTATCATGTTTTGTGCTTACTAAAACCTATATATAGTTATGGAAAGATTAGACATATTTTTAAGACCTCAACACTCTTTTCTTTCACCTTCGTGTGAGGGTTCAACCTCCAAAAACTCGCGCCCTGTTTAGAGCGTTACGCGTTACAAAAGTTAGGCCTATGTTACAGCTGTTTTTGTTTGATGTACACTTGTTCGCGGCAAATAAGAGCATTGTAATTGTGTTTAGTGGTTTGCCTCTAATGATTCCAGTGGTCTATATATATATGTGCGCTGTGTGAATATCTATATCTGCGGAGTTACTATAAATGGAGAGAAGCGGCTTGGTGGCGCTACTAAACTGAAAAGGGGGATGCTAGGTCTTTTAAATGCTTGTGAATATGTGTTTTGTGGTGCAGCCTTGTTTGATCTGATGAAATCTGGGTAAATAAGCACATATTCATGCGTCACTCCTTTTGAAACGTGTTTCATGGTTCTCATGGCAGCCCTCCGCTTTGGTGTTTAAACATTGAAGCGTGGGGAGCTGCGTCAACCGAGCTCCTCCACAGAGTGGCTCTTCTATATCCCCCCTACACTTGAATGTGGATGGAACAATCCTCATTGCAGGGTGTGGATCCAGTGCCGGCCAGAGAGGCTCGACAACAAGGAGTAATAACGGGCAACCAGAGAGTATGACTTAAGACTGGCTGGAAAAGAACGACTTTTCGGAGGAAAAGCTTTGAAACGAAAGGAGCGTTACGGTTGAAGGTCGATATCCAAAAGCGGGAGTTACGACGGCAAATGAATCTGTGAAAGTGTAACGTTACGCGGAAGCCCAACTAAACTGCACGGAATTGCGATCGCGGGGACAGCTCAGGATGGAAGTAACGTCAGATTGTTTGCCAGCTGATGTTTTTCACGAAAACACTTGCTGACGCTTTGAGTTCTATTTTTATGGTCGACTGAAAGTTGAAAATTGTCAGTCGCGAACTAAACGGTCTCTTGTTCTTTGAGGCGACTTGACAGCGCAACAACAGCGCGACCACGCACCATTATAATCCTAACTTTTGACTGAATTCTCACAGCTTGACCACCCTTGGATTGTTTGGACTCATTTCTGGATATCTTTTTCGTTTTCTTTTTCAATGCCAAGCACATTCACGCAACCAAAACGTCTCTTTACAGAACTGAAGAGGTTGTGCGATTGGAAGCGCAGTCTATTCGTTTGACGTTCGCGCTCTATAATTGAGACTAAATTCTATTCTCACCCACATTGTGTTGTGACAAAGTATCATAGTGAAAGCGGCAAGTTTTTATTCCCCTGTTCAGTAGTTGTGCATTTTTTGTGCCTGTAACTTGCACTTCAGCACTTTGACTCGTCGTAGTTGTTTGTGCATGCACGTGTTTGTTTTAATCACAAGCTATAGATTGTTGTCACCCGTGTCTTGAGCTCCTGGGTCCCTCCTCCCTCTCTTTTTTTGACTTGCCTGCGAATAAGGTCGCCTGCACACCTGCAGACTTTGCCAGTTGCATTCAAGGGGAAAGGTAACTCGTTTTTTCCCTCAAGGAAGTCACTGATACCTTTCTTACCTGGAGCTGCGTTTTTTTTTTCGCTTATCAGGATTCAGATTATAACTGAGGAAAGCGGCAGCACAGCCATTGTTGCCGAGCGCACCTGCCTTCTTTGACTAATTTAAGCTACTGTAGGATACCTAGACAGAATATAAGAAACGCCTGCTATTTTTAGCGAGAGTGATGGGGTAAATGGTGTTGAAAATTGAGACCCCCACCCCCACCCTTAAGGCTACCAACACTTCCAGGTTTAGCTCTGGTTTCCTTGTCAGCTGCTGAATTATCTGGATTGGAAAATTGAAGTGGGGGGTCCTGTCTCAACAAGGATCTAAGTCTTATCCCACTATTGTGAACAGTTTCTCCAAAAGTTATTGCTATTTTATCCAATGGAATCCACTCAGTATTGTGGGACGATGAATCTAGATACATTACAAGTAAAACAAACTTTAGTAACCAAATAAGCTCATCCCCGTATAAACAGAGAAATATATCTATGTGTGTGTGTTGCAGAGTATAGCTCTATAAAGTATATAAGACATACATAGTTTGAATATGTATATTTTTATGCCAAAAGTGAGCATTGTTGCCTGAAACCCAATCCATTGCCTTAGAATATTATAGTAATAAAGGGAATAGCAAGGACAGAACTGAAACGGTGTTTGAAATAACTTAATGGTGCCTTTTTCGTTCATCGGTTTCTTCTGTCTGTCACTTCAGGATTTTGCAAGTAATTGAAAGATATTTTTGTGCTTAAATTTAAATCCTAATCTTTATAACTTGCCTTCACGGTTCAAACTTGAGTTTAGTTGCCATTGGATGTACCCTACTGGATTATTTACTGAAGTTATAGGCATGTGCGAAGGATTATTGTATACTTGATGTCAGCGACTTTTTCAGTACTTTTTGGGATCCCCAACAAACTTGATTAGAGCCATTCTTTGGATATCACGGGCCAACGCATAAGCATTTCAGATGGTGATCACTTCGTCTGTGGAGGAGAAGCCGCAGCCTTCTAACAGAATGGTCGCAAACTTGCCGACCGAATCCTGGATTGGCAGCCCAGATCAGAATCGCTTCTTACCCCAGTCACTCCTGCTACGGAAGCCTGCAAGAAGTTAGTACAACCTCTCTTTGCATCTACAACAAATTTACACCGGTTCATGTGCTGTGCAAGAGAGTGAACGTGCATGGATGTTGGGAAATCTGTGTCCGCTCATACATCCTATAGCAATAATGTTCTGTTGAAGGTAGTAGAAAGGAAAGGCGTTCATTCAAATCAGTTCTATTGGGTAATGAAGTCACATCCAGTTATTTGTCAAACATTAGTTGCTGTTAAAGTTCATATTTACCTTTGACCAATGGTAAACATTAGAAATCCTAGCTTAAATACAGTTTGTCCTTGACAGCATGAATCCAGTCAATAACACCAAAAACTGCATGGAATGTTGAGGGAAAAGCAAGCGAATTGTGGTGATGACAGGGCTTTGGAATTTGAGGAAGTACATTTATTTGGTTGGGTTTTAAGAATGTAAATACAGTTTGGTCAAAACATTGTCTGGTACATTTGAAGTCATCAGTGCTTTTGATTGTCTGTTTTTTTTTTTTTTTCAGTGAAAGTAGTTAAACCTTAGCATGATGTACATCATTTTGTATGCTTAGCTTCTAAAAATCAGTATAATGCTATGTTTATTTATGAATTTTGGGTTATCCAAGCTAGATGATTAGCCCACCCAGGGACATTTCCCTTTTAGACCGGACATAAATTAGTCAAATGTTTCACACACTTCAGATACCCCTACAGAACTGCACTCCTTTTCCCATCATTGTTTTAACATAACTTGTTCAAACAATCATGGGAATAGGCGCATTCTCTAACGGTTTCAGAGGCTGCTTGATCTTTGCGTCACTTCTGCGTGGTAATTTGTGCCGTGTGCTATGGGAGCTCTACGTGAGGTGTGAGCTCACAGTGATCGCTCTGTTGCTGGGAATCTTAGAGCTGCAGCAGAATGCTGTTCTGTAGACCAGCATGTACTGTATTGTGCACAACGTACGTCACAAAACAGCTTTACTTGGTTTGTTAGCCATATTTTAAGACATCATGATAAAGATAAGCGTGACTCTGACTTATGAAACAAGAAAAGGCTGTTGTCATGGCAGATTATTTTTACTTCTGCTTTTATTCCATTGGTGGTATCAGTTTGCTGTCCTGTAAATTTTTATTTTGTTTTTTACATGGATTCAGTATTTCAGTACATCAGTCATGTCAAAGACCATTGTTGCATTTGATGATTTTGTAGAACAAGGGCTTAATTATTGTCCAGTAAACTATTTTGCTCACATGAAAGGCATATTGAAAATAAAACACTTCACTGTAAGTGACAGTTGGTTGATGAAACAAGATTGCAGTGGTACAGTGGTTCTTAAGATTTTTGGAGGAAAGTGCAGTGATCATCAGCTCATTGTTTGGCTATATACCAATGTACAATGGCATTTCGTTTGTTAGACATAGGCTTGTTTAGCCCAACCTTCATTATTTGTTGTCCCTCCCATTCTCTGTCAGTTCAGGATTGGAATTAAAGGACTCAATTATCCGTCAAGCATTAAGCTGTTTAATGCAGTTTCGATATAATTGCTTAATTGGCCCATTTCAAGAAAGTTTCCAAACAAGTAATCTACAGATGCTGCAAAGTACTAACCCCGCACCACGCAAATCTGGATTTAGCTTCAAACTCCAATGTCCATTTTAAATTTGGGCATGAAGTTGATGTCATGAACCATCCATAAACTGGTCGTTTGACAGCTTTTGTGTCTTGTAGTGATAAACTGGTTTGCACTAAATGACTCAAAACAAGAGTCCAAAAAGTCCAAAGTTTGCTATGAAAATTTGTACACTTGTTGCACAGTAGGCTTGATAGAGGCTAAAGATGAAGAGTCGTAGGCTGTCAGGCATTATGTATGTGCTGCCTGCTAATAGGGACCTCAACTTTTAACCTCAACCTCCTTCAAATTGGATGATTGTTTATGTGTTATTGTTGATGCAATGGTTAAAAGATTTTGGGACGAGAAGTAACAGAATCGTTATTTGAATATGTTTAGAGTGTTTTTGCATTTTCTGCTTTAAATTTTTATTTTTATCTGTGTATCCAGCTGACTTTTCTCCTGTTGCTATTTCTGTCCCCCCACCCAAGTCTGGCGTGTCAAGCACTGTGTGTATAACTGCCTTTCAGAAGCCTGAGTAACTCTTTTAAAGATAGATATAACTGCAAGTAACCCATTGGGTTCAGAGAAAACTGCAGGAATAATTCTGTTCTGTGGATCCACCTATATGAGACAAAGAAAAGAGCTGATAGGGCATTTGAAGACATCATATCAGCAGAGAATCACAGCCCCGAATCAAGGTGCATGGAGTTTGGACTGTGAAAGAGAGAACGACAGTCACAGCGTTCATACAAACAACCCGTCCACTCCTTGCCCTTTGCCCCTTTCCCTCACGCTGCCTTTCATGTTTGTTTGCTCACCAGCTTTCAGTCTAAAGGTGAAACGCACGATTTTGTCATGTGAAATCCAGAATTATTGTCTAGGGTAAATATAAAGTTTCATTCAAAACAGAATATAGGCTGTTGCTGATGATATAGCGTATTTATATAACAGTTTTTTCTGATGTTATAACATTCACACTCTTAAAAATAAAGTTTCCTTAAAGGGTTTTTTTCCTAAAAGGCGATGTCATAGAAAAACCATTTTGGGTTCCCCAAAGAATTTTTTTGTGGACAGTTCTTAAAAGAACTATTTTTCGTAGTTTGAATAAAATTTTAAAAATATAAAGATTCTTTTTCCACTATAAAGAACCTTTTGTGGAATGGAAAGGTTCTGTGTGTCTCAAAGGTTCTTCATGGAACCAAAGATGTCAATAAAGAAACTATATTTTTAAGTTAAATACTAAATTGTTTTCTTTTGGTTCTAACAGTATGTATTTTATGAAAACATTTAGATGTTTAGCTCTTGATTCAGATCAGTGAATTTACTTTTCCAGGGATCCTCTGAGGATTTAAAGCCATTTATTCAGTTTGCAATACAA
Source organism: Spinibarbus caldwelli (assembly GCA_039654775.1). Lineage (NCBI taxonomy): Eukaryota > Metazoa > Chordata > Actinopteri > Cypriniformes > Cyprinidae > Spinibarbus > Spinibarbus caldwelli. The sequence continues at coordinate 28,515,294 of CM077227.1, read as the reverse complement.
ACTTACTTATTTGTGGCTTAATTATAACCACAAATAGTTCTCTTCAATGTTCCTGTTATTCTACTCTTAGTAAACTCACCTATACTAGTCCATGAGCCATTGTGGAAAAATGTCTGCCTATAGTTGTCATCTTTGTGTCCCAATAAAATCAGTTGTTTCACATATTCAGAGGAAAAAGTGACAAATGCCCTTCATGCTCATTGGCTCTTCATCTCCCCGCCTCCTGCTGGATTAGCGGTGGGCCTGAATCAGAACAAAAACATGTTATTGTTCACCAGATGCACACACAGTGTACCTGCAGGACCAGAGCAGCGATCCTACCCCATCCATCCAACATCTCGCTGATATAGCTCCCCCCAACCACCACCATCAGCTCAGATTCATCAAAGGCAACACATTAAACATTGAAGCAACTTTTCCTACTGATATTTCCCAATATCCCTGTTTCTTGATGCTAGGTATTCACATTTCTCGTTCTGTCTGTATTTGTGTCTCCTGACTCACTCTCACATCATCCTTGCTGTGCTCTTTCCAAGAAAGAAAGTAAATAACGCGAATAGGCCTACACTCCTCGCTCTGTGTCAACATCCACCTCCACTGGAGCAAGTGGCTCTTTACTCAAGGGGCGCTTGATTAGTGCTGGTCACTTTAGATTAGCCAGTCTGGTGTTAACGTGAGCTCACAGTCGCCTTGAGCTGTGAAGGTGCAGTCTCACCGAGAGATCAGCACGTAAGCTCCTTAGGGTCCTGCGGCTCGTGTTTAAAACTCAAGGATAAAGAGAGGTGGAGATTCAGCATTGTGCATGACAACAGTCGGCGTGCATCTATTTACGACATGCGGACTTAAAACTTAATGGTGATAGCAAGAAATGGAAACTTTTTTAAGATTTGTTTTTGGTGCTTTTGCCTTTATTATGACAGGACAGTGTAGAGATGACAGGAAGCAAATATGGGAGAGAGGGGGGCGGGATCAGGAAAAGTCCTCAAGCCGGGTTTCGAACTCAGGACGCCCTTATCACAACGGTAACAGTGGTAACTTCTTTAGTGATTGGCTTATATAATGGCCTTTCCTATATTATCATTACTGATTTTTAGGCCATTTTCAGATCACATTTAGACAATAACCATCTCTGATTGGCCAAAAATTGAGTGCTGCAAAATCTACTGTCGGTCAAATGTTTTTAGTGAATTTAGAAGCAATTGAAAAACCCATATCAGCATTGGTCGGATACCAACGTTCAGACAGTAATGTGCTTATTTTAGTGTTGGCTGTTGCCGTGGACAGTCGTCATAAATCTATAGCTAATGATGTATTTTAAGGTGGGGGATTTATTTTATTTTATTTTTAATGCCCTGTGTGAGCTCTCAATTTACTAGTGTCACTGTATGAGGCGTCCACCCAGATGGCTTTTTATTAATAGTGTGGAGTCTGACTCAGCTATGGGGGCCTGACTGTTTAAAGTTCTCCGTGGTACTGTTTGGGATTTGGCCGCCAAGGAAAGGTTGGACGGAGTTATATCGCATAACACGGTGAGAGGTGCTGAACTTAGTGGAAAGGTTGAAAGTTTTGCAGAAGCCCCACTGAGGATGGTGTCCTCTTACAAATGAGGGAGTTCTGAGAATCAGAAGTGGAGATGACCAGTCGGAGCTTCTGGGAGGTGGCGGCACAAGATCATTCAGTCCTTAAATAAATAATCTTTCGTCGAACTTGAATTTGGGAAGACTTAAGTATGACCCCAATGCAATCGATGCACGCGTGTTCCTTCCTCCCACGTTTTGTTTTCCAGCTAAATGTAGTGGCGGGAAGTGACGAGTATCTTTAAATGACAGTTGTTTGCACATATGAACGAGATTGCAAACTATCCCATTGCATGTTGGGAGATATAGCCCGGTCAGTAATGTCTGCTTCATTTTCTAAAGGTGCGGTCACATTTACCATTGTTTGGCCAATGTTTACGGATGAAATCCAGTCATTTCAATAGGAATCCACTTGATTGAAAAAGATATTGCAAATGGTTCAAGTTGGTCAAACGAATTTACTGCTTGGATTGAAAATGACTTTTCTGTGAGTTGTGCAATATTGACAATAGATTTTTTTGCCCGCAAAATGTGACTGCACCTTAATTCTTTCAAGTTCTGTGAGATAAGAGATCCCATACCTGCTCATAACTACCCGTAAAATTGTTGGGCAGAGTTTCAGAGCTTCTGAAACCTGAAGTCCTCTAATGTGGGGCATGACATCCATGTAACCCTTCCAATCAGCGGGCACGCAAGCTCACATTAGACAGGGGGCATGATGTGACGCACACATCCTCGCCTTATTCACCTCAATGTACTGTATGTCTACAATGTCCTTTTTCCGACACGCTCAAGCAACACCAACTTGTCGCTTCATACTAAGGTCAAGTTTTCCCTCACGCATTGGATATGCATTGGAGCCTCTCGAGTCACCGTTTACATCGTTCAACACGTTTTTCTTTTTTCAGATAAGTTGCGGATAATACCCCGAGTTTCCTCCCTGTCCTCTTTTCCCTTCATGCCAATCGTGGTGTGTCCAACTTTGGCTCAGTAGCACCAGCGTTCCCATTACCCTAACAGGGAATAAGATAGGGGGTCAGTATGGACATGGGAAGGGTGAGGTGTGAGTGATGGGGAGGGCTGTTCAGCTGTTCGCATGCACACACAACCATCCTCTTCCTGTGCCTTAGAGACAGGGAGTAGGCTGGTCTGTTGCTATGGCGACACTGTGATTGGCAGCTGGCAGCTGTGTTTGGTCAGCTGTGGGGATGTGGAATGAGTCGGTGAAGCCCCCCGTCTTTGCATGGTTAATTGCAGGGGATGATTACTTCATACACCACCTGATATATTTAAGTGCTGCGATGTGACACTTGCGTATGTGACAATAAATTCTACCCAGGCACCTGTGTGTCTATAGAGGACCATGTGTCCTGTTATATTTTATTAATATTCGCTCCCTTCGGGGATGGCGTTTATGCAAGCGCTACGGCCAGATCAGCGTAGATTGAGAGCGAGAAGGGGGGGGAAAAGAAGAGAGGTAACAGGCAGGGAAAGGGAGGGCAAGAGCGGCATTGTGGGAAGGGTTGCTGATACAGCACAAGCTACCAGGTTTATTTATAGAGACCTCGCCGCCCAGCCCTTGGATACCAGCAGCCAATCGGGAAGGAGAGAGGGAGGGGGCCTCTGCCAATCAGAGCGGAGGAAGGGGGGTGTCACACTCAGGAAGTTCTCAATGTGTTCGTTTCAGCATTTAAAGGCACAGTGTGACATTTTTCCTGGTGCTCAGCAGATCGCGCTTTTTTAGTCATCGTTTCCCTCTGAAAACAAGGAGGAAATGAATTTAAATAAATAAGAGAGTTTTTGCAGGGTGTTGTGAAAGTGCTTTTTAAAAAAATAAATCTTTGTGTGGGGTTTTGTTGCACAAAGTCATTTGAAAAGATGAATTGAAAATGTTTTGCAGTTGATTGAGTTGTCTTGTCATTTGCAACAGGGCCTGAGCGAATAGAAAGCAGTTGGAGATGAGTCACATATGTATATCCAGGCAGGATTCCTGTCAGTGAGTTGGTGCTGGGACTCCTCCTATGGGCATGTAACAGCAATGCTTGCCATCACTCCCTGGGATTGATGGTGGTCAGATGTGTCGTTTTGCACTTTGTTTAAGCTACGGCCATTGATCGGTCGGCTATTTCAAGTTGTAATGTGTCATTGATAAATTTCACCCCCATTATTCCTCACCTGTCAGCCCCTGAAAGCAGCAATAAAAGCATTCGCTGTGGAATATCTCATCCATTTCAAATCCCCCCGTTAGACGTTCACGTCCCTGCTTCCGCACTCAGCAATCTTACTTAATTACTGTACTCTCTTACTGTACTTCCTTTGTGCATTATGAATGTTCAGTGTGCTAGTGGATTATTGTGTGCAGAAAAATCGCATCCTGCAGTTAAAATTTCAGTCCATCAAATTTGGGACAGCATTAATTCTTTATAAGCCTGTAGTTTAGTGCTCCGTTAGTCCCTTGGTCTTTTGTACACATAACTAGCTCCAAAAACTTCTCTGGCCTACATTGTGAAAGGTTTCATGTTAATATATGAAGTTCATATACACAGGTTTTATGCTCACTGGTCTCACACAAAACCAGGCTAGAAAATGTCTGGGTTATAAAAATTAGAAACCTTATTTTGCAAATAGACAATTAAGCCTGTTTTTAAGATTTTAAGTTTTGGATCTTGATATTTCTTTCATGACATTTAAGCACATTTTCCCCAAAATCTAATTTATTTCATGCAAACAGCTCTCATTCTCTTGACTTAAATTGCTTTTGATATATATAAATAAATATATACATTTATGTAAGTATTACTTAAAGCATAGATTCACTCTGTTAATATTCATTTTACTTATAAAGTCTTTTAAAAAAAAATTATATATATAATATGTATGTATGTTTGTATGTATGTATTACACTAATAAAATCTAATAATGACAGTCACCGCTGTAAATGATGGAAATACAGAACTCAAAAGTAAAATGTCAGGACACATTACAGGGGAAATTATAGTTAATTATTATAAAAATAATGCTTAAAACAAAGCTAAAAAGTCATTTTGGACCTGCAAAAGACCTTCAACAAATATATAAAATAAGCAAAATACATTTTCTTATTTTCTGTGGATTTTGAATTGAAATATGACGTTTTCACCATGATTCACCTGTACTTTGAGGTCAGCACTATAGCAGGCAGCCTAATGTGCAGCCTTTATTTGAAAGTAATAGCTGCAGCATATTCTTGGCCAACGAGTGGCAGCACAGGACCATGGATAGCTCTGCTTGCCTCCCAGTCACTCCCATCATCCACAGAGATTTTGGTGTGCAATGTCATACGGCAGTTTTTCTTTGTTCCACCGGTTTGGCAGTGACATACAGTACAGTGATTTTCTGGCTTTTGCATATTGTCCGCCCATAGCTGTCGGAAAAACACATGCTGCTCAGAAAGTTGAGAGAATTATTGTGATTTGGAAACCATTCTCAGGTCTTTGAAGGTGTATAGCAGTATATTCCCACCTCCAACGCACGCTTGTCATGCTGACCTGAGGAACGGTGCTGTAATTTCTCAGCCAAAATGAACTGGAGCTTCTTGAGAGGATAACCGATCATTCTTATCACTATTCCATCTGATTGTAGGAGATTTCAAAGATCTCTTAGCTGGAGGCTCTGAAAATGCCTTCAATTTTACTTCCAATATGGTGTGTGTGTGTGTGCGCGAGGATGTGTGTTCATATTTCTACTTCCCCCTGCAGTGCAGTGTTTCTCCCCACACCCATGTCAGTATTTGCTTGCCGTGTGTGATGCACTTTAGCAATGTGTCTTCTGAAACCTCTCTCGTTTTTTTTCCCTTTTCTCTATGAAGGTGGAAGCAGCTCAGGATGCAAGCCCCCCTCCTCTACCCTCTGCCAGCCTGCCGCCTTGGGCTTCTCCCCCGCTGAGCCAACCATGTCGAGCCAGCACAGCCACCCCTCCTTCGGTAACATCCACTCCATGGCCGACCAGCAGCAGGTACCAGAAACATGCTTCCTTGCAATTCAATTCTATAATATAACCCATTTGCAAAGCATCGTTGTTATGGTGTGGTTGGACATAAGCAGTCACCGTAATTAAAAAGATGTTTTTGTGATTTGTCCCTCACTATATTTTGTTTAAAAATTGCAGTCAAATAAACAATTACATGATGATTTAATAAATTAATTGCAATCGCATGTACTGTTTTTAAATACTTGCTGAGAAAAGCCCTCAAATTAAGATGACATTGTGTTTGAATCATTGCATAGACATTACAACAAGTGACTACAGAAGTCAGTATATTGTTTTATTTTAGCCTGCAGTCCACAGTTACATTATGCAATTGAGTTTATCTATCTGCCTGAGGTAGAGTAATGGGTTGTTTACCCAGAACAGGTTCTTATATTCTGCAATGTTTCATTATTGGTCTATGTATATACATCCATATTGACGTCATTAGCTATTGCATCACTATTGCATGTAGGTTGGAGAATCCCTGGTTACAGTTTTCATGTACAGGTCAGGGGGAAGATGAATAATCCGCTGCTTTTTTTATTGCAATATTTTATTTATAATTAAATGAATGCATTAATTTAACAGCCCAATTTATTAGTTAACTTTGCATACTTATTAAAAGTACTTGAATTTATATTCAAAATTTTATAGATTTTCTTATATTTATTTAGTTTGTATTCATTAATTTTGATAGATTTTAAGATATAAAATTTTATATATAAATGTCCTTTAACCTTATGATTTTTGTTATGGTGCTTCCTCATTTGCCCCTCCTTTTTTCTCACTGTTGTCTCACTTTTTTTTCCAGGTGCTGTCAGATATGACCATCCTGCAGAGGAGGATTCCCCCGAGTTTTCGAGATCCCGCCAGCGCCCCGCTACGAAAACTCTCTGTCGATCTCATCAAGACATACAAGCACATCAATGAGGTGAGCCAGCACAGGCCTTTTCATATTTACACTTACGACCAGTCATACTCCCCAGTGATTAGTGAAGTAGCAATAGAGGTGCAAATATTAAGTCTGTTGCTTGATTTCCAGGTGTATTACACGAAGAAGAAACGGCGAGCCCAGCAGGTTCCCCCTGAGGACTCTAGCACCAAAAAAGAGCGCAAGGTGTACAACGACGGCTACGACGACGACAACTATGACTACATTGTGAAGAACGGGGAGAAGTGGCTGGACCGCTACGAGATCGACTCACTTATTGGCAAGGGCTCCTTCGGACAGGTTAGCATAACTTTGAAGAGGAGAATAGAATTAGCTAAGGGTGCACAATTTATTCAAACATCTCATTGCTTAGATATCAAGTCTAAAAGAATACAGGCATAAAATCAAACTGAAAAAATGGCTCTCATGTTCAACAGGGTGCATTAAAAACTACAAACTGGCAAGTGATGTCTTGTCCCCAAACTAACTTGACCCAAAAGTATGATAATATTGTAATACAATTTTGAAGTATCATTATTATTTTCATTACTTTAATATTCATTAGTAAAATTCACCTCTCAAGACTTTTTGGTGGAAAACTGATGACAGTTTCTGTATAACAGTTGTTTTTAATATGCTCCTCCAAATCTGATAATTGTAAGCCCTGGTGAAGTTTCGTTACATTAGATTTGAACAGAAAAGAGTGTTAGAATAATGAAATTATGAAAACAATGTGTGCTGCTTTGTGTTCTCAATCAATGCATTATTATAAGCAAACCACACTACACACCAGAAAGGTCTAATAAATGACAGAAAAAGGATCTGTTATAGTGAATGTGAAGAATTTGAAGGTCTGTGTACAGAAACTCGGGAGCATTTTTGAAACGTTAAATTGTATACATGAAATATGTTGCTACTGTCATTTACTGTTGTAAAACTACAACATCTTCCTATGTGTGCACTAATTTGCTCCTTTTTGTGTAGGTGGTGAAAGCCTATGACCACCACGAGCAGGAGTGGGTGGCCATCAAGATCATCAAGAACAAGAAAGCCTTCCTGAACCAGGCCCAGATTGAGCTGCGGCTTCTTGAGCTCATGAACAAACACGACACTGAGATGAAGTACTACATAGGTAAAAACCAGACACAAGAATACGACAAGCAGCTGTTACTCTACTTTTAGTCTTCTGTAGTAAAACCTTGACCTAATGGCAAGAGAATTTCCTCCCACCAAAATGCAACAAGTAAACAAGACTAAAAGTAGTACATGAGACTATTTCACAGAAAAAAAAGTATAATGAATGACCTGGATCTCATGGATATGTAGTTGAGTTGCTACAAACTGCATTTTACCAACTAATACATACCCTAATACATCTTATTTTTGTTTCCTCAGTCCACTTAAAGAGGCACTTCATGTTCCGTAACCACCTGTGCCTGGTGTTCGAGCTTCTCTCCTACAACCTGTACGACCTCCTGCGTAACACCAACTTCCGCGGCGTCTCGCTTAACTTGACACGCAAGTTCGCTCAGCAGCTGTGCACGGCGCTGCTCTTCCTGGCCACGCCCGAGCTCAGCATCATCCACTGCGACCTCAAGCCTGAGAACATCCTCCTTTGCAATCCCAAGCGCAGTGCCATCAAGATTGTGGACTTTGGCAGTTCCTGCCAGCTAGGACAGAGGGTGAGATGGCGTCTCAGGCGTCATTGTCTGTTAACGGCAGGCTGATATGAGGCCACGCCTAGTAGTAATTAGTGAACTTGCTTTAAATGAACAACAAAAATGACATGCTGTGGTGAATCTGTCATGGTTAAAAGCATCTGTACGAGAGAAGAAAACGCAGTGATCTTAGTTGCCGGGATGTGCATTCAGAGCACATTCTAGAGGACTTTCCCACAGCTGAAATGGATTTTACTGCTTGAGATTCCTAGTGGCAGTGCTGCACCCTTCTTAACTTGTAGATTTTGCTGCCCCCTATTGGAGAAAAGTGAAAATGTACTCAATAGTCAGTCTACTTGTTAGAAACTTGTGCATGCTTTGTTTGTGCATGTCATTCATTGCTGTATTCTGTCTGTCTTAGATTTACCAGTACATCCAGAGTCGGTTTTACCGCTCTCCTGAGGTGTTGCTGGGCATGCCGTATGACCTGGCTATAGACATGTGGTCTCTGGGCTGTATCCTGGTGGAGATGCACACGGGCGAACCGCTCTTCAGTGGCTCCAATGAGGTACGGCTAGGGGATTAGTCACACAATGACTGTGCAAAGCTTTGTGACGTCCTATGTATGTCTTTTTTTGACGCACATCCACTTGCACTTTAACAGGCATACAAACAGGATATAAGACTCTTTTTTTTTTTTTTTTTTTTTTTTTTTTTTTTCTCAACCTTGTCAGCATTTATGCATAATTGAAATATTATAATTATTTTAAAGACATTAGCAGATACAGTTGCTACTGTAAATATTCAAAATGGAAGATGCTCCAACTTACTCTGATTGGTCCATCATTTCGTTTTTGGTAATTGAACTAAAGTTGAAATAAAATATGAGTATTAGACGAAAAACCTAAAAAACTAAAGATTAAGTTGATGGACAAAAAAATACTAAAAAATAAATTCAAGCTAAATAGTATTTTTTTTTTCCTTCTTCCTTTTTTAACCCCATGTCAGCTTCTGTGGCAGTGTTTATGGTGAGGGGTTTAGTTATTCAAAAATAATAAACTGAAATGAAAATATACTAATAAATACTAATTCAAAATATAAATATAAATACATAATATAATAGTATAGAAACAATAATAAAATTAATACTGGTCTGGATACAACATCCTGTGTATACGCCCTTTAAAGGTGCCATAGAATGGAAAACTGTATTTACCTTGGCATAGCTGAATAATAAGAGTTCTATACATGGAAATGACATACAGTGAGCCTCAAACACCATTGTTTCCTCCTTCTTATGTAAATTTCGTGAATAAAAAAGACCACTGAAAAATAGGCGAATCAGAACATAACACTGACTGTGACGTAACAGTCAGGATCACTAATAGTTACGCCCCCAACATTTGCATATACCCGCCCATGTTCTAGGCCAGCCTCCAGCCGAACCATCAGAAGTTCTGCAGGTATTGTGAAGAAACAAGCGAGGACAACAGCGAAAATGGCAGATCATGGAAATAAATTTTATGTTCCAGGCTGTGCAGGGGATGTGAAGTGCAGGGATGGGTTGGTGTCTGTATTCAGAAAGGCACGGAAAGCAAATAATGCGTTCTAATAAAATAACGCGAGCCACTAAAGGGACATGGTTAGCTCCTTGCTAGCGGTAGCCTGTGATATTACAGTACATAAGATTTCACTTACCACATAAACAGAGTAAGGAGAGATGACTGAGGATGATGGCGAATGATTTACAGATCCAGAGCACCACTGACAAGCATCTGATCTTGTAAAATGTGTGGTAAGTACTGCCGCACCATAGTATAAAAAGAGTACGTGTGATCGCAAATCTCGAAAGTGAAAGTAAAAAGCGATCGTGCATTTGAAAGCAGTTTCAGTGCCCGCATATTAATGTCTCCCTGATGCCTGCATTTTATATACAGTATAATTACCCGACGATATAAAGAGAAAGTACTGATATATATATTTTCCTTCCTGTGTTTCCTTCCTGCTGAGAGCTACTGAAATGAGCCGCACTGTGAAACAGCCAATCAGATCAGAGCCCCACTGTGAAACAGCCAATCAAACCAGAGCTCAACATTATTATTCATGACCCTTCCAGATAAGCCAATAACAGACCATTTCATTCTAGGGAGAAATCCTAGGGTTGTAAATGCACATGTAAAATCGTTTCTGGAGAATTTTTGCCCTTACCTAAGCCACGTACCTTCTATGTAGATATCAGAGAACAATTTAAAATATTGTATCAATGCATTCTATGGCACCTTTAATCAACTCCTTAAAGGGATAGTTCACCCAAAATTGAAAATTGTCATTAATTACTCACCCTCATGTCGTTCCAGAACAGTAAGACCTTAGTTCATCTTCAGAACACAAATTAAGATATTTTTGATGAAATCTGAGAACTTTGCATAGACAGCAACGCAACTGAAACTTTCAAGGCCCAGAAAGGTAGTAAGGACATCATTAAAATTAGGGATGTGCCCGAATCCGGTATTCGGAAAGGTAATGATGTGTACTACGGCAACCGTAAAGGGAATAAATACGAGATATACGAGAAAAATATATTTTGGTTCTTTCTCTCACAATTATATCATTGGGCAATTATTCTGTATATAAATTGCGGGCATCAGGAAGCCGTTATTAATATGCGGGACATTGAAATCACTTATGAACGCGCGTTTGCTTTTTACTTTCACTTTTGAGATTCACGATCACATGCAGCCCACTCTACTACGGAGCAGCACTACTTACCACACATTTCACTAGATTAGATGTTTGTCAGTGGTGCTCAGGATCTGAAAATCATTCGACATCATCCTATCGGTCATCTCTCCTTATCTCTCTCTATTTATGTAGTAAGTGAAATTTTATGTACTGTAATGTAACAGGCTACTGCTAGCAAGCGGCTAACCATGTCCCTTTTGTGGCTCCGTAGAACGCATTATTTGTTTTCCGTGCCTTTCCGAATACGGATTCGCTATTTGGGCACATCCCTAATTAAAATAGTCCATGTGACATCAGTGGAACAACCATAATATTATGAAGCTACGAGAATACTTTTTGTGCGCAAAGAAAACAAAAATAATGACTTTATTCGACTATTTCCTCTCTTCCGTGATTTCATCAAAAATATCTTAATTTGTGTTCCAAAGATGAACAAAGGTCTTACGGCTTTGGAATGACATGAGGGCGAGTAATTAATGACAGAATTGCATTTTTGGGTGAATTAACCCTTTAATGTATTTCAAAATGTATTGATCTGTTATATGTATGACATCTAATAAATCAGACGCATGCTTGCTAAAATGTCAGTTGCAACAAAGTCCAAATGGATCTTGCACTGACGTTGTACTTTATCTTTCTCAGGTGGACCAGATGAATAAAATAGTGGAGGTGCTGGGGGTCCCGCCCAACCATATGCTGGATCAGGCCCCTAAAGCACGCAAATACTTCGACAAGCTGTCCGACGGCCTGTGGACCGTCAAGAAGAACAAGGACATTAAGAAGGTACTTTATCCTTCGGCCTCCGTGAGTAAAACTCTGCTTCTACTTAACCTTTGCCCTCCTCCCAAAGACCCCCCCTCCCTCACCGTCACCGCACCAATGCTCACCTTATCCTCAGGGAGAGGGGAAGAGAGAAAAGTGGGGCTAAATTGGAGGAGGGTGGAGAAAAAGGTTGGGGATGGAATTGAAGCAAGGCTAATGTGTGCTAGTGAACCTCCTCCTCTCTCCGCTGACCCACCTCTGCTTACAGAGCCACGAGGTCAATCAAAACCCCAACCTACAGCATCTGTTCTCCTCATCATTGCCATCATCACAATCATTTTCACAACCATCATTATTCTGTCTTTGAGATGCCAGCTAGGAACAGGTGTGTTAGTTGTGCTTATAGTACAATATACATCAAGATACGTGAATTAAAAGGCCGGAAATATGTGGAAATCCATTTTTAAATATTATATACAACAGCATATACTGACATTCTAGAGGACTGGACTACCTAGTGGTTTTGAAGTTAAATACACATTATGCACACATCCGATTTGGGTGTCCAGATGCTTTTGGGCATACACTACTGTTTAAAACTTTGGGGTCGTTATGAATTTTTTGTGGGAAAAAAATAAATAAAACATTAATACACTAAAGTGAAAAATGCTGTTTTATTGAACTTTTTATTCATCAAAGAATATTTTTCCGCAAAAATATAAAGAAACACAACTATTTTCAACATTGATAATAGAAATATTTCTTGAGCACCAAATGAAGACTGGAGTAATGATGCTGAAAATTCCCATCCCAGGAATAAATTTGATTTTAAAATATATTAAAATATTAAGCAGTAATTTAAAAGTGAAATAGTATTTCACAATACTGGTAATTTAACTGCAATTTAACAGCCTTGGTGAACATAAGAGACATTCAAAAACATAAAAATATCTTACTGACCCAAAACGATTGAACGATAGTGTAAATAAAAAAGTAAGGGTTTATAAGGTCCCATTTGTTAATAATAATTTGTTAAAGTAGTTAGCTAAAATTATTTAATAATGAATACTTTTTATATTTATTAATCTTTGTTAATGTTAATAAAAAGTTAATTTTTGTTAGTTAATAGTGCATTAACTTGCATGTTAACAAATGGAGCCTTATTGTAAAGTGCTGCTAAAATATCAGTGTAAGATTAAAAATATAGATGCAATGTTGCATGAAAAGAATCACTATATATTAATATGTATATATTATATTAGTAGAGTCCTACCTGTTAGCAGCTCTTAGTCTAGTCAGTGACACGCATTGGGTCACAGGTTAAGTGAGTGCAGCCAGTAGCTAGAATGACCCTGTTTCTAGTGAAGATAAGTGAAAGTAGCTTCGGGTTAAGACTGTAGAAAGTGTGTGTGTGGCCGCAGATTAAGATGCAAAGGTGATAGCAGGTGGAGGGTAAAAGTCTGGATGAGGTCCTAATACACTTTGTTTTACAGGATTAATGTCTAGCATTTACTGCCAACTCATCCAGAGATTCACCTCAAATGCTCCAGCGTGCATTTTGTGCTTCTGTGTGTACCATAGAGAAAAAGGTTAAACATTTGAAAGCTTTGTACTCTTTTACAGTGGAGGTGCTGGAACATTGAAGTCCTTTTATAGTATTTATGGACCATGATACAGTGTAAAATGGCAGATTAGGGTCAGTGTCAAAGGGTCTGTGCTTTGTATATGACAGGGTTCAACAATAAGGTTTTTTTTTTTCTTCTGGTGACCAAGTTTCTTTACCTGACCTACCAACAATCTCATTGGCTTCAGCACAAACATTTTGTCTCACGAAAATGTTTATATTAATATTTCAGGAATGAAAAGAAAGTTGTTGAACAAGTTGTTGAACATTTTATGTTGTTTTTTTGCAGTAATAGCTGTAAATTATGAAAATGTGTGATTGTATGTAGTTCTTTCAAAAAGTCTCATTAGGTGCGTTTCCATTACAGATTTGCGCAAAACTTTGGCGATATTTTACAAATGTCGATAAAAGAGTATTTCGAAATGACGGCGTTTCCATTAACCAATGTTATGCGACTAAAACGTAACCTTTTGCCTCTCGCGATAAGTCATGGCAACGGATTTTGGTGAGATTTGATGGATTTTGGATGTATTTATTCAAAGGAGGCGTAAGCGTGTATCTTTACAGAAGCACCACGGAGAGCCACTTCAGAAACATAGGTGGCTGAATAAACAAGCATTGACTAGACTGGCCGCAGTCAGCTTCAGTGGCCGTATCAGAGCCACACTGCACCGTAGATGCGTGCAGTGTAAATTGTCTGGCAGGGAAAGCCCCTTATATTCGAGAGCGACCACGTATGAAGTGTTTCTAGGAGGTTATAGTCAAAGTCCTGTTTAAGGAAAGTCCGTTCTCTCGGCCACCATATTTGCAACGCCTCCGGGCAGCTCAAACAAGACCAACTCCTATCTAAATGAATGGGGGAATCCTGAGATCTCAAAAACTGCTCGCTGAACTCGCGATTAAATTACATATTTCAAATCAGCAACAAAATCTGAAATGGACTGCCCCATGAATGTTGTTTCTTATGCTCAAATAGCGTTTAAAAAGCTTATTTTTCAGGCTAGACCAGCCAATGCGCATGCGTAATTCCAACGAGCTTATGACTGCGCAATGTGCGCATGCGCATTGGCTGCTCTAGCCTCCGGTTTCTATGGGAACCGGAGCTTCTAACGGCCGCTGTAGTGACGCAATGAATTTACCAATCAGCGATTGGCTCTTTCATTTAGAAGGCGGGACTATCCCGCCATATTGCGCGTTGCAGTTTCTCTCATTCATAAGTATAGGAGTGAACCGTCTTTGTATTTCTATAGTCTTTGGTTATAGTACACTGAAGAATGATTATATGACTTTTTACATACGCCATGTGACCTGTAAATGCGAAAAAACCGTTTCCATTGCAGTTTTGCGAAATATTCCTTTTTCGAATTGCCTGAAAAACCACCTCATGAGAGTGTAAAAACTTTTTTTGCGATATATGGGAGTTTTTGCGAAATTGACGCGTTTCCATTAGGCGTATTTTCAATTCGCAATTTTAATTTGCGCAATTTGAAGGATAATGGAAACACGCCTATTGTTGAACCCTGTATGGCACTAGACGCGTTTCCATTACCCTTCAAATTGCGCAAATTAAAATTGCGAATTGAAAATACGCCTAATGGAAACACGTCAATTTCGCAAAAACTCCCATATATCGCAAAAAAAGTTTTTACGCTCTCATGAGGTGGTTTTTCAGGCAATTCAAAAAAGGAATATTTCGCAAAACTGCAATGGAAACATTTTTTTCGCATTTACAGGTCACATGGCGTATGTAAAATCATATAATCATTCTTCAGTGTACTATAACCTCCAAGAAACACTTCATACGTGGTCGCTCTCGAATATAAGTGGCTTTCCCTGCCATTAATGCTTAGACCGTTTACACTGCACACGTCTGCGGTACAGTGTGGCTCTGATACGGCCAGTGAAGCTGACTGCGGCCAGTCTAGTCAATGTTTGTTTATTCCAGCCACGCCACGCGTGTTTCTGAAGTGGCTCTCCGTGGTGCTTCTTTGAAGATACACGCTTACGACTCCTTTGAATAAATACATCCAAAAACCGTCAAATCTCACCAAAATCCGTTGCCATGACTTATCACGAGAGGCAAAAGGTTACGTTTTAGTCGCATAACATTGGTTAATGGAAACACCGTCATTTCGAAATACTCTTTTATCGACATTTATAAAATATCGCCAAAGTTTTGCGCAAATCTGTAATGGAAACGCACCTACTGAGAGCTCCTGTGCAACCGTCATTATTTCCACAAAACCACAAACATCTCTCACTTTCAGCCCCCCTTCACCTGCATTCAGTAATGATTTTTGAAGCTGATTAGTTCCCTATTAAAGTCAACATGAAATGAAAACTGACTGTACATTTGTACTCAATCCATTAGTGCACATTAGGGGTGTGCGATATATATCGTCTGCAATAACATTGTAATTGTTGTTTTAACGATATGTAATTTGACATTATCGAGTATTTTGCAAAAACCAAACAAAACACCTACGGAGTGCACGCTTACATTACGTGATGAAGTCTAGACTAGGGCGCGTGCGCATTTAGAGTGTGTTCTTTCACTGCATGATGAATGATCACAAAATTCAAGATATGGGGGCAGAAAATGTATGTATATATCATTTCATATAGTTAAAATCACACAAAGAGTGCCGTTTTTTCTTCAAAAATAAGCATGATTACAAATGTGAAACTGATTTTATACAACAGTTCAATAAACAATAAGTTAATATTAAGAGACTTATGTTTTAGACACCATATTGCCTGTTTTTGCTCCATTTCGCCAACAAAAAAATAATTCCAAACAGCTACAGCACTTGTTTTGAGTCTCTGAGCAACATGAAGGTGTTTCGTTCCTGAATGAATCAACCGTTTAAATGATTCGGTTCAGTCGCAATGACTCACTTGTTAACAGTGACTTGCTGCCACCTACTGGTGATTTTAATTTCACATTTAAAGTATCTTTTCATTTTACAATAATTTCAAATATCAGTATTCAATGTTTTGTCTTTAAAATATCAAAACATTATGCATTTGTAACTTCTGCAAAGATTAATTTTGTTGATACTGGTTTCATTTGTTTAGTAACAGCCTAAATGTCTTATTATTCTAATTGACTGATTAAATGTAACAGTTTGACTCAAAAGATGCACACATTTAGAAAAAAAGGCTTTATTAAAGGTTTTAAAAGGTAAAAATCAATTTAAACTTGTATGAAAAGATTCATTTTTATCACTGATGTGAACTGACCACAGAATATGAAGGATATCAAAAACTGCAGCTGTCCACGGTTGTCAGATATCAGCATAATAACACACTCGGCAAAATATCATCTGATTATTGTTATCGAAAAAATCAAAAAAAAAATCGAGAGATCTTTTTTTTTTTTTTCAATATCGCACACCCCAGTGCACATTATTTCAAAGAGAAAAAATGTTTGTTTTCCAGCAATTTCAGCAATGTTTCAAGCTGCAGTTTTATGTACTACTACAACTTTCTGCTAGCTAACATAATAATCTATTCCTTGTTAATGTTACTTTGAATAAACCTGCATTCACATCATGCTCCATTTTGTAATGTTTCACACAGAAGTGGTTTGCAAATGCCATTTCATGTTGACTTTATAGTATTAAAGTAATAATATTAGTAGATTTATGTATTTATTAATCATTAACTCTTTCCCCGCCAGCGTTTTTAAAAAAAGTTGCCAGCCACCACCAGCATTTTTGATGATTTTCACCTAAATTTGACGGCCCTCAGAATATTTTCTGCTATGAATATAAGATCATATTATATATCAAAATAAAGAACCAAACCTCTGCTTTTAAACAAAAAATTTTTAAAAAATTTTATTCTATCTTCATGTGTTCATGTTTTATCACCATTTGAATGCAGATAGGTTTCATCAAAAATACAACATTTTGGACAAAAAACTGAGAAAAATTCATTTTTATCAAAGTAGTGCATTTTCAAGCAAAATACATTCAGATGTCATATTCTTTCACCTGTAAATAATTATATGAATAATTGAAATTGCATTCAATAAACAGAACAAACAGACAGACACACACACACACACACACACACACACACACACACACACAAACATACATATGCATACATATACTGTACACGCACGCACGACACACACGCACATATATAGATAGATAGATAGATAGATAGATAGATAGATAGATAGATAGATATAGATCAATATATAGATCGCGCCCAAACACAAACACACCCCTATTCAGATCGACGGGTTATCGGTTACAACTACAGATGTTTCTGTGTCTGTAAAGGCATCTCTTTCACTGACAACTTCGTCCCGATCAGATTCAAAATGGTCAAAACATGATCTACATATATGATCTATATATGATCTACATTATCTATGATCCTTCCATTTATGCCGATCGTCTTTTCTATTCGCACCCTAAAGACCCGGAAGTCTCGTAACTCATTCAGGACATGCGCTAGGGCTTTCCTTACCGTAATACACCTAGAACACGGATTGCCGTAAAAACTCGTCAGTGGCAGGGAAGCGTTGTCTCTTAATTGACAAGATATCTTGTCAATGGCGGGGAAAGAGTTAAATTGGTCGTTACCTATGTAATATGCTTCTAGATTGGTAGTTCATCACCCTTTTGTCTTTGAATGTTTAAAAATGATGAC
The DNA here is from genome assembly GCA_039654775.1 of Spinibarbus caldwelli. Classification (NCBI taxonomy): domain Eukaryota; kingdom Metazoa; phylum Chordata; class Actinopteri; order Cypriniformes; family Cyprinidae; genus Spinibarbus; species Spinibarbus caldwelli. The sequence goes on along the minus strand of CM077227.1, from coordinate 28,497,324 downwards.
ATTTAAACTGTTATCTGCCCTAAATGCTACACATTTGTGCCTCATTCGCTTCCTTTCCTCTGTGTTGATTTGTCTTTCCAGGAATATAAACCACCTGCCACGCGACGACTGCACGAGATCCTGGGGGTGGAGACGGGAGGTCCAGGGGGGAGGCGAGCTGGAGAACAGGGTCACGCGCCCTGCGACTACCTGAAGTTCAAGGACCTGATCCTGCGCATGCTGGACTACGATCCCAAGACGCGCATCACACCCTTTTACGCGCTGCAGCACAACTTCTTCAAGAAGACGACGGATGAGGGCACCAACACCAGCAGCTCCACCTCCACCAGCCCTGCCATGGACCACAGCCACTCCACCTCCACAACTAGCTCCGTCTCCAGCTCTGGTAAGTGTGTGTAATGCAGCGGTCACACTAGACTTTGAGCTTGCAAAATTTCTATGAATGCTGCAACGGTCATAATATATCACACTCTGCAGCATCTTTTTTAAAAGCATATAATAGGTGTGTAACAATAAATTGTTTCACAATATAAAAATACAAAGCGCAAAGTTGGCACACCACAGCTCCAAAAATAGAAAAATATTTACTTATTTATATTCTCACCACAGGTGACGTTTCGAGCCTACAAGCTCAGACAATATAAAAATGCATCAGTATGTACTGTGGATAGCGACGATATGTATTGTGTATCATTCACCCAAAATCAAAATATGTTGAAATATTTCATTTTGCATCAGATATGGTAAAGGGACATCAAATATCGTAATCTCAGAAGGTCGCACATTTGAGCTTCCATGTTTAGTAATTTTTATTAATGAATTAAAAATTAAATACATCATTAGCAATTTTGTAAATGTGTGTATTCCAGGACAATGTATATGTGAATATTTAGTCAGAATCATGAATTTTCTGTGCACAAAGGAAAAGGTCTATTCATGTCAATTTCTAATATAATACCAAATATATAATTTGAATTCTAATATAATTCTAATATATACACTGTGTTAAAAGTAATAAATATTTTAACTCTAGTTTTTTATTTGTTCAAAGTATCTTGAGATAATTATCATGTATCAAACCGAATTGTGACGTGTATCGTTACGTCCCTGATACATCCAGTTCGTGTTTTTTAAATTCAGCTAAAAGGTCATGCTGTGACATATCAATCACCTATTGGTTCACACATCTTCATGTGATACAAAGTAGGCAGACTTGAACTTTGGAACGCGAATTCAAATGAGCTTGGATGTCCTGTCTCCTGTATTCGCATGCGACCGAAAAGGGTAGTGTGATCACCCCTTAAACCTGTTACTTAGGGATAGTAAAACAAGAAAAGGACTCGTTTTACATCAGCTCTTGTCCTTGCTCCCAATCCAGGTGGATCTAGCGGTTCTTCCAATGACAACCGAAATTACCGGTACAGCAACCGGTACTACAACAGCGCAGTCAGTCACACGGACTACGAGATGCAGAGCCCACAAGTAAGCGATCGTTGCAGTGCACCACACAGCTCCTCGGTAACGTACCGAAACGACTCATGTCGATTGCCTCTTCTCTCTCCAGGCTCCGTCTCAACAGCAGCTGCGCATCTGGCCAGGAGGGGACAGCAGCATGGGTCAGCTGTCCAACAGCGGCAGCGACTCCTCCTACCCGCAGCTGCTGTTGCACAAGCCGGCAGCCACGCAGCACTCGCGCCACTTCCTGGGCAACATCGGGGGCATGATGGAGCCGCACCATCCCCACCCCATCTATGGCAGCCACCACAGCAATGGCAGACAGCTCCGGCAACAGCAGCAGCAACAGAACCAGCCGCAGGGCCAGGCCTCGCAGGGCCAGCAGGGCCAGGCGCTGATGCCCATCTCCTCCCCGCAGACGCAGGACAGCATCGAGCTCAGCCTCACCCACCACCACCACCTGGGTCAGTCTTCCATCATGCAGCCGCCCCCGTCGAGCTTGGACTCCAGTCAGTACGGCTCCTCCAACCTCCACCTGGGCCTCTCTGCCTTTCGGACTAGGACAGTCATGGCCCCCCAGCAGCCCCCTTCCGCTTCCCAGCAACAGTTGCCCCAGGCCCCAGCCTCCCAGGACAGCATGGTCGCTGCCTCCGGTTTGGGATACATCCCTCCGTGCTACGCCGGCAGCAACAACAATAACAACCCGCCGCAGGGAAGCGTCGGAGTGGGGGGGATGCTCACCGGGGGGCCTCCGCCCAGAGGAGTCGGGGGAGCTGGGGGGCGGCCGGACTCCGAGGAGTCCGCCATGATGGCAGTGTGCGGCAGCGGGAGTGGGAGCGGTCAGAGTGCAGCCAACTCTTGATAAATCTTGAACAAATTCCAAAAGCCATACGAAAATTTTAACGACAACATAACAGTGACAAAAGCGCCACACGTACACACACACGCGACACGTAGTAAACGTACAACACACATACGCGCGGCCACACGTAACAGAATCGCAGAGAAAAACTTGTGAAATATCAGACAGTCGGTTTAGTTTTTTCATTTCGTTGTTTTGGTTTTGCATGGGGAGAAGGTCAAGGGAGGGATTTGAAACTATTTTTATCGTTATTTTTCTGTTCGTTTGTTTTTCTTTCTTCGAAGGAGAAGAGCGGCGGGCGAAGTAGTCGCAACGGAAGGTTTCAGAACGTTTGTTTTTACCATTCTTATATTGTTATTTGATTTTATGTGATTTCAGGACAGGTTTGCAGCGAGAGATTTTTATCGGGGCGAGGAGATGAGTTTTTGGTTGGAAAAATATTGAATGTTTTTGTCAACACGACAGCAGCAGGAGAGAGTACCTTATGCTTTTTTTAATTTTTTATTTTTTTCTGAGGTTTTGCCGTAATTGTATAATTTTAATTTATTAAGCATCACTACATGAGGAGAGAGACGGGAGAAGAGTTAGAAAGAGATCTAATTTGAGAGGTGGGTATTTTGTGGGTTTATTTATTCAGTGTTTTATTTATAGTTTTTTTTTTTTTTTTTTTGGTCAGACATGATACTTATGCATAGAAAACAACAAGCAAACAAACAAACTGGGTTTGAGGTTTTTTGTTTTCTTTCTTGGCTTCATTTTGTTGTTTTTGGTTGCTTTTTTCTAGTTGAGCGTAACCCACACTCATATAAACAAACACACACACACGCAAGACATACACAAACACATTTTTGTTACTTTTTTTTAATGTTTCCAGTCTTTATCTCGCTTGACACACTGGCTTATACATCTCAAACTATGAAACAAATCCTACGAATGAAATAAAGCAAATGACAGAAACTGTTTTTAGTCGCCACACAGTGAGCAACACCAACTAACAACTAGAGGAGGAGGCTGAACCATGAGCCGCTTTCACGAGGAGAGGGGGAACGTAACTCGACTTCACATAAAGGAGGAAGTGATACAGGAAAGTCTTGAAAAACATCAAAACATTTTGCCAGAAGGAAAACCAAAATGCTTCCCTGTTGTTCGTTTCAAAAAATAGTCTGCCTTCTTCTTCTTCTTCACCATCTCACTAGACTCTCTCACCCCTCTCTCTTACTTTGGTTTCTGTCTCTTTCTCTCTTTTTTCTAACCCTCTTTGTTTTGGACAGAAAACTATGAAAGCGTTAACACATTTGTATTAACTGGATATGCTAAGCCAAATCTTGCTGTAGCTCTCTCTCTCTCTTTATTTTCGTACTTACCCCATGTTTCTGTTGGAAGGAAGAGTCTGGGGCGAGATTTAGCAGGAGGGCGGAATACTTCGGTATGAAGGGACACTGTCACGCCCTCCTGACTGCGGCCCCTCCTACTCTGACTTCATTTCCTGCCTCTCATTTTGCTTTCTCTCCTGTCTTTATTCTCCCCCTCCTCCCCTTCCTCCTTCACAACACTCTGTGAGTGCTGTTTGCCATCAAGTCAAAAAAGTGAACTACTTCTCTCTCGGCTGCTATCTCCACTCTCAACCATGTTCGGATTGCTGCTAAAGAAAACAGACAGATAAATAAATAAATGAATAAATAAATGAATAAATAAAAATGAGAACTTTTTAACCCTCCTGCTTCAGAAAAATGAAAAATAAACCACTGCATCTCATGTATTTATTACTATTTAACAAGGAAAAAAGAAAAAAAGAGAAATCTGTTTTCTGCTGTTTTTTGTTTGCTTTCTTGGTACAGGTTAAAGCTTGACATTTATATTATGTAACGGAAACATGGTATTAAACAAGTGCCTCGATTTATTGGTCAGCCACTGGACAGAATTGAACAGAAGAGGATTATAGGAGTTTGATCAAGGTTTATTATATGTATAGCTAAAATTCAAGCCTCATGCAACTGTGTAGAAATCCACGACAATTCAAACGTCATGTGAGAACTTCATATTGGACGCGAGCTTCATTCAGTATGACTGACCAATACCATATATTTAATTAACTGATGACATCTTCATCCATTGTAATCTGTGTACATAGCATCCATGCATCATCCAGTTAACCTTAAAGCAATGTTAGGGTGAAATGTCATTTTCGAGGTTAATTCTAATGACTGGGATTCGAACCTGCCACCTTTGAGGCGTCAGGACCTGCAAACTACCTTATTCTGCTCAGATCAGTGATGATGACTGCTGTCCTTTATGTTCTTAATAACCAGTTAAAACTTGTAATTGGCCTCACTGGCTTCTTTACTTTGTCATTTTTTTCAACACCATCCTTCATGAGAACATAATGTCTGAAGTATTATGATATCATCCGTTTTGGTTTCTCTATTAAAGAGAGAGTTGCCTCTGTAGGTCCTCCAATCTTGTTATGTTTAGCAGACCTTGGTCACCATATCAATGTCACACTCACCATGCACTGTCAGAAACGTGTCTGAGCACTGATAAACTTTGAAAATGCAGATGTTTCCGAGCTGCTTATAACACCAATACAGATTTTGTGTCTATTCAGTCATTATTGAAGAGTATAGGAAATATATCTATATACATAGAAACAGAGGGGTATCCAGGACGATTGTTGCTCTTGTCACCTCTCAATAAATCTTGAAGACCCTCACACAAACCAATACCTCTGTTGAAGTGGAGGAGCATCTAAAAGGATATTTTTCACTATTTTTTTTTTAATTGTAATAATCACAAGACCAGCTAGATTTTTTTTTTACTTCATTCCATAGGGAAATCTAATTTAGATGTTATTGAGAACCTCCTACTGGTTTGGTTCATGTATTTAGCTATAATAGCTTATAGTCACAAGCTGGCTGATGCAATTTTTAATGGCTGTACTGCAAGTCAGAAGTTACTGGAAGTTGCACCTAAATGTGTATTGCTGGTCTTTTATGAATCACTTGAATGAATTAGACTTACTGCTACACATTTTGTTGAAGTAGACATGTATATTTCTGGTCTCACATCAAGAAGCATCTGTATGGATAAAAAAAGTTTAAGTCAGTCAAAAAGTCTTTTCTGCCAAAACAATCTCTTCCATAATGCTGTTTAAGATCTTAAATGTGCATGCTTTTAACTAAAGTTATAAACCATATTTTGTGATAAATCTTAAAACAAAATGCAAACTTTAATGCAGGAACCCGAAACTGATTTTATTTAAAGAAACATCGAATGAATTTGAGAACATACTCGTCTTTGACAGCGTTCGATTTGGTAATCATTTTTTCATTTGAGTCGGATCTTTTTAATGAATTGTTCGACTCTTTTACGAATCGAACCGACTCAGTGAACTATAAACTGAGCGTACAGAGGACCAGGCAAAAAGTAAGTTAATTTAATAATCGAATAGCAAACATGTAACAAATAAAAAACACATTTTAAACAAGTATCTAGAATAAGTATACAACAGCCAAATAAAGTAAATGAGTTTCAGTATTGTTAAATGTAAACCTATTTTAAAGGGCAATATATTTATGAGATAAATCATGGCAGGTACACATTTTCTTTAGTTTATTATTATTTTATTTTTTATATTTAATTATACGTAAATATATATATATATATATTTTTTTTTTTAACTTAATGGATAAAACCACATAATAAACAGCAATACATTCTTACATAATGGAACATTTCGAGAACATACGACGCCGAGGCGGAATTACGTGATGACGTTATTTTATTTTACTTTATTTTATTTTATTTTATTCGGTTCATTGAAATAAACGATTCGAAAGAACTGACTGTCATCACTAAACGAGTAATTAGTAGTCGTCACTTCATCAATCAGCAGGTGGCTGCGGCGCGCGTCTTGCGTTCTTCTCAGCGGCCTGTTATTTACTTCCTCCAAGTCACATTTAAGACTTAATAATTAGCATGGAGCGAATGAGTTTGTATTTTTGTTGTTCTTTGTACTTGCTTGGCATGCTGCACATCACCAGAGCTTACACTTATGGGACCGAGGGTCATCTAGAATATAGTAATGTCGTATCCGCGGAGCAGAAAGCCCAGGACATGCAGCCCATGCCAGGCGCGGTCAGGCCGTGGACGGGAGACAGTGAGTTTATGAAGAACCCTGCGGTTATGCGACCATACCACGTCTTCCCAATGTTCCAGCATGCTCCAGTTCCTCTGACTGACATGCAGCTGTTCAGACCCGTGTCCGGGAGAAGACAGTTACCTAACCGTGTGACAAGCCTTCTGATTCCTCAGATGAAGCCTCAGCGCATCCAGGTGTCTCCAGCGCGCAATGCTCGTGGTGTGGAGGTGTGGTGTGGTTACAGTAAGATCTCAGTGCGCATGAATAAGAGTCTGCTGGGCTTCAGAAATTCACCGTCTTTATTTCACCTGGGAACATGTGCTGTCTCTCGCTCAGACGAGACCTCTGTATTTTCATTACGATCTCAGTGACTGTGAAAGCTCGTTAACGGTAAGCAGGCTAGTTAAGCTATGTAAGATAAACCCAATCTAGAATGTGGATGTCATAGATTTATAAAATATACATTTTAATATATCTCCCCCCCCCCCCCCATTTATATTGCAAAAAAAATGCATTTGTGCAAAATATTATACTTATTTGACACATTTTTTAACCCACACTTGGAAGTGTAAACACAAAGAAAATCATAAAACTGTCAATTATTTAAAATTATCAGTAAAATGTTTTTGATTAATCACATTTGTGACCATTGTTTAAAAATCATAATGTCAAATTCTGTACATATTAACTTTATTTTATTTTTTGCATTTTTTTTTGTACTATTTTCTCTTACATATTCTGCAGCCCATCTAGCACCTTTTTATGGCCCCCAGACATTTATGCTGAAAGTTGGTTAACGCTGTAAAGCTTAAAATATGGAATAATGGTCATAAAACTATATTTTAAAAAAAAAGTGCATATGTGTTTTTTGAATATCATATTTGATACATGCTTTTATGACTCACACTTGAGGGAAAAAATAGCTCCGTTTTATTTAGAAGCCCAAAAATATGCAATTTGTGTAGTTGCTGATATTTATATGGCCAAAAAGAAAAAAATTATTTTGGCAGCTTGCAACATTATAGCAGACTACTTAAAAAAAATAAATAAATAAATAAATAAATAATGCATATAAATATCAGTTGTCACTCTATATCTCCCAATAATATATCCTAGTAAGATGGATGTTCAATTCTTAGTTATATAATCAAAACTCTCTAGTTTTTATTGTGAGGGGCAAAACATGCAGTATAAAGCAATGCAACACAGTGTACAAATAAACATTCCCCAAAAGCCTGATTTGTCATATATTGTCATTGATTTTTCAAAAATTTTGTATTTATAATCAAGTAAACCTATGTTGCTTCATTTCACTGTTTATTTTTACATATTACTAACAATATAAAAGATATTCTTACGTTTACTTAATAAAAATCAATTGTAGAACAATTGAACAACAAACAGTAAACAACAGTAGAACAACATCAGGACAGTTTTAGATTTATACTAAAAGACCTTTACTTGATAAAAAATAAAAATGATGAATCACACAACAGAATGCATGTAGTAGACTGTGTACAGCAAGTTGATCAGCAAAGAGGCCTTAGAAACTTGTGTATCGTATATAATTCAGTAGGCTTTATAGGGGCCATTCATCTCAATAATCCACTAATTATTGGATACCCTTATTATTAGCCATATTAGCCACTGAAACATTAACAAAATGACTTGATGCATCTTTAATGTGTTTATCTTGATTTTACCTACCATATAACGTTTGATCGTCCTCAGATGATGAAAGGCCAGATCGTGTATTCCAACACGTTGCACTATACTCCAGCAGAGCCTCCAGGGACAGTCATCCGAGCTGTGCCCCTTACATTAAACATCCAGTGCTTATACAATAGGTAAACCATCAATCTGCAGAGGGATAAAATGAAGATAAAATGCATCCTATCCATTTTTTTTTTTTTTTTTTTCAATTTCTAGATTTCATTATTCCTACAAAATGGGTTTCCTGCCTGTGGCGAGGGCGCGCTTGTTTCACAAGATTTTTGAACGCAGGGCCAAGTTTAATCTTTATGTGTGTAATGGTAAGCTCTTCCTCTTCTTCTGTATAATTTCCTGTTTTGTTTGACCTCTCATATGGTATTGGTGCCCATCGGTCTATTAAATTGTGTGTGAACTCTAGAACGCTGGGAAAGACTTGAGGGAAATAGGAGTTTTGTACTTGGGGAGCCCATGTATTTTGAAGTCAGTACTGCTTATACATCAGAGGATGAAAGGATTTTTGTTGACTCCTGCTATGCAACAGCATCAACAGACCCAAAATCTATTCCACAACACAATGTTATTTGTAATTATGGGTAAGTTTTGTTTTTTTTTTTTCTGAACTCTTATATTTAACATAAATTCACTTTTGAAGGGTAGAAAGAACAAATATTAACACCAAACTGTGCAATTTCAGGTGTATGGAGGACAGCAGAAGACAAGGAAGTCTCTCACGCTTTCTCCAAAGACAGTCGAACATTATAAGGTTTTCAGTCGATGCCTTTTTACTCCCCCATGTTACTGGCATGGTAATGTTTTCATTCTTAAATATGTTAATATAAAAGAGAGACCGGGGCTAGTGTCCATGCTTTTAACTCCAGGGATTATTTGTTGGGTTTAAAATTGGGTTTACTTATAGTTTCACACCTTGAAGTCTTGACGGCACATAACTTGAGGTATATAACAATTTTGGATGAAAAACTGAACCTTTGTTTAATTTCAAATATTGAACCTTTGAGAAGAATAATTTCCAGAATATTTATCTAAAATAAAAAGCCATCCTCTACAGCATATCAGACTATTTAATGGCATTTTTTGCATTTTTTAATGGCATTTTTGGGGGGGGGATTGTAAAAAGTAACATACAAAATGATCAAACCACTGCTTTAGCTAACAGAAATTTTTAATGTGTAGAAATTATAGCATATAAAGCATGTGACAACCTACCCGTCTAATATGTAGGCATGTTTATATATTTATAGATCTATGAATGTATGTGTGTTGATTTCTTAATTTTTACAGCACTTTTACCTTCATTGCACAGTATCGGTTCACAGTGCCACTACAAGTGCCATAGCAAAGTCATGTACCTATAACAATGTAGAGACAAGGTGAGTAATTGTATTTCACACATATGTGCAACATACTGTGTAAATGCAGAGAAGCTGCATTCATTCTTTGTTCTTATCCTGTACCAACAGGTGGGAGGAACTCTACACCGATGCATCTGTTTGTGCTTGCTGTGATTCCACATGTGAAATTGAATCAACTTGTAAGTAGTAAACATCAGAGACTATCAAATAAAAACACTATATGTCTCACACAAGTGTTTTGTTCTTGCTTCCATAAAAGCTTCTTTGCCCCATGTGACACAATCTATAACAAGCAAACCCTGGATTTTGGACCAGAACGAACAATCTTTAATCAACACTATGGAAGGATGGGTCAAAGTTCAGGAGGACAGAGAGGAGGTGAAGTTCAAGAGTGCAGAAGTAATCGGTGAAGATGATTACACTGTGGAGATTGTGACTGACACTGAAGATCAAATAGAAGCAAAAGAGAAATATAAAAAGATGCCAATGAAAGAAAAGTTTTTGGAAGATGTTAATGATGACCAAGTGTCCAGCAAGAGTGGAGCACAAGAAATGATTCGCATTACCAGAAAAGAACTGTCTGAAGATAAAATACAGCCTGAAGATTCTGAGAAGAACATGCATGTACAAAGTACACCACCACCACAAATGGTAATGGATGAAGAGATATTTTTAAGTGCCAAACATGAACCAGTGGGGTGGAATCAAGATGAACATAACTAACCCGATGTGGGAGAAATGGAGGACTGACTTTTGAGGTCGTTCCAGGGTCTTCAAGGTATGACAGTTTAATTCATTTATTATGAATTTAGCCGTCACTTTTATAACAGATCCTTTATATTTTCAAGTGTTTATTTCTGTTTTAGGTTCCTTGATTGACCTTTTTTGGAGTTGCATCTGTGGGGAAAAAGATATTGGCATACTTTCTTATGGATTCAATTGAATTCAACTCTAGCTGTATTGAAATGTATGCATTCTTTGTAATGTCATCAGAATATTAAAACATTTTTGATTGATCATTTTTCTTTTTTTAAATGTCCTGTGACCTCTTTGATGCTAATCTCACAGTTCAATATTTTACCCCCAAAATCAAAAAAATAAAAATGCATGAAGAAAACAGAGGTTTAGATATTACCAGAATAAATTTGAGGAGCAATAAAGCCATTCTGTGTGAAATAAATGGTAACAGATTTTGGTAACCTGCTATGCTGCCTTGTCAGATTCGGCAACCCTGCTGTATGTCTCCATGTGTTTACAGCAGACCAAAATGCTTTCTAGATTATGAAAAAGCTTAGATTAGATGTCACCAGAGTGAATATGGCTACTATTAAACCCAACAAAACTCAATAGCAACTAGATTTTATTAGTGTATTCATTTAATGCATAAATAACCATCAGAAAGGTAAAACACAAACATAAAAATATTGATATAATGATAGTCCAAGCAATAGTACTTGAGAAGCTAAAAACATTTCATGAAAAAGGCGCCTTCTTGCATGAATTTACTGAACTTACTTTTTTTTTTTTTGATATAAGATCAAAAATTGTTTCATTGATTTATGTTTTCATATGTCTGTTGTTAGCTCAATTTATATAATAAAAAAAAAAAAAACACTTCCGTCAGAGATTACGTGATGACGTAAATTACGTTGAATCTATTTTGAGACCAGTTCGAAAGAACCAATTTCTTCAAAGGTATAATATTCCAATAATAATCCCTAAAGAATATTGCATTGTGTTTGATGCTATACCATCTGGTTTAAAATGTCTGTTTAAAGGAAATGTGAATAATGACAATGTGAGTCTTAGATCTCATAGGAGTTACTATTACTGATAAGAGATGGAATAATTACTTTATTAGGAAGTTACTTACAGAATATAGCCCAATATCTTCTAAAACATTTTGGCATTCTAAAATTGAGTACACTGATTGGAAATACGCATGGTTACTGCCTAAAAAATATTGCATAAATAAGGTGAAAGAAGTAGATTTTAAAATACTTCATCTGGTGTACCTGCTAAAACACTTTTTCTTAGGTTTCGTACTGATGTGGATGATAGCTGTGACTTCTGTGGAGCAAAGAGGGAGGATGCTGTCCACTTATTTTTTAATTGCATTTATAGTAAAATCTTTTGGATAGATTTGGAAGGCCTCCTTTGTAAATATTTTTCTGAGAGAGATGTATTTTTCTATTTTAATAGAGAAAGATTACCACCAAATGTGACCTTTATTGTTAATCTTTGTTTGATTATGGGGAATTACTATATACATAAACAGAAACGAGCTAAAGGAAAACCAAATTTTTTGTTATTTCAGATAGATATGAAACATTATATTGAGTTACTACTTGGGTTGAACGCACTAGGTATATATGTGAATTTTTTACACTATTTGTATGATTGTCTTTTTTTCTTTTCTTTTTTTTCTTTTCAGTATTATGATTAATTATTTTAGTTTTTGTATCAAAATTTTACTGGATGTTCTCATATTTTACATATTTTTCTATACATTATGTTGGAATGACTACTGTTATGTTCATTGGCTGTAATATGAATGACATTTAATAATAATAATAATAAAAACAGTTCGAAAGAACCGATTCGTAGAAATGAATCGGTCTTCCATCAACAGTGCTTGAAACAGGCAACAGGTGCATTAATTACCCATTTCAGCAATCTGAACTATGGCAAGGAAACCAACACTGTTTGAATGAAATAGCGACTATTACCATTTCTTGTTGCGGTTTAGAGATATGAAGCTTTATTTCCCAGAAATATTTACTTTACTGGTCTTCTTCTCCACATGTGTTTACGCCCTTCGAGCTGCGTCAAAGCACGCAAGCAATTCGACCTCAGCACTGGACCTAAAATTTGGAGAAGATTTCGACGGATCTTCTGTTAAGAGTCTCGCCTCGCCATATTTACAACTTCCTGGTTTCCAGCATTCAAGAATCCCCCTTCTGGACAAAAATCAGTTCTCTCCTATGCATGGATCAGGCCGTGAACAACTGCCCGAGGAGACGAGAGAAGTGCTCATCCCGCGCCCCGCGGTAACGTTACCTGCGCGCCGCGGGCGATCACACGGAGTGACCCTCGTTTGCCAAATGAAGAAAATGATCGTTAAAGTTCACAAACACATGCTAGGCATCGACGGCCTTCATTCAGAGTTAAAACTGGGAACATGCGACATCAGCAAGACTACAAAACACTATCACGTGTTTTATTTACGACATGGATCAGTGTGGTAGTAAGAGAAAGGTGTGCGTAAAACATTTTTTCTTTAGTTTTCTCGTTTTTCCCTCCTAACTAGAAGAATAACAAAGTACAGTAAACTGTAATTAAAATTATATTATAGCCTAACAAATATCAATCTGTAATATTAAGCAGCATAACGCACTACGTTAAAAAATAATAATAATTTGGATTAATGTAGACTGTAGCTTATCTCTGTTATCTATTACTTTATAATTTGTATAACTTCAAACAATACGTTCACAATAAGGCTTATATATCTCTTACAGCAAAACAATCATGAAGAATAAGAAATTGCTATATATATATATATAATATGTGTATATATAGATAGATAGATGGATAGATAACACAAAAAAAGGAGTGGTATTAAAAAGTCTAAAAAAAAAAAAAAAGGAAGGAGACTCATTATAGCGCTAAGGCTTTTGCTCAGCTCCACCCAGGACTTGATAAACTTTGCTGTGAACTTATCTTTGTCTTTTTGAATGCAGTTAATAAACAATAGAGTAACATATTCGAACATACTGCACTACTCTCCAGTGACGGATCTGGGGCCAATCCGCCGTGCCATGCCTTTCTCGCTCCCTGTTGAGTGTCACTTTAACAGGTAAATCTATGCATCTTTGGTTGTACCAGATAAGTGTTGATTGTGAATGTGTTCTGCTTGCAGTACCTTTTTATGTCTATTTTGTGTGCCTGTTAATCACTGATTTACTTTTTTTAATTATCTTAACACCCTTTTTTTCAGATATCATTACTCATACAAAATTGGTTACATACCACTAGTCAGATATCAGAACTACTTCAAACCCCTGAGAACTGTGGACAGTGTTGTACTCACTCCCCGTGATGGTAAACGAGGTTAATGAAATTAGTTTTCCATTCTATATCAGTCACTGAATCATCACCATCCTGTCTTTTAGAGCTGTGGAGAAGGTTATCACCCACTGAAGAGTATACCATTGGTCACCCCATGTTCTTCCAAGCAGACGGACCCCCTCTTGCGGAGGACGAGAGGCTGTTTGTGGATTCCTGTTACGTGACTATCAGCAGTTCTCATTTGTCCATGCCACGATTTACAGTCATTGAAAACCACGGGTAACACTTTGTTCATTTAGCCCTATGCCTACTGTATCGTTTTTGATGAGCAAATTTCTAAGGCCTTCAAATTATCAACATAATCAAAATTTGGATGAAAAACCTGTTCAGCAATCTACTAACATGCCTTCTGTTGTGTGATCAACAGTTTATATTTTTTTTTAGCAAGTAAAAGGCCGTAAATGTCCAGCTTCAGGTTGTCTGTTTGCTGTAAAATCTTAAACGCAAGAATATTTTTTTGTTTTATTAATATTTAAAGATTAACACTTAGCTACTGGGCTGAAGAAACTTAAATTTACAACTTTTTTTTATCATTATTTTATTTTTTTATTTTTTTGAAAAATCATCATGAAATTTGAATATCAAATGATACATCAGGCTTTTGAGGAACGTTTATTTTTACACATCTTAATCATCATTGTACTGCATTGCATTATATGTTTTACTACAGAGCTTTGATTATATACTAAAGCATTGAAATATCATCTTACTAAGCCATGTTATTGGAAATATAGATTGACAATTTATATTTATTTATATTTTATGTAAGTAGTCTGCTATACTGTTACAAAGATCTCACTGACTTACATTACAAGCTATCAGAATTTCATTTTGCTTTTTGGCCATATAAGTAAGTAAGTGTGTGTTTTATAAATAACAGCAACTGCACCAAATTGCATATTTTTGCTCAGTTTGAGCCTCTGAATAAAAGTGAGGTGTTTTTTTCCTTATGCTATGTGAGTTATATAAGCCTGATGTATCAAATATGATGCTCATGCAAACTTTTTTTTGTATTTCTTTTTATATTTTGTCTAAATGTTCAGTAAACTGTTCCATTAGGAAAAAAAGTACTTTTCTAGCTAGCTATTTCATGTCAGGCTTTACATGTATGCTCTTCTTATTTCAGGTGCATGACTGATAGTAAGAGCAGTAGGTGGTCCAAATTCATCCAGAGTGGACAAAGAAATGTTGTGCGGTTCTCCTTGGATGCATTTCTGTTTCATGGGATGTTGGGAGAGGTGAAAAACAAGCCGAAATGGCATGTTGATGTCATACAATTTCAGAAAAATGTTGCTTTTTCCAATGAGAGGGTCAGGCTCATGATTTTTGATGAAAGATTGACAGTTGAGTTATCATTTATTGAGATTGCCTGTTCATTTTATTATCAGCATCTTTACATGCATTGTGAAATATCTGTCGGACGTTTCAAACCAACATCAAGTGCAAAGTCCTGCACTTACAACCAGTCGACAAAACGGTATATTGAATTTTAGTTGTACTGTGAGTGTTATTTTGGTTGTACTGTGAGTGTAATTTGGATCATCTCTTCAGATGGGAAGAGTTATACGGTTCAAATGATGCGTGCCTCTGCTGTGACTCCACATGTCTGTCTTCTGACCTGTCTGGTGAGAAATGATTTTAGGACAATTTAGGACAAAGTATGCTGTTGTTGTTGGAATATAGATCTTTTCATAGCACTGCATTGAGAATAAATGCAATAATGCTTGTTAAGATGTCAGGAAAGTCTTGCCACATCATGGAGGGTTTATAATTTTAGTGAACCTGTTCTCTGACTTTAGAATCTCAGATTTACATCAAGCCCTATTTTATGAATTCATTTACAGTGTCCAGTAAGGTCATCACCAGTGAGCCCTGGATCATGGAGTCTGATTTGGAAATTGTTGAGGAAGAGGAAACGACTCCATTCATGACAGAGGAGGTGGGTACAGGCTTTGTTGAAGTAATAACCACTCCGGCAGCTAAGATTGGACCTCGTCATTTTGTGCCACACCCGGCTGTGGTGGAGGAAGTTGACAAATTTGTGGAGCCACGCAGAATATTTGAGGAGGTATTTGGATTGGACTAAACAAAAAGGACTTAATAAAGACATTATGATTTTGAGTTTTCACAGTTAAATTTCACTTGGTTTGTTAATAAATGCATGATGCACACTTTTGCAATGTGCTTTTTTTTTTTTTTCTTTACTTTTAGCTTTTTGTAGTGTCATTTTTTTGATAATGCATCACTAAAATATGGTGTGGGTCTGTGAGACAAATGTGCTTTGGAATTTATTTACAGTAGCAATTCCCAAAGCACCCAAAAACTACACTACACTGCAATACAATACACAATAGTTTTTAGTAGTGGAAAATGGTTCTTTAGATGTTCTTTAAACTAAGAAAGAAAATGGTTAGTTTTAAGAACTTCAAAAATGTTGAGGACAGATGTTTGAAAGGGCTATTCTTCGTAATGAATAGATTGTTAGTAATGTCTATTTTTTTAAAAAAAGAGCAATAATAAAATTCACAGAAGCATTAAGTGAGCTACATGTTTTATTTTTTTGAAATATAATGTTACACTTAGGGGAGTGACGTTACTTGATTAAAAAAAGACTGTACAAACACTTGCTTACAAAGGAATATTACATTTTAAAATAGAGATGAAGATGCATGCTTTTGGGGAATGTCAGATAAGTCTTTTCAAAGCCTTATATGAAACATGCAAGACCTATTTACAATTTAGTTCCGAAGACGTACAGCTTTGTTTGATATGCATATATATACTGTACAAAAAATGCAATGAGATGGAGAACTTGATGTTTTGTATTGCTACAAAGGTTTTTGCAATGGATGAGGATTCCCGAAAAGTTGCTGTTTTGTTATTCTCGGTTCTCCTACGAAAGCCAGGGCTTTATAATTAGACTGTTCTAGTAATAAGAGTTCAAATGAGAGTGAGTGCTGGGATGTCGTGGCATGGGTGAGCTGGGATAGACCACTCCTGTTGCAGAGTTCCAGTAGGTGGGTGGAGGCCCGAAGAAATTCCCAGTGGAAACGGGCATAGGGGTTGAATGAGTGCCCATGAAGTTCATTTTTGGCTGGTGGCTGTGGTAGCTTTGCACATATGGCACTTCGGCCTGGTATTTGAGCAGGCCCCCTTCTGGAGGATGGTTTTGGTGGGCTTGGGAGATACCCTGGAAATCGAATTTGTATGCATAGCGTTTGCCATGCACCTTGGTCATGATGTTCTTGTCATAGTAGTAGCGGAGGGCCCGGCTGAGCTTGTCATAGTTCATGTTAGGCTTGCTCTTTCGCTCCCCCCAGCGCTTGGCCACCTCGTCTGGGTCGGTCATCTTGAATTCTCCGTTAGTGCCCTCCCAGGTGATGATGGTGGCATTGTTGCTGTCAGACAGCAGCTCCAACAAGAACTGCCACAGCTGGATCTGACCAGAGCCTGTGTGAAAATAAAGAGTGTCAGACATCTTTAGCAAAGGATGGAAGGGCTTTTTAAGGCAGGCTTCTTTCTCCAAATGTGACCTTTTTAATGTATGTTGTACACAGAAACAGAAAGTGGGTCGGTCAGACACCTACCCACAGTCCTTTCAGTGCTGGTGACAGGCAGGTTGTTAGAATTGTGTTTGGCCGGTCGGATCTTGGTGTGGAATGGTTTCGTTTCTGTGTAAAGAAGGTCGGGCAAAACATACTAATAGTCAAACTAATCATGATGTGCTTGGCTTTTCAGATTTTTTTTTTTACAGGCCTTCAAATCTTTAAAAAAAAATTCAAATTAATATTTAAAAAAAAAAATAGAAATTAAAGTTTGAGGTCAGTAAGGGTTTTTTTTAATATTTTTAAAACATTTTTTTATGCTCACTAAGGCTGCATTTGTTTAATCAAAAATACAGTAAAAACAGTAACATTATGAAATACAATTTAAAATATGGTTTTCTATTGAAAAAAAAAATTAAATGTAATTTGTGATGGCTACGCTGAATATTCGGCAGCCATTACTCCAGTCTTCAGTGTCACATGATCCTTCAGAAATCGATGATTTGGTGCTTATTATTATTTGCTGATTATGATATATTGTGAAAACTGTGCAGCATTTTTTACCATCACTTTTGGTCTTTAATATCTTTGCTAAATAAAAGTACTAATTAAATAAAAAAAAAAAAAAACCTTACTGACCCTAAACTTTTTAATGATAGTTTATTTAAATTATTTAAAAAAAAAAAAAAAGTGTAATTAAAAATATCATTTTATTTTGTTTTAGGCATGTTTAATTTGTCCAGATTATATTAACAACAGGGATTCAGTTATTCAGTTATCATATAACTGATATAACTAAACAAATATATGGTCTAATTGTATTTATTATTTAATTATGAAAGGGCATAAATTTGTGCCCAGTCTGTGCATCCAAAGATTACATACCCTAAAAAGGCCACATTTGTTGTTAATTTGACAATGATGCATATAGAGCTTTCTGATTAGTTATTTCTTACCTGGATTTGCAAGACGGCTGCTGATGGGACCTAATGCTTGGTAGGGGTCTGCAAATATGGAAATGTACAATACTGATTAGATATTTTGAGGTGTAGTTTAACAAAAAAATGATTAAAAGCAATTTCATAGAGTATTAAATTAAAGGTGCACTTTTCAACCTTGTGGAAGTCTTGGTGGAGGCTCTGTAATTCTGGTGCTGTGCTGATGTTCGATTGGAGAACCTGTGATTTTAAAAAGGTGTGTTTTTTTGTTTTGTTTTTTTTTTCTTTTAAACAATTCCATATTTATGCAAAATAATTATGTAACATTATGATATTTTTGTGAACGCAGAGCAACCTTTTGGGACAGCTGGTAAGGTGTTTGAGGACCAACTGTTTCTTCTGCCGATCTCCTCAAAGCTGTTTTCTGTGCCGAGGTAAAGTCAGATAGGAGCAGTTAACAAAAGGAAGATTTTTCAGGAAAGGATGGCTTGAAAGAGTAAGGAGAAGGGCAGCCGCAGAAGGAAGGAAGCCCTGCATTAAAGATCCCTAAGGAGAAACGCAGGGCAGAACAAAGCCAGCAGCAAAACAGTAAGAAGGCCTGAAGATGGCACACAATTCCTCAGGGCGATTGTCCTTTTGTTCTAACTGATTCTCTTTACCACAGAATAGTCAATTGTATCCTAAACTGAGCTCTACACCCCTTACTTCCTGTCCTGATGCAGCTGTTTCCTGTCTGAAAGTGCAACGATTCAAAAACCTTGCAAAACTTGGGGCAAAATTCATTGAAGAATCAAAATGCAGACCTTATAGCACCTTTCTAGACTCAATCTTAGCCAGTGACATAATATCAGTACAGTAACTTATTGGAGTATGTTTTAAAAGAAAAAAAAAAATATATATATATATATATATATATATATATATATATATATATATATATATATATATATATATATTATATAAAATTTATTTATTTATTTTTTTATTTTTTTAAATGGGAGATTTAAAGGGATGGTTCACCCAAAAAATTTAATTCTGTCATTATTCACCCCGAAGTTGTTCCAAACCTGTATGAGTTTCTTTCTTCTGTTGAACACAAATGAAGATATTTTGAAGAATGTTGGTAACCAAATATATGCTGGTAGCCATTGACTCCCATAGTATTTTTTCCATCCTACAGAAATTAATGACTACTGACAACTGTTTGGTTACCAACATTCTTCAAAATATCTTCTTTTTGGGTGAACTGTCCCTTTAAGAATTTTAGTAAAGCTGAAATTACCATGTAATTTACCTAAGGGCCGGAACCACATTATGATGCAATACGTTTTCAGTAAATAGTTTAGCATTGATTAAAATTAAGAAGAATATTACTAGGCACAAAATTGCTTATAGTTCACTGGAATAACTTTAGGATCATTACAGTTACAAGAAACATAAATATATAAAATGTGTGCGCATTCGGACAGAGGTTGCAAATTCAGCTCATCCAATCAGCATTTACAGTCAGAACTATATATAAAACTACATTTTAAATTCAAAAATATGGTATAGAAGTTTGACTTACCAGCTTTAACCTGTAGTCTAGGCTGTGGTTGTGTATTGGTAGGGGTTGTGGGGTAGGAAAAAGTGGGGCTACCTGAGTAAACAATAGTAAAGAAAACAAGCCCTCTTAATTTACTGTATATATAAATAGGCACAAACTTTTCCACAATGTACTAACAATGCATATATAAACTGAAATGATTAAAGTCGCTTTATAGTTTTTCCTGATGTTTTCTTGACCAAATTAACAATTAGTAATGGATTATTCATATGGAATTACGGGCGAAGTTCCTTACTCTCCCGGAGGTAGTTTAGATGAGAGAGCAGGATGTCTGTATTGTATGCGGTACTGAGACGCATCATGTCCTCTTTGGTCATTTTGCAGAGCGCTTTTCCATCCAGGGTATGGAAAAGGGACACATCCACATCGGACAGGCTGTATTCCTTTATTGCCCACTCTACCCACTGCCGCACATGGTCTTGTGTCCATACCTCTGGGTCTAAAACATGACAGAAGCAAGAATAAAATGAGGAACAAGTGCTTCAGCTGTGACAGGACTTATCAGAGTTCAAACATGAGGTAAAAAAGTCAGTGCACCCTTTGTTACTACGCTTACTCTCAGTAAGATGTTGATATGTCTTTTTGTTCTTCAGTAAGGGTTTTAAGGGGTCATGGTTTGGCTGATTATAACACGTCTGTGTCTGTGTATGTATGTGTAGTGTATGTGTGTGTATGTATGTATATGTGTGTGTGTGTGTATATATATATATATATATATATATATATATATATATATATATATATATATATATATATAATATACACACACATATATACATATATACACACATATACAGGTGCATCTCAATAAATTAGAATGTCGTGGAAAAGTTCATTTATTTCAGTAATTCAACTCAAATTGTGAAACTCGTGTATTAAATAAATTCAGTGCACACAGACTGAAGTAGTTTAAGTCTTTGGTTCTTTTAATTGTGATGATTTTGGCTCACATTTAACAAAAACCCATCTCAACAAATTAGAATATGGTGACATGCCAATCAGCTAATCAACTCAAAACACCTGCAAAGGTTTCCTGAGCCTTCAAAATGGTATCTCAGTTTGGTTCACTAGGCTACACAATCATGGGGAAGACTGCTGATCTGACAGTTGTCCAGAAGACAATCATTGACACCCTTCACAAGGAGGGTAAGCCACAAACATTCTTTGCCAAAGAAGCTGGCTGTTCACAGAGTGCTGTATCCAAGCATGTTAACAGAAAGTTGAGTGGAAGGAAAAAGTGTGGAAGAAAAAGATGCACAACCAACCGAGAGAACTGCAGCCTTATGAGGATTGTCAAGCAAAATCGATTCAAGAATTTGGGTGAACTTCACAAGGAATGGACTGAGGCTGGGGTCAAGGCATCAAGAGCCACCACACACAGACGTGTCAAGGAATTTGGCTACAGTTGTCGTATTCCTCTTGTTAAGCCACTCCTGAACCACAGACAACATCAGAGGCGTCTTACCTGGGCTAAGGAGAAGAAGAACTGGACTGTTGCCCAGTGGTCCAAAGTCCTCTTTTCAGATGAGAGCAAGTTTTGTATTTCATTTGGAAACCAAGGTCCTAGAGTCTGGAGGAAGGGTGGAGAAGCTCATAGCCCAAGTTGCTTGAAGTCCAGTGTTAAGTTTCCACAGTCTGTGATGATTTGGGGTGCAATGTCATCTGCTGGTGTTGGTCCATTGTGTTTTTTGAAAACCAAAGTCACTGCACCTGTTTACCAAGAAATTTTGGAGCACTTCATGCTTCCTTCTGCTGACCAGCTTTTTAAAGATGCTGATTTCATTTTCCAGCAGGATTTGGCACCTGCCCACACTGCCAAAAGCACCAAAAGTTGGTTAAATGACCATGGTGTTGGTGTGCTTGACTGGCCAGCAAACTCACCAGACCTGAACCCCATAGAGAATCTATGGGGTATTGTCAAGAGGAAAATGAGAAACAAGAGATCAAAAAATGCAGATGAGCTGAAAGCCACTGTCAAAGAAACCTGGGCTTCCATACCACCTCAGCAGTGCCACAAACTGATCACCTCCATGCCACGCCGAATTGAGGCAGTAATTAAAGCAAAAGGAGCCCCTACCAAGTACTGAGTACATATACAGTAAATTAACATACTTTCCAGAAGGCCAACAATTCACTAAAAATTTTTTTTATTTTTTTATTGGTCTTATGAAGTATTCTAATTTGTTGAGAGAGTGAATTGGTGGGTTTTTGTTAAATGTGAGCCAAAATCATCACAATTAAAAGAACCAAAGACTTAAGTACTTCAGTCTGTGTGGATTGAATTTATTTAATACACGAATTTCACAATTTGAGTTGAATTACTGAAATAAATGAACTTTTCCATGACATTCTAATTTGAGATGCACCTGTGTATGTGTGTGTGTGTGTGTGTGTATATATATATACACACGTATATGTATATGTATGTGTGTGTGTGTGTATGTGTGTGTATATATATATATATATATATATATATATATATATATATATATATATATATATATATATATATATATACACATACATACATGCATACATACATACATATTGGTTATATATAAAGTCATGGCCAAAAATATATGCACCCTTGGTAAATATGATCAAAGAAGGCTGTGAAAATGAATCTGCATTGTTAATCCTTTTGATCTTTTATTTTAAAAATTCACAAAAATCTAACCTTTCATTGGATAATAAGAATTTAAAATGGGGGAAAATATCATTATGAAATAAATGTTTTTCTCTAATACACGTTGGACACAATTATTGGTACCCTTAGATATTCTTATGAGTAAAATATCTCTGAAGTATATTCCCATTCATATTCACAATTTTGAGCACTCCAGGGTGATTATGAACATGAAATTATCCAGCCATGGCTTCCTGTTTCACAGAAATATAAATAGGAGAGAAAACAAAGCCCAAATTCCTTTAATCATCCATCACAATGAGAAAAACCAAAGAATATATTTCTGATGTGCAGCAAAAGATAATTGAGCTTCACAAATCAGTGAAGTGGCTTTAAGAAAAGAGCTAGAGCAGTGAAAATTCCCATTTCCACCATCAGGGCAATAATTAAGAATTTCCAATCAACAGAAAATGTTACAAATCTGCCTGGAAGAGGACGTGTCTATATCGTCCTAATGCACGGTGAGAAGGAGAGTTTGAGTGGCTAAAGACTCTCCAAGGACCACAACTGGAGAACTGCAGAAAATAGTTGAGTCTCGGGGTCAGAAAACCTTAAAAAAAAATGATCAAACAGCACCTACATCACCATATGTTGTTTGGGAGGGTTTCAAGAAAAATTCTTCTAGCTCATCCAAAAACAATCTCCACCATATTCAGTTATCAGACACGACTGGAACTTCAAATGGGACTGGCTTCTATGGTCAGATGAAACTAAAAAATTAGCTTTTTAGCAGCAAACACTCAAGATGGGTTTGGTGAACACAGGGATAAAAAGTACCCCATGTGTACAATGAAATATACTGCTGTATTTTTGATGTGTGGGCCTATTTCTGCTGGAGGTCCTGGACATCTTGTTTAGACACATGGCATCATGAATTCTATCAAATACCAACAGATAAAAAATCAATAAGTGACTGACTCTGTTAGAAATCTTATAATGGGTCATGTTTGGATCTTCAAACCGTACAATAATCCAAACACAAACCTCAAAAACAACACAAAAATGGGTCCCTGAGCACAAAACCAAGCTTCTGCTATGGCCATTCCAGTCCTCTGACCTGAACCCTATAGAAAATGAGTGGGGTGAACTGAAGAGAAGAAGCACCAACATGGAGCTGGGAATCTAAAGGGTCTGGAGTGATTCTGGATGAAGGAATGGTCTCTGATCTCTTGTCAGGTGTTCTCTAACCTCATCAGGCATTATAGGAGAACATTTAGAGCTGTTAAACTGGCAAATGGAGGTTTCAAAAAGTATTGAATAAAAGGGTGTCGTTAATTGTGGCCAATGTGTATTAGAGAAAAACATTTATATCATAATGATATTTCCCCCCATTTTAAATTCTTATCCAATGAAAGGTTAGACTTTTGTGAATTTTTTTTTTTAAATAAAAGATCAAAAGGATTAACAATGCAGATTAATTTTCACAGCCTTCTTTGATCATATTTACCAAGAGTGCCGATATTATTTTTGGCCATGACTGTGTATATGTATGTATGTGTGTGTGTGTGTGTATGTGTATGTGTATATATATATATATATATATATATATATATATATATATATATATATATATAATAAAAAATACCATTGCCTGGTTTATTTTAGAGGATTTTTGTCTTTTTGACGTCACAGCTCAGCTGCCATCAAACGGATATGTCTCTCCAGATATTACAAACCTCCTGTTATAAACCACCATACTCTCTTATTTGTCCTTGAAATATGACGCCATATCCGAGAATTATGAGCATTATAATTGTTTGGTCTGGGTGACTCATGAGGAGGTATCCCATACACTCACAGTCGCACAATGCATGGAGCGACTCCACCGCTCTGCCCTTTTAATAATGTTACGACGGCCTTCAAAACGCCTCACTGAAGATAACTCAACTTCCTAATTGGTTTGTGAGTAAAGAGTGATTATCTCTGTTGGAATCTGTGCAATCATTTGTAGTTTAGTCTGCTGGGTTACTGGGATCTACCAGAAGGAAGCACATCAGTGTTTTTTTTTTCTTTCTTTTACAATGCATGTATTGCAAACTAGCCTTTTTTCCCACAAAACACAAGTTCCTAAGTAATGCAAGAGCCTGTGGCCACTGCATAATTACCACATATCTTTGTTTAGACATCTATACATCCTCTAGTTTTAGAAATTGTTCAACTGCAGACTAAATCTGTCCAGTGCTAAAATGCTTCCCTTTTTACAAAATATAACATTACAGTCAACAGGTGTTATTTAAGTATTATCTGTATACTGTTATGTCTTTATTAATGTTTTGAATTGGCTTTTAATTTTATATTTTTAGTTTAAGTACTTTTATTTCATTTAGTTGCCAAGGCAACATTTCTCATTTTCATTTGTTTTTAATCGTTTTAATGTTAATGTTAAAAACAGTCGACATGAAGTCAAAATTTAGCAAAAATTATGTACGTAATACACAGTCCTCGTCTTAAGTCTGTTTGTTTTTCCTGTGATGGCGAAGCTGAATTTTCAGCAGCCATTATTTCAGTCTTTAGTTTCACATGATCCTTCAGAAATAATTCTAATGCTGATTTGGTCCTCAAGAAACATTTCAACGTCATTAATATTGAAATCAGTTGTGCTTCATATTTTTTTGTGGCAACCATGATACTTTTTTTTCAGGATTCTTTGAATAGAAACAAAGGAAAATAATTTAAAATGTAAATCTTTTGTTACATTATAAATGTCTTTACTGTCACTTTTTTGATCAAATTAAAGCATCGGCGCTGAATAAAATTAGTAATTTCTCAGTGTATGTTGTAGCGTGTGTCTCATTACACAAGTCAAAAGTCTTGTGAACACATTTTCATGCAAAGTTAATACAGAAAATATACAATTAGACACTACTTTTCTGTATAAACAACAATGAAACACTTTTACGACAGATCTCACCCGCTGGTACAATGACCCTCTTCTCATCTGTGGCGCTGCTGGGTGGGGTGGCAGTCTGCGGGCTGCTCCGTGGCTCTGGATAAGAGGCCTGGTAGGCCAAAGGTCCCCCATCACTGTTACTCATGTGTCGGGTCCTTTTAGTCACACTGCAGTCCACTGGGGACTCACGGCTGTGGCATAGATGAGAGAAAATAAGAAACGGAGAGCTCATATGTTTTGCTTCTAAATGCTCACGGTTATGATACTGAGGGAATAGTCTAACTCAAAAAAATCATAGGTCTTCTGGAAATTCATTTCGACAGGTTTGATCAGTGATACTGAATGGAACTGGTTTCTTACATGTAATGCAACATGGTGAGTTGCGAATGAGATGTCATATTATACAATACTTGTCACGTATTTTCTGTATAGACTAATTTATGCTGCTTTTCTTGGTGCTTGACCGCATCTGGTCACTGCTATCATTGTGTGGAAAAGAGCAGCTTGGACAGTCTGTGAAACTTCTCCGTTTGTTTTCCACAGAAGAAAGCAAGCCATATGGATTTGGAATGACATGATTTGGGTTTCTTTTGAGGGAAAGAGTCCTACACTCTTACAAATAAAGTTCCAAAAGGGGGGTTTCACAGTGATGCCTTTGAAGAACCTTCCAGTGATCAGCTGTTCTCAAAAGAACCTTTTTTTTCTTAATGTGAAGAACATTTTAGAATCTTAGTACCTTTTTACAGTTTAAAGAACCTTTTGTGCATTGAAAAGGTTCTTCATGGAATCATAAACACCAGTAAAGAACCTTTATTTTTAAGAGTGTATAAACGGAGACTCAGATCTTCTGGCATCAGGGTTTGTTGTCCCACCTGGTTCCGTTGATGTGTTCTGGTCTCTTCGCAGGGTTCTGTGTGGCTGATCCGGTCCAGTCCGGCTCAGTGGGTTCTACACTCTCTTCAGAACCCTGTCTGAACACTGCAGGCGAGGTGATCTCTCCCTTCATGTGCATGGCCTGGGGACCACTGAAGGGCGACTCGAATATGGACTGGTTTTCACTCACAACCGATAGAGCTTCCTGTGAAGTATACAACACACACTGGTTATGTAAATTAAACACTTAAAGTCCTTGATTTAGGTGAACAACAAATCATAGCACAAGAATAGAAATAACACTTAATCATTTAGACAGTAATTCTAGAACAGGGATGTTACGGGTTTCCGCTACTATCGCTATGCTGTGACTTTCTAATCAGCAACTGATGTCATAAGAATTGATTTGGGGCATGAACTTAAGGTTTTTCTGGACAATATAAAATCTCTAGTGAGGAGCTACACTCTAAAAAATAAAAAATAAAGGTTCTTTATTGGTGTCTGTTGTTCCATAAAGAACCTTTAACATCATGGAACCTTTACATTTTACAGAAGTTCTTGATGGTGGAAAAAGGTTCTTTAGGTTATTAAAATGTTCTTCACGTTAAGAAAAAAATACTTCTTTTTAGAACAGTTCAGTAAAAGATTCTTTGTAGAACCAAAAATGGTGGTTCTATGGCATTACTCCAAAAAACCCTATTTTGGAACCTTTATTGTAGAGTTAGAACCTTTATTGTAGAGTTAATAGAAATTACCTTTAATTCAGTCTTTTGACTCAAAAAATAAAAAATACTACCGAGTCCAAAGCCTTATAAAACTATAATATTAGCACTAAAATAACTTATTTGCTCTCTTAATGTTCAGCTACAGGGGATATTAATTTTGAAACTGCAAAATACGTTCGTCGGAATAGTTTAGGGTGTTTTTTTCAACTTCCAGGTAGATATGACTTGGCTCAAGAGTCAAATTAGAAATTGAGACATCGTCTGTGCCTTTTCTTCCTGTGTTTAGTGTTGGTAGTCTGCTCTCGAGCACTCTGGTCTAGGTGTGTCCCTTTGAAACTTCAAAAATACATTTTAAACATTCAAATGTATCTAAGTGTTTGTGTGTGAATAAATGTTTGTGTTATAGCTGAATTCAGGGAGCTTGTTTAGAGGGCTTTAGTATTGTCTTTAGAGTTGAAATACGTCAGCACTGAGCTTTTTCGGTGGCTCACAGGAAATCTGGCCCCCATGTGCAGTGAAACCTTTTGGCATGGGGCATGAGATAGGAAACAGAGGAGTGGTAGAAATGTGGGTCATTTAAAGCTGAAAAACAAATTTGTTCTGAAAGCTGTTGAGGGTCACCAAACAAGGAGGAGGCAGCACTGTAGGGTGCATTCACCTGACCTGAAGTATTGAAAATTTGTTACAAGAATCTGTTTCGGAGTTCATTTGAAGTGGCTGGCGTTGTTTACCTATAAAATTGCTTTACAGGATTTTACATCATCCGTATTTCAGATCAAGACTACCAGGAAAGAATGTTTTCTTATGGCCCAAACAAACACCAACTATTTTGGGTTTTGTTGTCCATTCAGAATTGGGAATGGCTGAGTTTGAATTGAACTAGCAGAATAAGAATTTGAATGTAAAGAAGTAGAATTACAGTGACGTGAAATTCGTGTGACTAATTTTTAACTGGAAAAGCTAAGTCAAGACAAACTTGTTGACGAATGTTGGCCTCACTCTGAAAGTTTAAAAAGCTTTGCAGTTTGGATGGATTTGTTGTTGCAATGTAAATTTGCCAAACTGAGTGTCAATTCAGTATTCAGTATTGCTTGTTTCTATTAAGATATCTTATGTTTTTGCTGGTAATAATTCACTATAAATATCCTATACTGCCACAAATCTTAATCATTTCTAGTTCTCCTATTGAACTGGCTGTGAATAGCACTAGCTATCTCACACTATAATAAAGGCCACGAAAAGTCCTGATCTAGTAGAGAAGTGAAAGCAAGCTCAAAACAAGGCCAAGCTGAGAACTCAAACCGTTTTCACCGCGTAGTCTGTGTGCATTTGCAAGCGTCAGATTTGTGTACGTGTATGTACAACAACAAAGTGCAATCCACATGCTCTGTGTAGGAGAGATGACGTATTAAGATTGCATTGCATTGTCCAACA
Source organism: Spinibarbus caldwelli (assembly GCA_039654775.1). NCBI lineage: Eukaryota > Metazoa > Chordata > Actinopteri > Cypriniformes > Cyprinidae > Spinibarbus > Spinibarbus caldwelli. The sequence goes on along the minus strand of CM077227.1, from coordinate 28,468,958 downwards.
CCATTTGGAAACATACTTAAGGTAGATTTAAAATAATTAATTTGGATCACTTTACAAAAAGCACATCTGCTAGTTGGATAAATGATGTATTCTACATCTTCACTTTTACAGCCAGCTAAACTACAGATAGTGAAACAGCTGGTATTTCATTCTGCAGTTAAAATTATTCTGCACCTATGCACCTTTTAAACCACAACCCCACACACATAGTACTGCTCTCTCTCCTCCAAAGTGATGAACATAAACATACTCTACCCTAGCCACCAATGCCACAACTGACTTCCTGTTTGACGAGTTTCATATCAGTCTCTGTTGCTGAGAAACCAAACGCAATATTTTAGCAAACATGAACTGCACGCTGTGTGCAAAATGTCAGAGTCGAGGTCAGTGAGATTAATGTGCATCTCACATCAAAAACAACACACAGAGATGCACATAAACACAGTCATGCTATTGTTGTCCCTTCCTTGGCATCGCTGGGTGCCTGTGACATGCGTGCAGTGCTTAAGTCAATTGCAACAGACCTCCATTTGGTCTTGTGAAAGAAATTCTCATTTTGTCACAACAGAACTTGTGGTAGAGCAACACTGCACAGAAACAAGCTCAGTGCTTTCAGGTTTTGGAGGTTTTGAACCCTAATCAAACACACCTGATCCAGCTAATCAAGTCCTTCAGGCTTAATTGAAAACTGCATAGTATGTGTTTTGGAGCAGGGTTGGAACTAAACTCTGCAGGGCTCCGGCCCTCCAGGAACTGAGTTTGACACCCCAGATCTAACAGATTTACTAGATTACCACTAGTCAATCTAGAAATCAGACTCAATTTTTTAAATGTGTGCAGGTTTGAATCTGATGCATGCTAGTACAGGAAATACTGAAGAATACTGTGGTCAGTCTTTGATAATAAAATCAGGTTATGAAATGTCCCTTTGCTTATTATCATAATGGGACATTGGGTAATATGGGACACATAAAGTCTGATGTGTGTGTCTTTTTCACAGGGCATTATCATATTCTAGGTGGTTTGTTGCTGTTAAGTCAAATTTGTTGGTCTGAAGTATTAGGGTGAAAAGCAATAAAACAAAAAAAAAAGTTTGTTTACACTATTTGACCTTATGTACTGTTAAAAATACTGTTACTGCACTAATACTTTGTACTGTATAAAGTAGTCATGCTTGACAATTATTTAATTTATTATTTATTCTCATCATTTTAAATGTAATGAATGAGTGTGCAATTCCTTAACTACGTGTAATAGTATTATGCATACATTTATTTAATTTTTGAATAATATTTATTTAATAAATTGGGCCATGTAAACCCAAATAAATGTATGAAAAAATAACTGTCATTAAGGCATATTATTAGGGAACACAGGGTTATTATAATTGTACATTTACCACTAAATTATTATTTAAAAAAAAACATAATTTGCAGAATTGTATTTCAAATATCAATTAATAGATATTGAAACGATTTATATTTTTATTATTTTAAAGACTGATGCCACCTCTTTGACAATTTATGAAAAGAGTGTAAATGTAAAAAAAGAAGAATTAATGACTCGTAAAGGTGGACACATATATATATATATATATATATATATATATATATATATATATATATATATATATATATATATATATATATATATATATATATATATATATATATATATATATATATAGTACTCATTATATGATGGAATTGACAACTAAGTGAAAAAGTTTGGTTTTAAAACCGCCATTTTTACATTTTCTGTTTGTTTGTTTTGTCATTTAACAGTATGCAAACCAACCCCACAACCTGGGAATGGTGGACACAACTTTAGTAATGAACGAAATTTAAAAAATATTTTTACATTTATGTTTTGTAGTGTCTGTTTTTAACCCAAGAGGATTTTTTTTTTCCTCCACACGGTTGAGTGATTCTACTGCTTGTTTAGCCAGAGATAATAAAGAAAGAATGAAAAATGTGCCAACCAACCCCGGTCTCACCAATCACTGAGAGGATGTGCAATTTTTCGTATTGTTTGTAGCTTATAGACTCTGATAAAACTGCAGTCACTGCATTCTAAGAAACAAAATACAGCTTTGATACTTAACCGCAGGGACTGTCACGACTGAGGGAATAAATCGTTTCATTTTTTCGTTTGGTCGTTTAATTATTCATATATTGCTACATTATTCGTTACTACCCGCGTGAGAATTTGTTAATTTAATAAAAATCAATTACCTACAAATAATAATAATAATGTGTATATAAATTAATCTACTGTAATTGAATCAGTATTATCACATTAAAATAAATAGTAATAACACCAGTAAAAAATAATGCCAATTAGACTACTACATTTTTATATTTATAATCAGGCTGTAATTTGTAATGTCATATAATAGGCTACTAATGTTAATTTTTAAAGATATACTTAAGGCTTTAACGCACGAGAATTCGCAAATGAATCATTCGAGCTATAACTTTCGCAGTTATGATGTTAGTCATGTTCAGTTTGCGAGAGTGAAGGAAAGCAGAAGTTGACGTTAAGGCATGCTGATTTTGCAAAGAGACACGCAGCTGCGCTCTGAGCTGCAAAAACACTTTGTGGTTTTCACAAGTTTTAATCGGCAACATCTTGCAAGAGGAGATGGGGGCGCTTCTCTGAGGAGAACCTGCTTTAACAAGACGCCGCAGTTCGCGCGTGGAGACGCAGCACGTTCCAATTCGCTTCAGTTTATTGTCCGGCTAATTTAATTCAAATGTAGAACAATACATTGGCATCGCACATCTATCGAATCAATTTTGTTTTGTCAGTCTTTGTGGCCTTTTTTTCGAAGAGGGACTGCGGAAGTGTGTGCGGAAAGTCTGAGGTTTGAGACAGGAAGCCTGCTCAGCTCTGATAACGACACCTGACAAGCGCCCAGCACTTTGCTATAAATTATTCCTTAAAGAACTAAATCAGGCATGGAATAACTACAGACACGAAACACAGGAATGCAACTGGCTACCCATCTGCTCTAGTTTACAGAGGGGATGTATACAGAAAATTGAGTAAAAGGACAAGATGAATCAGAACTTTTTTTTTTGTTTTTTTTTTTGCAGAATTAACAATAAAAACAACTCCAATGCCTCACATTCAAGTTGCTCGCCAAATTAAAAACTGAACAAAGTGAGAAATTACAATAGACCTATTTTTGCGAAATATTATTTTTAATAATAATAATGTTTGAATTCCATGTCAATTTAAAACGAAATATAGTCGCTATTTGGATACAGAAGAAAATATGGTTACACTTTATTTTAAGGTGTCCTTGTTACAGTGTAATTAAGTACTGAGTAATAATAGCTTAATTAACTACATGCCCTTACTATATGGTTAGGATTAGGGTTTGGTTTAGGGTTATTTGCATGTAATTATGTATGATTTATTGTTATTATGATAGTAAGTACATAACGTGTAATAAGGACACCTTAAAGTGTTACCGAAAATATTGATGTAAATACTACAAACATCAAAAGACAACAATTAGCAAACACTAACCAACTGGTGACAGTGTTTAAATATCATCGAAATGAATTTCAGTACGCAGATAATGACTGGGATTTTAGCCATGTTTCCATCATTTTATGATTAGCCCCTGTGTTTGTTTGGTTTGTTTCGCTTTGTTTTTTAAAGAAACGTACAGTTTTAAGCTCCCTAAATTAATCGAGGTTCTAGAATAATAACTAATTAACCTACCACTCGCTTAGCTCATCTTCAAAATAATGATCAACGTTATGTAGCTTTACTAGAAAGTTTTCAGCACGAATAAAACACTTAACCACGTAATGTATTAATAATAATATTAACTGTTGCTTTCCACCATTTTCTGCCACGACACGTTACCATCCAAATAAAACTAAAGAAAATCAGCATATGCCGTTTATCACAGTTGAGATACATTAATACATTAGTTCTTGCAAAGTGTCCTGTCAGATTTAACCAGTCGAAAGTATACAAAAATAAAAAATACCAGACGTTTTCGTTTTGTGATTTTAAAGTCTCCACAGTATACCTTGTTGTTGGCGCCATAAAGCCACCTGCCTCGAGTGCGCCCCGCCATAATTGTGCCATATGTGAAATTCTGTATATTGTTTTCCAGTTTGCATTTGCGTGAGTTTTCGTCGTTCTTAAGATGCTAAGTAGAAAGTAGGTTAGCTACATGTACTTAGATAACTTGGATAGATCATTAAGCATGCCATTTTGCATCCTAGAACGTAACTGTTAAAAAAAATGAAATCAAATGGAATAACAAATTTGTGCATACCCTCTCTCGCGCGCTGTGGACACCATTTCGTTTTTTATCTGAGTCTAAATGTTGTAGCGGTTTCTTGTGTTATTAAAGAGCCGACATTCAACCACGAACGGGAAGGAAGAGGAAATTTTGTACAAGAAGGAAAGAGTGGGGACCTGCCTCACCGCCTTGCCTCTCTCACCAGTAGTCGCGCTAACCGTGTGGGTGGTTGCGCACTCGCTACTCATTTTCAGAACAGACAATAAACCAGATCAAACGCCTACCTTAATAGTACAGTCCATTGCAGATTTCTGTGGAGTTCATGAAGAAAATACTTTGGTAAACTTAAGCTATATAAACGCAGGTGCTTTGATAACCCAGCTGAAACGCATCGACTTCTGTGCACAGGCGCATTTAGTCATCGGCGCAAACCATACTATTTTCGCTTAGACCATAACCGGATGGCAACGGTTTTTTTTTCTTTTGAGCTCTCCTTTCTAAAATTGGGAAGTGAAGTCACACAAAAGCATCTAGCTCTGTTCCTTATTGGTGAACTCTTATTGCACTAACTCCTCGGAATATTTGTTAAGCCAAAACCTCCTGTTTAAAATTCAATGATTATAACGAGGTTTTGCAATCAGTTACCAAGTAATTTATTTAAATCTGACCTCTTTCCATTTATAGAACAATTTTACATTTTTTCTTCATTTGCGGTGAAATCTATTAAACGAAGATCTGCAACCTTGATTTGTATAGGCTATGTGAACATTTTACCCAAATCGTTGTTTTTAACCACTGTTGCACTTTTGTGGTGGTCCTATAATTTTTTTCACCCTTTTCATTGGTTTTTGATAAGCATTTAATATTAAAAAAATAAAAATAAAATAACAGGCATTAATAGGCTTTTAATACATACATTTTATGTTATTTACCTTGATTATAAATAGAAACACATTTTACCTTTTCATCAAATAAAAAAAAAAAAAATGCAGGAAATCGCGCCTTAAGTTAGAATTCTCAAACCACAAACTTGATATGAAACACCTTATCAGTATCATAAATCAACAGCTGCATAAAAACGCTTCAAAACTCTCGGAAATAAAGAGGAATCCGTTGTGCTATGCACATATAGAGTGTCCTTTTAAGAATAAAAGCAGATGATTCATAGATTATCCAGTCTGTAAACATTACTTAATAGTTTAATCATTAAACTTAATTATTCTGAAGAAGTCTTTTAATATAACATGAAGACGTGTTAGTGTCTAAATGTTTTAATAGAAGTATGTTTTAACATCTCTTCATGTTGAATTTCGAGACAGGGCGTGCGCATGTGGAGGTGCCATGGGAATTTAACACTGATTGTATCCTCTTCAGTGAGCGGGCTCCTTCAATCACGACTCAAGCCCTGCACGATTTGGCAACTTACTTTTCCAGATGTATTTTTTCTGCGCGCCGGAGGAAAATGGCCTGAGGTGTTTGTTTATACAAGACCCTTGGGTTGGTCTTATCTGTCCAAAGCACTCACCCCGTGATTTCAGGCCTCCTCGACTCGGAATTTTACAGGCCATTGTTCTCTTGAATGGCTTTTAAAGATATGAACTCCTCATTAAAGTCAAAGTTGCTGGTTCTGATTGATCTTATTTCTAACTTCCAGTTAGAACATTTCTCCTCTCGTCACTTTATAAGAATGTATTTAGATCGGTAAGTGATATAGACCCCAACAAATTATCATTAACTGTTCTAGTTTCAGCTAGGCCTATAGGTGTAGTCATTTATTAATGTAATTTATTAGTAATATATTTCAGACAAATATGGACTTCAGATGCAATTCAGATGTAAGCCTATATTTTATATTCCTATGTATTTCGTTTCCTAAGTTCTAACAAACAAGTTACATGTAAGACAAAACGAAAACGTTGTTGTTGTTGTAGACTAGTCTAATTTCCTATTTAAACTTACAAAATCTGACCTGTCAAATCATCATTATAATAATATTAGTAATTGTTTATTATTAGGACTAGCCATAGACCAGCTAATAATAATAATAATAAAAAAAAAAAACATAGGGCTTTGGTTTAATTTTTTTTTTTTTTTTAGGAGTTTGAAACACTAGCAATTTTAGTACCCTCATTCAGGGAAGATCCCATTTTTAATTTATGAATGAAAACGTACTGAGTCTCAAATGTCAAATTTTGACCACTTCTTGTCACCAAATGCGGTATTGGAAATATGTTTCAATGTTATTTCCAGAGTTTCTTGTCACCAAGAAGCTGAATGATTAACACACATTCAGAGCATTAAAAGTAAAGGGTCCAAATGGGAGTTTTGCAGTGATGCCACAGAAGAAGCAATTGGATTCCCCAAAAATCGTTCAGTGTACCGTTCTAAAAAAGAACCATTTTTGACATTTGAATAAACTAAAGAACTTTCTTTCACTATAAAGATTCGTTTGCGCAGTGGAAAGGTTCCATATTAAAGGTTCTTCATGGAACACAGATTCGAATAGCTTAACATTTATTTTTGAGAGTAAACAGTAGGCCCAGTTGAATGGACTGTAATTTAATTTACGAGAACTCGAAAGATTCATAGACCTTTAGTCTTTCGAGATTGTTTGTCTTTTAATCTTACATCAAATCACAACATTAAGGTCAAACGGTCTCGTGTTCGAGAAAAAAATGTGAAGGGACACGTCTGTCACTCCTGTCTAGTGATGTTTTTCTACTCCCCATGGACACCTTTTCTATGAATGGAAGGGTAACAAATCTGTGGTCGTGACTCCTGTCTGACGTCACGAGGAGTGAAAGGAGGGAACCGGAGTCACGACGCATTCCTTCACGAGACGCGCGGACACGCCCCATCGCGCGCGGCCTCTTTATAGCGGTCCTGAGGCGAGCACAGTCAGTCAACACAGCTGTAAGGCAGAGACTGAAGCTGTAGCAAATCCTTGATATCTGGAAGAAGGACTCTGTGAGAACTTTAAGGTACGGTTTTCTATTCAATAAGATGTTAATCTGTCATTTGCGATCTGAGATTTTTAATAAGTATTATTAGTGTTTGAATCACTGGCTACCATTGAAAACAATGGACGGATGTGTTTAATAAATTATACAACAGGGTGTGAGAATTGGAGTGTTTTAATGGAATAATTAGGCTGACAAAACAAAACTAACCCAATGAAAAAGTATTCTACATTAGTGTAATTATCTAAATTAGGCTATGCTGTTTTTTCTTCAGATATGGAAATGTACCAAGCTGGATTTTACACAGAAGACTTCAGGACTCAGGAGGTTCCTGGTGGATTTGACTTCAGCTCATATGGTAATATCTTATTTCAGCATGTTTTTCTCCACCCTGTTTTTAAATATTAAAATCTTCAGTTATCTCTCTCAATAGCCTATATAAATGACATCAAAGCCCATATTTGCAATTATCACATTTAATTTGCCCTCAAGGGAAAAAAAATCTGTCAGATTTTGTGGGATTTAGTATTTCTCCATCTTTGTTTCCTGAATGTCCGTGCAAAACATTTCCGTTGTCCTTGAGCTGCAAAGCCAGCATTGTAACACCCCTGTCAAAACCCTAAAAATCAGACCTTGACATCTTGTTTGTGTGCACTAATTCAAAGCTCATCAGGAAAAGGGGATGTCAGGCTGTGCATGCTCTGAGATTTAGGAATGTCCAAACCAGGGATGTTGAAAAAAAGGGGTGGTCGGGTTAAAGATACACCCGTTTTTTTTTTTTTTTCTGCTCCCTCCCTCTCTTCCTAATCCTTTCCTCCAGACTTCCTCCTCAAACAGATTTAGCACCCCCTCTCCTACACCCTTCTTCATCACTCTGTCATGGCTCCTTTACTAGTGTTTCCTTTTATTTCTAGCACAGTTCAGACTAGGTGTAGAAAACCTAATGGGAGGTCACATCCATTGATCCATTGTAATACACCGTTTCTCCTGGCTCTCATTCATTTTACATCTTTGATAATGTACCTCCAGACTGCAGTGGTGAAGACCTGTCCTTTTTATTAGACAGCAAAGGACCTGCCCAACAGCAGTATCCAGAAACATATTCAGAGCCCCAGAAGGAGCATTTGCACAATTCTAAAGGTAACCATCTCATTCTGTACATATTACTATCCGTTATATTAAATTACAATGCAGACAAGTACTTTAATGATTACAAACTTTTTGTGTGTGTGTTTTTAATTAATAGGTCATACTCTTGCAATCAACTCCACTGATTCTGGACTCTTTAATCTGGACTCCTTTCCTGAGTTTAGCTGTTGGGCATCCTATACTAATAGTAAGTATCAAATGACACCACTCAATTTTTTTCTCTCCTTCTTAAAATGTTAGAAATCCTTTTTTAAGTGACATGGCCTCATATGATGTAATTTCTCTAAAGTTCCAGAAGGAATGGTAGCAGACAGGCAGCAGGTTGCCTTTCAGGAAACAAATCAAACCTACCAGAACCTTGTCCCTCTATGCACTCCAGCACAAAGCAGTCCATTCAGCCCAGGGATGGACACCAGCAGCCATTACCAACCTGGGAAAGGTCCAAATCACAGAGGAGCATCCGGTACGGTCAATCTGAACCATCTGGGTAGGCATTTGAGAGAGACAGACTTATTATGATAAATAAATAAATATGCATGCTATCTATCTATCTATCTATCTATCTATCTATCTATCTATCTATCTATCTATCTATCTAATTTTAAATAAATTAGATATTTTTTAAAATATATATTGTATTTTTTTTAATAAATATGATTTATAATATATTAATTATATAATAATTAATATATTATATTATAAAATTGTTATAATTATATACTTATATATATATATATATATAATGTATACACACACACACTCATACTTATTACTGATAAAGACAAACTTTAATTTTTTTTTTTTTAATTCCTTCATTTTTAATTTGTCATTGAAATATTAACTTTTTCTTTTGTTTTTCTTCTTTAGGTGATACTGAGAGAACATATTCCTTGTATGAGGCAGAGCAGCAGAGCAGGCCTTCATATTGGTCTGATTATCCTTCACCCAGTTACTGCACTTCCATGCTTGGACAGCCAGCATCCTCTTCATCACCTCCAGTTACTAAATCCTCTGAGCAGTTCTGTCCCCGTGTGGCCAAAAGGCGTAACGCACCATCTCAAAGATCAGACAGAGAGGGTGAAATGACAATGTCTGCCTATCCAGGTGAGGCATTGTTACAGGAGCTCTTACATGATAAATATTTGTCATAACAGAAAGAGAGAATTATTTGTTCTTGTCGAGATCTATAACTCAGTATTGTTTGTTGTCCACCAGGATCCGGACCCATCCAGCTTTGGCAGTTTCTTCTAGAACTTCTGCTGGATTCTGCTTGCCACACGTTTATTAGCTGGACTGGAGACGGCTGGGAGTTTAAAATGTCAGATCCTGCAGAGGTAAGATTCATAGTTCAACTAAAACACAAAAATACATACAAACGTTGTAAGCAAAAGGGCATTTGTTATCTTAACATCTAACATTTTAACATTCTCTCAGTTGTTCTGAAGTGGTCTTACTGGTTGGTTTAAGATACTTACCGTTTCCTTTGTTTCCTCCAGGTGGCGAAGCGGTGGGGCCAGTGTAAGAACAAGCCAAAAATGAACTATGAGAAGTTGAGTCGTGGCCTGCGCTACTACTACCACAAAAACATCATTCACAAAACGGCGGGGAAGCGTTACGTCTACCGCTTTGTTTGTGACGTGCAAGGAATGCTTGGAAAAACAGCACACGAAGTCTTTGCAAGTCTAAACATCTCACCATCAAATGGCGCATCTCCACAGTCTGTTCAAAACACAGCCAGTTCGGAGGAAACCAGAGAGCCCTGGGCACATTAGAGAAGAATGTTTTCAAATGCTCGTAATTATCTAAATGAACTGTAAAACATCAGAAGTCGTGCCCTGGAAATAGTAAGGACAGAGAAAAGACTGAAGTTCCATTCAAAGATATGTACTTTAAACTGATTTGGACTTCTGAATGAGTTGATTTTCAACAATGGATCTGAAATCAGCCATCAAATGCATTTAGGTGCCTTTAGAAAACATTGTTAGCTACCTCTTTTGATGTTGGAACATTAATCTTGTAAAAAAAAAAAAAAAAAATCTTAAGTAAACTGATGATTTGACATCAGATTGTGCATTCTTGTAAATAAATTGTTACAGTATACATCTTTTTACAAAATGTTGTTACTCGGTTTTAAGTTTATTTATACACTGTTATTAGGCTACAGATGGGTTAAATATACCCTGAGAACTCAGAATCCAAACTACCCTGGATTCTGAGATTCTAAAAGGCGCAAGTCACCTGCAGATGGAGTCTGAGAGAGTATTTATGGTTATCCACCTGTTCATTGCTCAGAAAAAAAGTGACACAAACAAGCAGGCGAAGCGACACTGTACAAGCCTCCGCGAAAACATTCAACAGCCACTGGAAGGAGACAGGTATAAACGGAGGTTCAAATGGGTGGGACTTGTTAATATTGCCAACACCAACCCTAAATCTCTTGGAGGTCTCCTAACCTACTTGCGGCGTAAGTCCCTCCTACTTGGAGGTCTCCGGGCTGCAGCGATATATACTTGACTGGAAGAGGCACGAAACGTCTGAGCAATCATGGCGAAAAGTGCTAAGGAGCATCTGGAGGATACTTTTAATGACCTAGGGACGGACGAGCTCAAGAGGTTTAAAAACAAACTGTGCGATCGGAAGAAAGGAGCGGGAGTCCGAAAAGCTAAACTCGAAAAAGTTACCGACGCTATAGATCTCGCTGATTTAATGGTGAGCGTTTTCACATCGTCTGGTGCAGTTCCTGTAGCAATCGAAATTTTAGAAGCTGTTGGCTGTAATGAACAAGCAGATGAGCTCAAAGGGAACGCAGGACCTGGTGAGTAAACTATTGTAAAAAAAAAGACAGACTACGAAACTGAAAGTAGAAGGAAACATGAAAACATAAATCAGTTAAAACAATTCTTTACAAAAACGTTAAAACTTTCCAGACCTTCTTTGAAGGAGTCATAAATGCAATACAATATTACATAAGTTGTAATATTAATGAAAATACGGTAACATCATTTATATTTATAGAATTTCACTATTACACAACTCCTTATGTAGGCTATCTTTAACAACAATGAAAAATAATTCAGTGTTCAGTAGGTCTACAGCAGAGATGCCCAAACTAGGGCCCGCGGGCCAAAGTTGGCTAATTATTATTTGATGAATAGCCTACCCACCATATCATAGAAAACATGGAGAAAAACACGCTATTGGAGCATATCTTCATGTCTAAGTTATCGTGGTATTTTAATACTTTTGTTCTAGGCTATTTTGCGTTGAAATATAGAGAATATACTGGAAGTGAATTTTATTTATTTTCATAAATTCAATATATTTGGATATAATGCAACATTTAATTTTTGGCCCTTCATTATGAAAACTCTGGGCATCTCTGGTTTACAGCATAAGTAGCTAATAGCGGATTGTGCTTTGCACAACTGTGTCATCGCTGATAGGCTATCATTTATAATTAAACACATTTCACACTGCAAGGCTATAGTCCCTTTTCACGTTAGTAAACATTGTGACGTGTTTCTGTGGGCGGGGTTTGGGTGATGGCAGAAAGATTGAACTGACCGCTTCACTAACGCTAGCTATGAAGTCTGTTAGCCTGTTTTTTTAATAATAACCGGAGATTTTACCTGCATATGTCAGGTCACTCACTGTCCGGGACCGCGTTATTTGAAAAGGTTAACTTTAACGGATGATATAGCCTATATTTAGACATGCAGACAGGTGTCGATAATGTAGGCTAAATATATAGTTTAGAAATATAGTAAATATGTCGGGAAAGTAATATCCATAGTATAGTAGCCTAATATATAAATACTGAACCTGCTAAATCCTCTAAAATCACACAGCGATTTGCCTCTTGATTTGGTGCTTTTGTCGGCGAGCTCTGTTAACTGAGGACATTAGGGCTATAATGTTGTATAAAAGCAGCGTAACTAGTTCCTGTCTTTCGAGTCGAACTAGACGGATTTGAACTTGTGGTTCAGTCAGATTCATTCAAAAACAGATAGTTCCGGTGTTTATTTAAGGCACAAATAAGTGTAGTGTTACACTGTAAATAGCATGGATTCTATTTACATTAAGTGAAAATAGCAGTATTTTTTAATGATATGCTATTTAAGAGCAAATAGCTATAGCTTCTATTTAGCCTACACATATGTTAAAATAGCAAGATTTTGTGCTATTTATTGTACTTATTGCAAATAGTGGCAATTATCTGCACCTCAGTATTGTAGTACATTATAAAACAATACGCAATAATAACGTATTGAGTGTAAATTATAATTTTAATTCAAATTATTAAATGGATGCCACCTTATTGGGACAATAAAGCACTCCCTATACCTACCTTAACCCTACCCGATATTTTATTTTTCAACTTTTTGATTATTTCCTTAACTTTTATTGAAAATAAATACCTTTCTGATGCGATATGAGATTTGAAAAGGGAGAAAAAAGTTCCCAATCACACATTGGTGGGCGGAGTTAGTGTAAATAGCCTCTGCCAACAAGGCGGGCTATTTGCACTTAGCGTAAATAGACATTCCTACCTCGATTAAAATGCATTAGCAATTTAACAAGTGTTCTCTACAAAAGTTTTACAAATTTCTGAACCTATGGAGACTAGTCTCGGGTTTCAGGTTGTCAAATGGTAAAACATAGGGGTGAAGAATATTATATAGCCTATTAAAATTGGGTTCCTGGTATGCTCATGAGTTGTTTTCTGTTTTCTAGGTTTACCTGTGGCCCAGTCACGTGGGGATGTAGTAGACTCAGGAGCAGGTCAGGGTCTGAAGGTTGAGCTTGCTCTGTCAGATGATTGGCACAAACAATTGCATGTTACTCTGTGCAGCCAACAAAATGCATTAGCACCTTAACAAGTGTTGTCTACAAAAGTTTTACAAATTTCTGAACATATGGAGACTAGTCTCGAGTTTCAGGTTGCCAAATGTCAAAACATAGGGGTGAAGAATATTATATAGCCTATTAAAATTGGGTTCCTGGTATGCTCATGACTTGTGTTCTGTTTTCTAGGTTTACCTGTGGCCCAGTCACGTGGGGATGTAGTAGACTCAGGAGCAGGTCGGGGTCTGAAGGTTGAGTTTGCTCTGTCAGATGACTGGCACAAACAATTGCATCTTACTCTATGCAGCCAACAATTTAAAAACAAAATCATAAGAGAAAATGGACGGGAGGCAAGTATTCATCAAATAATAATACACATTAATAGTCTTTCTAATAATGATACAGAGCTAATGTTACTGTATAGCATGAATGAAGTTGCTCTAGTCTGCTATTGAATTGGTTTCTGCATTAACATCTCTTGGTTGTTTTTCTTAGATTTACGAAGTAAAAGACAAGTCTGTAAGAAAACGTCTTGCCCTGCTTATCAACAACATAGATTTTGACGATAAGGGTATGACTAGGAGAGGGGCGGACAGAGATGAAGAAAACATGGAATGGCTGTTAAAGGAGCTGGATTATCAAGTTGTCAAGTACAAAAATCTCTCTGCAAAGGTGTGTAACTCTGGTCTTATGAAACTTGAAAAGTAGTATTCAGATGACCCATACAGGTTTTTACTGAAATCCTTTAACCTTAACTCATTATGCATCTAAAATTGATTGTTGATTGTTTTAATTGAGTTCATTTTATTGGTAGGACATGGAGAAAGCAGTCAAGGACTTTGCTCGACGTCAAGAACATGCACATTCAGACAGCACTTTTGTGGTTATAATGTCCCATGGCAAAAGGGATGCCATATTGGGTGTCCATTATACAACAGCCAATCCCTCTGATATCTTCCCGGTTGATCATATCTACCGCTGTCTGAACACTGAGAATTGTCCAGGTCTGCGTGATAAACCGAAAGTTATTCTTATCCAAGCCTGCAGGGGAGGTAAAATACAATTGTTAATTTTGTTTCTATTTGAGTTCTCAGGATTTCCTAAAGTCCTGTTGAACAAGACTTACACATTCTTATCAAAAATATCTGTTCAGGGGACAGTGGACGCTTGTGGGCCAGTGACGGCGAGCCTGATGAGCCAGTGAAAATAGAGGGGGATGACTTTGTGCACAAAGAGAAAGACTTCATTTCTCTGATGTCCTGCACCCCGGGTAAAAAACCCTGTATTTGCCTGTGCATTTGGGCTAGATTGATTATTTTTATATATATATATATATATATATATATATATATATATATATATATATATATATATATATATATAAATGTGAGCATTTGAACTACTGTTTTTCATTAGTTGACGATGTACTAAAAACTTTTTTTAATTGGGGGGAGTCATAATCAACCAAAACAATCTTGTAATTATTCATGAATAAGTTCCACCAAAACATATTTTCCAAAGTAGCTTATTCAGTATCAGTTGCATTGTTGTTTTTTAAAGTTTAAAAGCACCTAATTCCATTATTGAAATTTCTCTACAGACACCAAATCTTACAGGCATGTTGAGAATGGAACATTTTATGTCCAAAACATAGTGGATGTGTTAATGAAACATGCACATGAGGATCACATTGAGGAATTGTTCAGAAAGGTAAATCAGACGCTGCTGCAAAAGCAACCTGTGTGAATTACATTTCTTTCAAAAGATCAGAAGTATTTTTTATAACCTTCAGAACTTTAGTTTCTTGTCATCGATGTTCATTATGTTCTGTTTTTACAGGTTATTCAACGCTTTGACTGCTCAGATATGATGGGGGACTACAGACAAATGGCATGTAAAGACAGAGCGTCGCTGCCAAAGTTGTTCTACCTGTTCCCCGGGCTCTGATATACATGTTGTAACCTATATGTTTTTGACTCTTCATCTGTGAATTTCATGTGAACAGTCTCTATATATGTCTGAAAAAAGTTCTTTCAAAAAACAAAAAAGTAATTGTAATTTTTATTAAGTGTTTCCAAATGAATAGTTGGCTTAGATGTATTTCCTCTGCAGAGAAAACTGATACATAAAAGTTCTGTCTTGCACAAACATTGTTTTTTGTTGTGCGTTATACAAAACCAAAGACCTTAAAATGCCACCGGCATAAAGTACAATACACCCTCTAAATATTTGTTAATACATTTATATTTAGTCATTTAGCAGACGCTTTTATCCAAAGCGACTTACAAATGAGTACAATAGAAGCAATCAAAACCAACAAAAGAGCAACAACATGCAAGCGCTATGACAAGTCTTGGTTAGCCTAACGCAGTACACCTAGCAAGTTTTTTTTTTTTTTTTTAAGAAAACAAGTAGATAGAATATAGAAAAGAAAGCTAGTGTTAGTTTTTCAAGAAAATCTAGCAGTTAGAGAATAAATATGCAATTGATATAGGGTCAAGTGTGTTTTTTTTTTTTTTTTTTTTTTTTTTTTTTTTTATAAAAAGAAGGCAGATAGATAAAATAGAATTAGAAAAGAGAATGCTAGAGTTAGAGGGTCAAATAAAGATGGAAGAGATGGGTTTTTAGCCGTTTCTTGAAGATGGCTAAGGATTCAGCTGCTCGGATTGAGTTGGGCAGGTCATTCCACCAGATGGGAACACTTAATGAAAAAGTCAGTGAAAGTGATTTTGTGCCTTTTTGGGAAGGCACAATAATGTGGCATTCACTTGCAGAACGCAAGTTTCTAGAGGGCACATAGGTCTGAAGTACTGAATTTAGGTAAAGGGGTGCAGAGCCAAAGATGGTTTTGTATGCAAACATTAATGCTTTGAATTTTATGCCAGCAGCTATTGGTAGCCAGTGCAAATTGATGAACAGAGGTGTGACGTGCATTCTTTTCGGCTCATAAAAGATTAATCTTGCAGCGCCTTTTTGAATTAATTATAGAGGTTTGATGGAATTGGCTGGAAGACCTGCCAAGACAGCATTGCAATAGTCAAGTCTAGACAGAACAAGGCTTGAACAAGGAGTTGTGTTGCATGTTCCGAAAGAAAGGGCCTGATCTTCCTAATATTATATAAAGCAAATCTGCAGGACCAGGCAGTTTTAGCAATGTGGTCTGAGAAATTCAGCTTATCATCAATCACAACTCCAAGGTTTCTGGCTGTTTTTGAAGGAGTAATGGTTGATGAGCCTAACTGAAAGGTGAAATTATGATGAAGTGATGGGTTTGCTGAAACTACAAGCAGTTCTGTCTTAGCTAGGTTGAGTTGAAGGTGATGGTCCTTCATCCAGCAAGAAATTAATTGTATAATGTATATAAAATTGCAATGTATTATAAATTGTATAATGTGTTGAATGACAAAAGATAGTTCCTAATGTTCTTCCTTTTTATAAAAGCTACAGCTATAATGAAGTCTTTGCATTAGATAATAATAATAATGATAGAACAGGTGCACTTTTGAAGGAAAAGATTTTTATTAGATATTACAGTACCTTGAAAACCAGTCTAAAACTAGTTTCTTTACGAGGCACCATCTTACAAAAAATGCTGCATGTGAAGTGTTTGACTCAGGATTGAGGAAGTAAAGCTGACTCATTTATTTCCAGCTAAAGTGTGAAACAAACAATGATTTCAGGAGATCACGTGAGTTTCACAGAACCTCGTACAAGAGGAACCTATAGGGATGTGTGTGCATGTGTATTCTCAAGGAGTAGACAAAGTACTAGGTAGAAGTTCTCTTTCACTCTAGTGAGATAATCTTAAGAAACCAAAAATAGGAGAAGAGTGAACACTGTTTAGCAGGGTTAATTATTGCACATATATACGTTACTTTAAGTTATGTTACTAGTGATTACAAAAAAACAGTTCTTATTTACAATTGGTTCCATTTAAAAGAACAACGGAAATGATTTTAATGCGAATTGCATTTGTTTTTCGCAAATAATAGTTCCTTTAAGTAACCCACTAAACAGAATTGACAAGAAAAATCTGAGTTCTTTTCGATTCCTATTTCTAATTGTACTCCTGAGTTGACTTCAACTCAATTTTACTTTCAATTTCCTTTTTGACGTTCATGTAAACCGCCCTTTGTTTGCAATCGTTAAGAGGAGATGATCATTTTAAGCACTGGGAAAGGCTAGGTAAATAATCGGTAATAATAATAATAATTAGCTGTATTCTTCATTAACGACCTTATCCATATTTAGTTTTCTGTGCACGTGAGCAACGTGGAAATTTACTGAAAGAATCAACTTTAACTTGTTTTTCCTTCATTAGGCCCAAGCGCTCCATCTAATGGTGAATAAGTGTAACTGTTTTTGAAAGGCATTTATTTGGAAAATAGGTTTCAAATTACATTACTGTTAGGTAAAGACAATGAGAGAGTTCATTTATAATCTAAAATATCACAATGCATAACACTGATTAATATAAACTCCATCATCAGCATCCACACAATCCAACCACATGCTTGTTTCCATCTCTTTCACAGAGCACTTCATCAACAGGAATCAGACAAACCTGATGGGCCGAGTGAGTAATGTAGACTGCATCCTAGATGAACGTCTTCAGATGAGAATCATCACAGATGAGAATCACAATAACATCCGTGCAGAAAAAACCCCACAAAGCAGGATGAGAGAATTATTCATGGGCCCGATTAAATCTGCTGGCATTAGAGGGAAAGATGCCTTATACAAAGCTCTCTAAAAGGTTGACCCTTGCTTGACAGAAGAACTGGAGCGTCAGTGAAAAAGCCTGGATATTTTTACATTTAATGTTTTTTATTTGCTTGTTGTCTAATTAGTATACAGGATACATTACCAGGAACTTCCATTTTTTAATAACAGCAAACAAATGTTATTTAAACAGTTTAACTTGGCGTCATTTGAAAGTTGTTTCCCCTACTTTTTTTTTTTCCAAGGAGACAAACTGTCACAAAATCAGGTGCATCCAAAATATTGCTTGCTAACTGAAGTTAATAAACACTTGTCAAGTATCTTGAAAAATGGTCTTTGTTGACTTATCTTTTCATCACCAGTCAATAAACAAGCAAATCAAGAAACCAGATGTTTTTTTCTTTTCCGCAAACCATTTTAGTTTCTTCAGACTAATGTAATTCACAGTTAAAATGTCTATTTATTCAGACTCTTTAAATTCCTGATTCAACTTTTCATATAATGTCTTATTAATACAATATTGTATTTGTTTTTATTGCTATGTGACTTAATCATTCTGCATTCTGCTTTAGCTTTGTCAATGCAATGCTATACTACTGTAGAAATGTCACTAGAAATATACAGAGGTTTATATTGGCTGCAAGACTAGTCCTCCTCCTCATCCTCATTAAAGGAATAGTTTACCCAGAAATGAAAATTTACTCACCCTGTGGTTATCCAAGGCATAGATGAGTTTGTTTCTTCATTGGAGCATATTTGGAGAAATTTATCATTACATCACTTGCCCAACATTGGATCCTCTGCAGTGAATGGGTGCCATTAGAATGAGAGTCCAAACAGCTGATAAAAATAATCCACAAGTGATCAACATGCCTTGATGTTAGTAGTAAATGCATAATTAGGAATATTAAACTGGTGCTGCTAGCTAAAATACAAGTCTTCCATCCATAATATTGCTTCCTCCAGTAAAAAAAGCTTTCTCATCTGAATCAGGAGAATAATATGCACAGATGAAGTACTGTTTACAAGTGAAAAACAGCTAAAACAGTTTGTGGGTTTTGAACTGAGAGGGCAACAGGAAATGGACTTTTTCACTGTAGGAAGCGTTATTATGGATTATTGAAGTGACAGTTTAAAGTTAAAAAGCCTTAATGATGGACTTGTTTCTTACAAACATGCAGATTTCCCTTCACAAGATGTTAACTGATGGACTGGAGTTGTGTGGATTACCTGTGGATTTTTGTGATGTTTTTATCATCTGTTTGGACTCTCATTCTGACGGCACCCATTCACTGCAGAGGATCAATTGGTGAACAAGTGATGTAATGATAAATTTCTCCAAATCTGTTTTGATGAAAAAATTCATCTACGTCTTTGATGGCCTTGATCTTTTCAGCAAATTTTCATTTTTGGGTGAACTATTCCTTTAAGACAATGTATCAACTATATTAGCAACAATTTAGTAATGCTAGACTCTATTCACTGAAAATAATAAGCCTACTAACCAAAACTAGTTATTCCAAATAAATGCCATCACAAGGGTCTTTCAACTCAACGAGTCTGTGAAAACACAAGATGAAAACAGGACATTTTGAATCAAAAGGTATAAAGCAATGTTAAGCAAGTTATGTGAAACAAATAACACAAAAGTAACTTAAGCCTTACTTGCTTTGAGAGCGTGCAGCTTTTCTGGCCTCTCGAGCTTCGTTCTCAGCGTAGATCTTCCTATAGCAGTAAATCAGCACTCCAATCATCCACAGCTGCAGAACTGCGATCAACACGTACATCATGATCTCAGAGATCACAGCCGTCAGCTCAGGGTTGGCTTGGGGAGTAAAAAATTCAGATATTCAGATTACATGTTGAAATGCAAATGTATTACTTGTAAAAGGGTCTTAAATGGATCTCACCTTTTTCCACAACTGTGAGTTCCACCTCTTTACTTATTACCACATGTTCCTCAATCAGAGGAAGGTGCAGCGTACGGTGGAAGGTACAGACGTAAGTCCCGGTGTCATTATATGTGACATTGTGAATAAAGACGGAACCAGTTTGCACATCCTTTGTCCCCATAGTTCCTTGCCACTCTAATCTTCCCTCAAAGTTTTCATGAAGAATGGTGGGGTTATTATATTCATACTGAAAAATCTGAGAGTGATAGAGATATTACTAGAATAAAATCAGTCTTTAAAAATCTTTTTAACTATTTCAAGCGTGAAAAGCCATATATGCACCTGACAACAGGCTTTCTGATCCAAAGAAATACTAACATGGATAAACTCCTCAGTTCCAGCTGCTTTGTAGTGCCAATCAACAATAGCAGAACCAGGCACTTCTTCTCTCTTTTTGCAGGAAATGCAACCCAACAGAAAGCCTTCGCCGGCCACAGCTTCTGTCATGGAGTCTACTTCAGCACATCCAGTTTGGCCCTGCGGCACTACGATGAGACATATGAGACAAATAAATGTACAGAATGTTTAACAAGCAAGAAAAAGAGATGCAAGATTAGTATAATTGAGAATCAGATACATTAAGCAATGAACTGGTATGGCAGTGGGTCCCTTTTTGGTCACACTGGAGTTTGGAGACATATCTCACTATTAACTAACTATTAACTATGACTTTTGCCTCAGTAAATGTATAATTTGCTGTAAACAAGTTGTTAAGTTTAGGGTAGGATTTAAGGGATCTAAAATATGGTCATGCAGAATCAGGCATTAATATGTGCATCATAAGTACTAATAAACAGACAATATGTTATATGCATGCTAATAAGTAATTAGTTCAGGGTATTGGTCCCTAAGCCAAAGTGTTACCCACTCTTTAGATTATCACGACTGTTGAGAATAAAGTGCAAAAGTCTAATATTGCTTTTTATAAATGATTTTCCTTTTTTGCTTATCATGCATCTTCAATATAAATATTGAAAAATGTTACATTTCTGATCAATAAATCTAAAGATAAATGCACAGGATGTTATATATAGCCTAATACTTGCAGCAGCAGAAGTCTTCACGTAACTAGGGATGTTAATAATGCATTTTATAAAATGATAAATAAAAATCATCTGATGTCTGTAAGTCTGTAAATGTTCCACTCGATAATTTCACTCTGCATATACAAAGTCCTCTAAATCATTTTATCTTTTTAAATAATTTCACATTAGCGTGTTATAACTTACCTAGAATATAAAAGATGCAGAGAGCCAAAAATGAAATCATTCCCAGTGCCATTTTCACAGTTCACACAGTTCACACAGTATGAACCGATGCATTAATGAATTGCTTCCTCGAAATAGCGTCTCTCACGTTTCTCTTGTTATTGTCACAGTTTCTTAAGCATTACTGGGCCATAACAGCCCAGTTCTTATTTTAAATCCAAATCACATCGCATTCGCGGTCTTCAATTGATTTTCCTAAAAAACATACATCTAAACACAATCCTCCAGCGTGCAAATGATTTAAAGGAATGCGTTAAAAGTTTTAAAATTATATCACGTCACTAAATCAGCTCGTGTCTTGCCGCAGACTTTGACGTTTAGGAGAGCTAAGTATAGACCGTGTGAATCCTTGTGCTTGCAACTCAACACGCAATTTGAGAAGTCAGATTCAAACGAGTGGCATCCAGTTGCTGTAAGATCACCTAATAATCACTTGGCATGCCGTTTTAACATTTATTCCCTTAAACTATTACCTTATATCCAGTGGTGTATAAAGTACCTGAAAGCCATACTCACGTAAAAGTACAGATATCTTATCAAAATTGACTTTGGTAGAAGTTGAAGTCACCGTTTAGAATATTATTTGAGTAAAAGTCTTAAAGTATGTGATATTTATTGTACTAAAATACGAAAAGTATTTTTTTTTTAAATCTTAAACGTACTTAAGTATTGAAAGTAAAAGTAAAAGTAAATGCAAAATGAAAAAGAAGCAAAGAAATATATATAAAAAATATTCATACAGCTTGAGTAGCAAGATTGTGTTCAGTTTTAACTCTTTCTTCCATTTTGTATTTTTGGGTTAAGAAGCACTTCATCCGGTACTTAGTGTCTTTCATTCCAACATAAGAAAACATTTCTGGAATCTGCATCTGAAACAGCATTTAGATGTATTTACACAGTTTATATATCTTAGAGGGGACATGGATGCATTTAAACTGCAGTTACAGATGCATAAATAGGCCTAATGTTTTGTTTTTAACATAAAACGTTCATCCTGATATTTGAAATAATTTAAAACATGAAAAAAATTGTCGAAATGTGAAATTAAAACCGCCAGTAGGTAACAGCAAGTTAATGAGTGAGTCATTGAGATTCAACCATTTTAGGAGTCTAACTTGCAAACGCCAGACCACTGATTCGTCAAACCTGCTTTCTTGCGGTCTGTGTTCTTCTGACTATTTTGTAGTACGTAACGAATATGCTTCGGGGAAATGTATTGGAGTGAAAGTATACATTTTAATTAGGAAATGTAGTGGAGTAAAAGTGAAAGTTGGCTGAAATATAAAAACTCAAGTAAAGTACAGATACTCCCAAAACATACTTAAGTACTGTAACAAAGTATTATTACTTTGTTACAATACACCACTGCCTATTATTAACGAATTGCTTTTCCCCTCCATTGAATTCTATGGAGATCTGTGTTTAAATATCAAAAATATTGCAATTAATACTGGGACCTATTTCAGTTTTACCAGATTTATTAGATACAAGTACCCAAGTATGCCTATATCTTACTTTTACTCAGAATGGCTACTTTATAGTCCGGTCAAGTTAAAAACCGTTTCTAACTGTTGGAATAGTAAGCCCTAGAAAATAAGTAGTGAATATCTTATAGCATCTATAATGAATAGTTACAGGTAAAATAAAAAAGATACACTCTAAAAAATGCTTGGTTATTTTTTTGACCCAAATGCTGGGTTCAACTTGTTGGGTCATTTTATTGGGTTATTTTTAATATTTTTACCCAGGTGCTGGGTAGTTTTTCTGGAACTTAGTTGCTGGGTCATTTTTAACGCTGGGTTATTTTTTTTCTACCCAAGCGCTGGGTTGAGCCTGTCTCCTACGCAACGTCCCAGCTGCTGAGTTACAGTTAGAGTGCAGACTTCAACTACAGGAGAGAGCGGTTCTTAGCGCCGTCGATTTGGTCCACTTCTTCAGGGAAATAAAGGTTTGTATACATTTTATTTAATTTATAAAGTCTTTACTGTGCTGTAAATTGTATTATTTTACGCAACGCCACATAAGGACGAGATGTCAGTCAGCTGTGTCAGCAGTGGTTGGTCATTTTGCATGATAGAAACGCCTTTTGCCTGGCATAACATAAATGGATTTTATCCGTTATAATATTGAGTTTAATTTAATGTTATAGTATGTTCTCTAATCTCAGTACTGTTTGTTTATGGGCAAGTTTTGGAGTCAGTCACTTCATCTTTCAGCTATAAGTGAAACGTGAGGCCGCGGTCTGAAGTTTGCAGTTACACCGGCGAACAGCAGCCCTTCAACGGCTCAGATTTTGGCGACACACCGGCACGAGAATTAGCGTTATTTTGGTAAAAAGCAATTACAGAGAACAGTTGAATACACTTAAATTAAAATGCTACTTTTAAATGTTATATTTTTATGTCTAAAATGCTTGTTAAACGAGTTTACATGTATGTAATGTTGTAAACTATGCTGTATTCACCAAAATAAATTCAGTGTGTCTTGTATTTTGTCCATGTGTTCTTGCTTGATAATAAATGTCCATCTTTTGATTATTGCTGTTGCCTATAGTAATTCTGTGTGTGATTTTTAATTTCCAGCCCATTTTAAACCAGCAATATAATATTTTTTAAACAATAGATGACTTAAATAAAACAACCCAGCATGGTGGGTAAAAATGCAACCAGCTAGGTCAAAATAACTCAGAATGTGTTCTGTCCAATATTTACCCAGCGCTGGGTTGCCAAATAACCCAAATTGGGTTGTTTTTAACCCAGCTTTTTTTAGAGTGTAGATAATTTAGTAATGATTTAAAAATAAGTACTACAGTAACATAAAAATAGTTACTAGTTCATCTTAAGGAATAGATGTTGAATTGGCTTGCCATATCAAATGAGCACACAGACCTGCTTTCCTAATGTAAAAAAATTTCTCAGAAATCATCTTTATATTTTTAGTTAGATTTAAGGAATGAACATGATACATTCAAAATAAACTAGTTGTAGAAGTAGTTGGCTTATAATGAGTTAATTTCATGGACCATAAGCCAATAGTCAAGGACATTACTGAGATCCAGACCTGACCCTTTATGGTTGTTGTGGTTAGTGCTCCTGAAAATGAATAAACAAGTTAGCTAAGTGTAGTACTATGGAAACGGGTTTGTTTTTACTGAATTATAATAAAATTTGCATTTCCCTCCTTTGTTATAGAGCTGCAGATGCCACAGTGTTCTAACATACTTATAATAACTTTTCTTTGAAATGATAAGGAAAGGAGCTCTGCTCACATTTATTAAGAACAACTGTCAATATTCAATAAAAATGTGAATAGATTTTATAATTCTGCTATATGCAATCCTGTCACAAGGAACACGAAACAGAGTCCACATGCAAAAGAGTTCTGGTTGAATTTCCACTGAATTTTACTGACAAATAAGCTTAGAGTAAATTACAATGGCAGGTGCCTTTCAAAGATGCTAAAGTCCGTTCTATAAAGGAAACCTGTAAACATACAAAAGCTGCAATATTTGACAATGCTGATAATTTTTTTTTCTTGTATATACCTAATACACATTATTCATAATTTTACTAACACCTCACAACGTGTGACATTACTGAAAATAAAGTCTCACCGATTGTAATATTCAGAAAATAGTCAAAATGTCTCGAGTATGACTTTGCAGTTGTGGAAGTTTTAAAATGTGCACCACTGTAAAGTTTAGGTGCTAAATGATGAAACAGCTTTTATTTTGCAATGGTTTATCACACAGCTTCTCTGTTTTCTTATCATGGCACTGATGTTCAGTGTCGGTTTACTTAATCTTGAGCACAAGGACGTTTCATTTGGAGAGCAAGGTTAACAAAATATTCCCTAATGGAAAATGATAATTCCACTATCTTAACTAATTTCTATTACATAAAAAAATAAAAACGTTTTGAAACAGTTTGCCCTCACATCAAATGCTTCATAAATAGGCTAAATCACATGAACTTTTTGTCAAACCATTGTCCTTCAGATCCTGCACTAACATGTCATGTCAGACTGCGTCAGGGGTTTACTGAGAGGCTGATAAACTTCAACAGAGTGAAGGTTGTTGTTTTGGTCCCCCAAACGTCAGACCACCCTCCCAAACACAAGCAGGCCGTGCGCAAAGCGTCCCACTTGATTTCCTTAACGACGAGCTGGTGAACTTTTATATTTAGCACCGCTCGAGTTTCCAGATGCCCATTCAGTGCCAGCAGACGTACAGTCAGCAACACAACCCTATGAAATCTCTCCGCTACTCCAACACAACTCATAACATCAGACGAGTCACTGGCACTAGAGAGACACGTGCAGAAACCCTGTCTTAAGAGGTGAGTCAAGGTTACTTCATATGTTTTAATAAACGAAACGTTCTCGCAAAAGCTGTAGAGACCGGAACATATTGTATTACAGTCTGTTTATATAGCATATCTACACATTAAATAATCTATAGCCTAATGCTTTCCGCATGATAACATACATAACAGTTAATATATAACTTACAGCTCGGTGGCTTGCTGTAAATCTTAGAAAAGGTTCAAGTACGCATTTCAGGAGATCGTTTTGTTTTTATACAATTTTTAATAAAATATGATCACTGAAGGATAGACTGTGAGATGAATGGTCAGCAAGTCGCCTCATGATAAAGTGTGTGTTTTTCTTTAGACCCTGTTCTTGGCGAGAAACGGGCTGAACGGGCAACTCGTCTTTCATTCCTTGATAGAATAATGATTATTAAAAGCATTGAAACAAGCATTCAAGGTAAGCGGCTTTATCCAATACATACCCATGTTTAACTTTTTTTAGGATTTCTACTATATTACTAACCAATCTAAATGTTTCAAACTGTGATTGTTGGACTCCCATATTATTAATGTATTCCTCCTCTATCTTGAGTTTAGGTTAAACGCGCTACTCTTAATGTCCTGAAGAGGGCGCAGTAAGCAAATAAATCAGGTCAGACTGGGAAAGTTGAGTGATGTAGAAATAAATTTGAGGATTATATGAACTATAGGATAGGAATGTCTGATATTTATCTTCAGTATATAATAATTTAAACCTATAGGCTACATATTTCTTAGATTTTTGATGACTTGTCATGCTTTATTATTGTCTGGTAATATGAAAATATTTACACATTTAGATATTCCATATATATTATTCATTTATTTCTGTAATTTTAAGCACTTTTTCGCTGTTTAAGATGAATTGTTTGTATACAGGCCTGTTAGTAAACATCACCCGTTAGTTTTTGTCTGCGCACGCTGAAGAGTCTTTCGATGGATTCTCGCTCGACTCTACCATAAAGTAAACCGGGCGGGGGTGTCAACAATTCAGTATAATGGCCATTAATTAATTTTTTCCCGCTTTAAAAGACAAGTTTTAATATCAACGATGTCCGTGTTTTATTTTCTCCTCATATGTGTTCAGACTTTAAGTACTTATTCATCAAAATGTCACTGCACTTGTCTTGGAGTTTGAATCTACCCTGTCAGCTTTTTACCGTCGCATTGGAAACTGAGCTCTAGCTTACTATCTCTTCGCGTAGCATTTAAACTTAGGAAAAGTGCGTATACTTAAAATGTAATTGCTACTTAATTTAATGAGGCATATTTATATAGAACAAACTATGACTAGTGCTAGGATTTCGGAAAGGGGGAAAGGCGAAATCACGGATAAGAAAAAGTAAACAGAGGACCGTTTTCTCTCCCACCGGTATGATTAGCATGCTAGCCGTCTAGCTTCTAGTATTCGCCTCAACTGTGTGAATAGTAACTTACAGCTGACCGGTTCCTTAGCACTGCTAACGCCTGACATGGTTTATTTACTGAAGTGTGATTTGACAATTACGCTTTTTTCCGCGTATGTTGACTCGAAATAGTTAAACAGAAATAGATAATTTGAAAACGGTGTCTAAATTTGAAAACTGGCGTCGAAAGCTACTTTTTTGGTTAGCTTGCCGGCTAAATCTGGGGTGCTGATGTGTTCCTGCGAGAAAGTGGATTTTAACATCACCCCTCGTACTGTCGCCCGTCTGGTGTATGAGGCCGAACAGGAAAAAAACAACGGGGGTAATTCGTCCAATGGGAGGTAGGAATTATTATTACTGTTGGTTTGTTTTGTTTTCCTTTATTCTTATTATTAAGGTAGACTTCTTTTACTTTTCTTGAGTTCATAAAGTATCTGTAATTGATGTCCTTCATTCAGCTGAAGTATGACTTGAACATAAAATCGTTTTTATTTATCACACTGGTGGTTTTTATACTTCTTGTGTGTGTGTAAGTGAAAGTGTTAATAGCCCTAGTTTGATTTGTTCAAACAAAACCTAGACATGATTTAGCTTGTTCAAACAGGAAAGTAAATAATGTGGCAGATCTTGTCCCTGCCTTTGATAAATGGCTGTCAGTCTTGTTCTGAAGCCTGGTGATGAAACAGTTCAGTGGGAGGTTTTCACAGGAATTTGTGTTAATTTGCCAAACATCAGGAAGTTCTACACAATTTCTCAACCGTTTAAAAGGTCAGGATTGATAACTGCTGATTTGGCTATGTTTGTCTGTCCCTTGGTGTGATAAGAGTGTGTTACTACTATTTTGGTTCATGCTTCTTAATTTGTATTTTTGAAAGTGGTTCTTTCTTTTGCTTGATTCTTATGGTAATTTCTTTGAGTTCAGGAAGGCATCTTTACTCTGAAAGAAAGTGAACAATAAAGAGGACACGCTGTGTAGCTTGAGTATTGTGGTGGTTGATTTGTCTCAGCATGGCTCACCAGCTTGTGGTAGCACTGACAGGAAAAACTGAGCTTAGTTGTGGGACCCTTGTCTTCTTTAACCACAGTAAACACTACACAATGTGCACAAATGTTTCAAGGTAAAACATGTAAAGCTGATAGTCAGGTGAGAAAATAAAACAGGTTTTCTATTTACATGTGCATTTCCATCGCTTTTCAAAATGTGTCGTGTTCCCTTTGGAGGAAGTTCAGCATCATGATAAAATCCAATAATACAGTAATAGGTAAAGCAGCTGTTCAAAATTCACTGGGTATTTCATTATGTTTTCTATTGCATTAAGATGGATGTTTTACACTCAAGTTGAATCAAAGGCAGTAGTCCTGGATTGTGATCACACTAACTCTGCAATTTTTGGTTTACCTCTTTTTTTCGATAGAGCTTGTAACCTTCATGTTAGCAGTTTAATTATGTACTTTTATCTTGAATTCTCATCACACTGTCTAGAGGTGTTTCTAAAATCTTTCAGGTGACAAATGATAAACAATCAGAGTAATGGCTGCATTATACTGTAATCATGCAACGGTTACTCCACCCTTACATTAATAACATTTGTATGATTTTATGTTTGTGTTGCTCTGAATCTGCTGTGTCAATTGTGATCTCATTTAGAGGAGTAATACAATAAGAATATGGGAGGATATTGTCCAACAAGACTTTTCATTTAGTAGCAAACTTTGTCAGCTATTACATTATGTTTCTTATAATTTTTTTTTTTATAATTATGTTGAAATACCTTAGGAATGCAACAGTATGACCGTTGAAAGTTTGGGGTCAGTAAGAATTTTTTTCAAGACATTTAATGTTACAAAACATTTCTATTTCATATAAATGCTGTTCTTTTGAATTTTCTGTTCATCAAAGAATCACATTTTCCACAAAAATATGAAGCAGCACAACAGCTTCAATTGTGGGTTTTTTTTTTGTTTGTTTTTTTGGTTAAAAATAAGAAATGTTTCGTGAGCACCAAATCAGCATATTAGAATGATTTCAAAATATTTCCAAGCAATAATGCAGCCTTGGTGAGCATAAGAAACTTCTTTCAAAAACATCCAAAAATCTTACCGACCTCAAACTTTTGAATGTTTGTGTACATATACAGTATATGTTACTTACATTTCCTAAATATATATGCATTTCGTTTTTGAATCTTTCGATCTCTTCCACATTTGGTCATTTTGTTCAAATAAAACAGTGACTCACTGTTAAAATCAGCTTTAAATGATGGTAATACTACATGTGCATAATATTATACAATTGACCTGTAAAGATGTGGTTTGGTTACAATATAAAGAAGCTCAAATAATTTTTTTTTTAGTCTGTGGCTTGAATAAGTTAAAAACAAATACAGTTTTTCCCCTCCTCAGCAACATGATCTTATCATACCTGATGTGCGAATTGTGATGACGAGGTGGATTGCAAAACTGCATTTTTTGTGAAATGTGCTTGTGGAAGAAAAGGGGGCAGAGACTTTTTTGAAGGACGCCTTTAGTAGCAACAGAGAAACAGGAAGAAGATGTATTTGACATTTGCAAGCAAATTCGACTGCTCAAATGCTCGGTTTTTCTTTCCTCTGAAAATGACCTGCACAAGAGATGGCTGCACACTTTTATGTAAATTATATTTCAGTGATGGCTCCACCCCATTTCTGAGTTCCTGCTGTAGGAGTTTATGCCGTATATATGCTATACAGCTGTGAAGGAACCTGAACTGCTGACTTCTTTCTTCAGGACAGTGAGTTGTAATAGATGCAGACTTTTCCAAATGTCATCAGATTGTATTCCCATAATGGAATATTTATTTTGGGCTCTAGTGGAATTTCCAGACCACATGTAGAAGATTAGAGAGTAGGAAATATCTGGCATTTCTCAACGAATAATTGTGCGTGAAGAAACTTGTCCTCAATGAAACTGTCAGCCTTAGACAATCCTGCTGCAAAAAGTTCTAGGTAATATATGAA
The DNA here is from genome assembly GCA_039654775.1 of Spinibarbus caldwelli. Classification (NCBI taxonomy): domain Eukaryota; kingdom Metazoa; phylum Chordata; class Actinopteri; order Cypriniformes; family Cyprinidae; genus Spinibarbus; species Spinibarbus caldwelli. Next base: position 28,439,041 of record CM077227.1, on the reverse strand, counting down.
ATTCTGTAGAAGATGGCTGTGACACCACCTCCTGAAATCACCGTAGCTGAGCCCATTTCCATTCCAATCCTAAACATTCTACCACCATCGTCTGATACAGAGTCGTGGTCCTGCTCCCCAAGCCCACGGCCACACCGGTACCACTCACGCAGCCGAAAGCAGGAGAAGAGAAGAGCCAAAGTGCCTCAAGAGGACATATCAAAGAACCGTTGGGATAAAGGGCAAGGAAAACGAGATAGAAGCCAAAGCCCATCACATGCATCTCCATCACCTCCAATGGTTTCAAATGTAGAAGAAGAAGAGCAGGGTAGCCCCTCCGTGCTTCTCCTATCCCCATCCCACTCATGGTCACGGAGCTCCTCCCCAAGCAGGTGCTCTCGCTGGTCTATCCGTAGCCTTCTCCGCAAGGACTCAGATTGTGACAGCAGCAGGTCAGTGTGTTCCCCCTCCTGCTTGTGCAGTCTGCAGCATTTCCTTGTGCTGTGTGTGTGTTTTTTTTTTTTTTAAGTGCATCCATGCTAGATGCTCAGAGAGATATTCCTGCAGGTGCAGATGCAATGAGAAGAGGTGGAGAAACACTCTGGTTAGGCATGAGATGTTTTTGGTTTTAAGACCCATGCTTATTAGCATGAACTTTTCCATAGATAGAGTTTTTGTCTTATTTTTCTTCATTGGCATGTTGTGTATTTTTTTTATTTTTATTTTATTTTTTTTACATTTCTTGATTTAAAGAAGTGTTTGTTTCTCTTCCCTTCAGAATCTAATTCAGAATTTGTTCAGATTGCAATGCAGTTCAACTCTATCAACAGTATTTGTGGCATCATGTCATTTACCATAGGAAGTAGGTTTGACTTTTTCCTTAGTTGCATTTATAAAGACAGCAAGAAATGAGGTAACAGTAAGGCACACACAGTGCAAGTAAATAAGGAATTCTTTAAGTATGAAGTATTATAAAATTTAATAAAGTGTTTAAAAATTCTTATTATATAATATATATATATATATATATATATATATATATATATATATATATATATATATATATATATATATATATAATGTGTGTGTGTGTGTTTTATATTACATATTATAATTTATATATTAAATAAAGTATGCGTTTAATAGTATTTATTTAATATTGCATAATGAAACCACGAGTAATGCCACAAATGCTATCAGTAGAGTTTAACTTGTATTGATCCAGAACATTTTTTCAGTGCAAACGAAAATGCAAGTGTTCCTAACTGGCATCATTCAATCTACACTAGAAATATGGCCTATCTCTTGCTGTAACAGTTCCATGCATATAAACGCTGTGCTTTATTGCTTGTTATAATTACAGTGAATGTGTCCAGAATTATTTCCAGGGACCAAATTAAACAGAGAGTCCTGAAACACTGTAATTAGGCGAGGTTTATTGAGTCCTTTTCATTGAGTAAGAGGAAAGATGATAGAGTGACAGAAAAGAGACCACAGAGGACGAGTGCTCTTGGCAGTGGAGAGATGGAGGCAGGGGGTATATCTGAGCCGTCTGGCTCTCGTACACATGACGTCACTATTACCAAAGTCCCTTTGAAAGGAAAGTCCGTTCACTCGGCTGCCATATTTGCAATGCCTCCGGGCAGCTCAAACAAGACCAAGTCCTGTCTAAATCAATGGGGGAATCCTGAAATCTCAAAAACGGCTCGCTGAACTCGTGATTAAATTACATATTTCAAATCAGCTATAAAATCTGAAATGAACTGCCCCATGAATGATGTTTCTTATGCTCAAATAGCATTTAAAAAGCTTATTTTTCAGGCTAGACTAGCCAATGCGCATGCATAGCTCCAACGCGCTTATGACTGCGCATGCGCAGCTGCTGGTCCAGCCCCAGGTTTCTATGGGAACCGGAGCTTCTAACGGCCTCTGCAGTGACGTAATGACTTTACCAATCAACAACTGGCTCTTTCGTTTAGAAGGCGGGACTATCCCGCCATATTGCGCATTGCACTTTCTCCCATTCATAAGTATAGGAGTGAACCGTCTTTGTATTTCTATAGTCTTTGCTATTTCCCAGTGGGAGTGTTCCGCCTTTTCTGGTGATGTCACTGCTGCCCAATCAGAAGCCACTGTTTTGATGCTGCAATGAAGACTGTCAGCCAGTGAAAAGACTAGCTTAGAGAGCGAAAGGTGTTTTATGCACGCCACATGAACAGCTGTGCCCTTGTCCTTCTCATCTACCAACCGGTTTCACTGACCTAGTTCTTTCTGTTTTGTTGCTCAGACATTTTGATGACTAGCACCGAATTAGAGCCTATTGTGATGTTTTACAAGGTTCTGGTTTAGCAAGTGCTTATTTATTTATTAGCTCACTAGAACCTTAAACCTTACAATTAGCCAGCAGCTCTGAACACAATCCTTGTTAGTCTGAAAACAAACAAAATACATTTTTATGGCTATGAATTATCACTCTTGAAATGATTCAGACATGCATGAATGAGTATTACAGTATGAATCATTTACATCTGATGAATCCATCCTTCCTTTATTTGTAGATTGTAGAATGGGCCTTGTTCTTTTAGAAGCATCTTTAGGTTGTTTATCTGTCCAAAATCAATGCAAATTCCTGACATGCAAGTTTGCACAGCATCTGAAATGACAAGTGCCAAAAGAGAAGAGTTCTAGGTTTGTACCAACATCAGCTCCAATGAATTGTGAATAACATGAACTATATTTAAATGATTATTTATTTTATCTATCACCTCCTAATGTAGCATGAATAGCGAGGATTAATATTCAAGCCTTTTAAACCTCTGTGCAACCCATGTACTTTAATTTCTCTTTTCTTGCCTGTACTTCACCCTGTTTACATCAGTTGCTTCTTAAGTCTGAAGATTTCATTTGTCTAAGCCTCTTTGGGGTGCTTTGGCCTTTTTGACCATGATGTACTTGTGGTCCTGTGTGCCATATGTCCATATATAAACTTGAGATCCTTTTAGGAGACTTGATTAGTGCTGCATTTCTCAGATCACACACATTTTAAGCTCTGTTCCCTACAGATACATGTGATTGCAGAAATAGATTGACTTGCTTTGAGCTTCAAAACCTCAAACCTGGTGGATTATTGCACAAGAAGAGCATTTTCTGTATTTGATCAAAGGTAGAGTGACATTGATCGCCCCGTTTCCTGAGGTCGACAAAACACTTGTCGTACATAATTGACTTGCCTCTGTAATTTACCGTATTTTCCAGAAAATAAGTTGCATCTAAATATAAATTGCACTGGGTCAAAATTGCATTATTACATTCTTTTATTACTATATTCAGAAATAATATAAAATCTGTATATTTGTGTTCCTCTTACTCCACAACAAATCCTTTAAATTTACTGAAACTACCAGCGTATTGGAATATCACTTAGAATAAATTACAGCGCATTTCCGATGATTAAAAAAAACATATTTCAGAAAATACGGCATTATGTTTTCAATCTGATTTCATTGTCACAACCCTTTTTTTTAGATTAGTGAAGATGCTTAGAGCAAAATTGATACCTTTACATTTATTTATTTACTTTTATCAATTGCCATAATGGCTGCATATGATTTAGGATCCTAACTTGGAGTTTTTTTGACATGCAAATCTGTATTTGTGTATCTATATGTCTTGGCCTCCCGTCACCCTTCTTACTGAGATTATGGTAGCCTCTCCCAGGAAAACAGATTATTGAGACGGCCAGACCTCTGAGGATTATTATGCACTGTACGGTCTCTATGCAAACTGGCACTGGGAAGTCAAGTTTCCAATTTTTGATACTGAGATTGATTCCCTTAATTTGAATGACCATTTGTGTCCTTGTCAGCTCCAGGAGTCCAGTCCATCAGCAAATCATTTCAATCCAGTTTTATTGACTCAAGTGCTTTCACATCAACTCTAAGCATAATCCCCTATGGTCTGGCCCTGGTGTGTGATGGTAAAGAGAGGGTCACTGTCTCAAATGGTGTTGATTCCCTCCTCCACACCATACATCCTCTTTTCTCCTCCCCCTCCCTCTCTTACCCAGTGTGTAGGTTGCTTTAGGATAGCCGGAGCGCTCATGGTGGAGACCGCTGTGGTCGTTGCGTTTTACAGGGGGTCCGGTACCTCTTTTGGGATGGAGATGTTAAACGATCCCGTTCTGTTGGACTAGAACCGGACTGCGGATGAACAGAGAACGCAGTGTCTCCAATGCATTCGGCTAGTTAATCTGAATGTACCGTCTGTTGTGTCGGCGCAGTGCCATATTGAGAGACTACTGTAAAATAAACGTGGGCATCACGCATTGAACTGAGAAAACACCCAATGACATGTTCGAGTAAGTAGCCAATGTCTTGGTTATTTTATGCAATGCATGCATTATGTTGTTGTTTCTACAAAAGCGTATGCTAATGTTGTTTTACCGTTCACTTTATCAGTTCTTGCATCACAGTGCAGTAGTAGGTTGTTAAGGCATTAACACGCGTGCAACTGCGATTGCATCTCTAAACCGCACAGATGACATCGACATTCTGTGTGTGATCTGTCCTGGTGTGCACAAATGCACGTTCAGCACTGAGGATTAGATTGGCGCGTGCTGTAGTTTTACTTTGTGTGCGTTCTGCATGCAAATCCCATCTTCTTTATGCGTTTGCTTTATTTAAATGGCAAAATGCATGTATTTTTGCACATTTGCATGGGTTTACGCAGTATATGTCAACAGCTGAAGCTTGCAGCATTAGTATTTTTTAGCTTCAGCATTAGACCGCCCATTCATTCTATTGACATTTGCTGTAACGATGTCCGATTCATTTGAATCGAATCTTTTGAATGAATCGATCAAATCGGACCGGACGATTCGTTCATCTATTTAACTGAATCGTTCCAAGCGGTTCTCGAGTCAACAACTCATTGATTCATTGAGCTGAGAGCACATGTCCGATTCGTGATGTGCCGTGAATCGATGAGTGAGTTGATAGAAAGAGCATTTAGATTAAAGCGAGATTTAAATAATGTACCATAAATGACTTATTATTAAATGTAATGTTCTGATAAATCGATCTGATTTATTATTTGATTGAATGATAATTTTATCAACGCCTAAGAAACGAAGTGGCTGTTAATAAATAACATTTGTGATTACTTCATCACGAGAATCACTCGTTTCATCAAAACGAAAGAACCAGTTCATTAAAATTGTGTTTTCCATCAGTAATTTGCTTTGAAATTATTCTTACTGTTAAAAAGCTGTTGCTGTTACTCTTAAACCTTAGTTTAGAATGCCAATAAATGACATTTATTCTGACTATTGTTAGGATCTTATTGAGATTGCATGCTGTTTTACTGCTCTTTCGCTTTTGATAGGATCTGTGACTCTGGTTTTGCTGACGAAGAAAAGTGACTATACTTGCTCATTCCTTTTGGTTGCTTATATTTCACATTTGAAGCCACTAGACCAACAAGTTAAGTCAGAAGTGTGTTCTCCTTTTCCTGCTGTGTTACCTTGGAGACTCCGATATTTGCCCCCTCATTCCCTCTGTTACCAAGACAACGTGAGACTGGGATCCAAGCAGATACGATCAGGCAGAGGCCAAAGTTGTTAAAGATAAAGTAAAGTAATCAATAAGACCTTATAGATGATTTGATAAAGAGTAGCAGAAGAGAAGTTGAATTAAACTCTGATTATTTATCTGTCAAGAGGTATCTTTATGCTGTGACACAATATTTATATTAGTGCTTGATCAATATGGGTTTTTCAATTTGTGATTTCTAAATTTTATATTCGGGCCTTTCCAAATTTGCATATTCGGTTACCTCCTTGCAAACTGCCACAGAGTTTTTTTAGTAAGGGTCTGGTGTTACGCCATTGTCTTCTGTGGCTCTTCATCTTCTCATCTTGCAGTAGGCGTGTCTAATCGATGTCCTGAAGTGTGACTGTCTGTTATGTATTTTTATGGTGTTTTGCAGGATAGTTTCAAAACCTTTCTTGCACTGAACATTCAGTTCGAACTGACTGAACTCATCCGCTCAAATGCATTACATACAGAAAAACTTGTGGTCAAGGCAGAATATTTTTTAGATATTTCAAATGCAGTCCTGACATTTGTTAATTTCCATTAATATTGTAGTCTTTTTAATGGTTTGCATTCTCTGTTATGTAGTAGCAAGTAGTACTGGGTGATTTATTAAATATACACAATATATTAACAATTTTCCGCTTGTTATTTGACCATCACATTCCCTAAAGCTCAAATCATTAGTTTTGTGATCCTTTCTTGTTTTGAGGCTCTCTTTTAAAGACAGAAGGCAATTTTCATATATTTTAGTAAAATATCTGTGAAATGGACCTGATCCTGGGCGGAAGGATCATCGTCGTCCGTTAAAGGGAGCGGTGAACCTCTGGAAGGATCGTTGGTGTGCGAGGGCCCAGCCCAAAAAGTCGTAACAAGGAACTCCTGCGGAAGGATCATTATCGTCCGGCTTATATTTCATGGTCATTTAGTGTAAAATACAGGGTTCGTACGGATACTGGAAATTCTTGAAAATGCTTGAATTTTAACGTAGTGTTTTCAAGGTTTGAAAAGTGCTTGGATTTTGGATAAAGTGCTTGAAACTGCTTTAAATTGCAATTGCATTGGTTTTATAATTTGCTTTATTACTGAATAACGTTAGTTCACTTTTTAGACAAAATGCCTTTCATATAAAACGAAAACAGTTCTGTTCGACTCTACATGTCGGTCTTTATTGATGCGCACCCTCTGATGGAACAGAGTGGGAGATAAAAACACGTTGGGACTCGGGAGGTTGCTGCTTCAGTGAGCGTTGGCTTGAAAACGACAAATACACAAATTATGGTTAAAACAATGTAAAATCTCCTGTAAAGTCTGCTTTTTTTCATGGGAGATTCTGTGCTTTAAAGCTGTGTAAAAGGTAAGCGAAAATGCCCCTGCTCAGTTAAACTTAACGTTAAATATGTTAAGACTGTCGCGACTAAAGTGAAATAATAAAATAAACATTTCAAAGTCAAAACGCAGCGTTAGTGTTTTTTATATTAATGCATCTCTGAAGTGAACCGACTGCCTTCAGAGAAGTTTCAGTGGCATTTTCGTTTCATCTCACCGACGTGTAATGTCTGATAAAGTAGGGATTACAGCCGTTACCAGGGAAACAGCTGTATCTGCAGTTCCAAAAGCGCCACCTAGTGGCAGACAGGACCTCATATTTTAGACTTTAAACAATTTTTAAGAAATAAAAAAAAGGATGAGTCAAAAGTGTAAAGGATTATTTTAATTTAAAGCACACACATCTTACTGTCTTTTTGAATTTTTGAAGGCACATTGCTTTTTGTTCTGAAACAAAAACAGTAGATGGCTTATTGAAAATGCTAGTTCATCCTCTGCCACCAGAGCCACTGAGAAACAAAATAATTCTTTATACTTTTGACTCATCCCTTTTCTTTATTTCTTACAAATATTTTAAAGGCTGAAATGTGAGGTTTGTCACTTTATAAAACTCTTTCTATTGGTCAAAACCTGTATTTGAACTGCAAATCATGTTTTTTTGCAGTCATATTATGGTTTAATATGTTACCATAGACATTGCCCTATCCCGCTCATACAGTTATTTTATTTTAACTGTGCAGGTCTTAAAAAGCCTTAAATTTTATTTTAAAAATCCTGCAGATACCCTATAAATTCTTTCTTATTTTATAATTTATATACTTTATTGTTGCTATTTATATTATGCTATGTTATATGCAATTCAGACCAGTGGTTTTTAATAGCACAATAACATCTGATTTAAAGTGAAAAACTCAAGTGTGTGAATTATTTAAAAACGTAATTTAGCATAGTTTAAAGTGCTGGAAAAGCTTGAAAATGTACTTTGAAAGTGCTTGAAAAGTGCTTGAATCTGAATTTGGAAAAGGTGTAAGAACCCTGAAAATATGGCTTGATTATTTTTAAATACTGTTTTTGTTCTTAAATACTGGTTTTGTTCCACATGATATATATATATATATATATATATATATATATATATATATATATATATATATATATATATATATATATATATATATAAATGTGTATATATATATATATATATATATAAATGTGTATATATATATATATAAATGTGTATATATATATATATAAATGTGTATATATATAAATGTGTATATATATATATATATATATATAAATGTATATGTGTGTGTGTGTGTGTTGTATTTATTTATTGTATTTATCTGTTTTTGCTGTATCATCCAACCATAGTAAGAACAACTGGTATTAAGGATTGATTTCACATGCCTTAAAGCCACTATCAGTACTCCTTTGACTAAACAGGTCTCATATGTCTGGCATTTAAATGTCTCATCAGACTGATCAAATGTTGGTGAACAGATAAGGCTTTGTGTTTGTGTACAGAAGCCTCTATCTGTGTTGTCACCTTTTTTTTACTGCAACAGGAATGGAATGCTACTATGGAAACGATTGTTATTCATATAAATACACTTTTTATCCTTGGGCTTTGACCTGAACTTATAATATAGGACCCATCTTTTGATTTGTTCATAAGTGTGCTAGCTAAAATTCTTCAGAATATCAGCTTGATTGTGATTTAGAATACATAGAGACTGGAGTAGCTCCTTAACTTATATACTATCAGTTAGTTGTAATCAATACATGCTGTTTGGTAAATAGTGGATAAACCTTGTCCTTTCTGTCGCTTCCTTGTGCATGACCCAGTTGGCCTTTAAGGGCAGTTGAAGCACAGTGCTGAAATGACAGATGACTGTCTGTGTCTCCTTTCTGACCTTACTTCTCCTCCGCCTGCAGTACAGCCAGTAATTCTCCGCGCAGTACTCCCGGCAGCTCGCCTTCCCTGCGCCGCCGTGTGCTGGGAGGCAGAGCCAGTGAAGGGGAGACGGGCGGGGACAGAAGCGCTGGGGGTTCAGAGAGCCCCCTGCCTCCTACTCCCTCCTCATCCACCTCCTCCTACCCGCTCACGGCCCGACACTTCACCCGCAATGCCAAGGTAAGCCACGTTTTCAGCTGGAGAGATTGGTTGATGGTTGTCACTCATCTAAATGTCTGAATATCATCTAAATGTCTGATATGACGAGTGCTTGCTCTTCCACCCACATACTGAGTGCTGGATTGCTGTTCTTTTCTGAATGAATAAGGCAGGAGGAATGCTAGTGTTGCAAACATTTATTTAGAAATTGTTCTGAAAGATAATATGGTGCAATATTGGGAAATATTATTATAATTTATAAAATGATTTCTATTTGAATATACTTAAATTTGTAATTTATTCCTGTGATGGCAAAGCTGAATGTTAAGAAATATTAAGCAGCACAACTGTTTTCAGCATTGGTAATAATTTAATTTTTTTTTGAGAAGCAATATTAGAATGATTTCTGAAGGATCATGTGACACTGAAGCCTGGAGTAATGATGCTGAAAATTAAGCTTTGCCATCACAGGAATAAATCACATTTTAAAATATATTTCAATAGAAAAGTTATTTTATAACTTATTTTATAGTTTTATTTTATTTTAGGAATTGTAATAATATTTCACAATATTACTCTTTTAAATTTTAATTTTGTTTTTAATTTTTGATCAATTAAACACAGTTTTGCTGTGTTTAATTGATATTTATTTATTTAATTTGGGGAATACAATGCACTTATGAATTATGCACAATAGGACAAGAATGTTTATTAAGAAAGTAAATAGGGCCAATTTTGATTGTTTTGTGCACTTTAAACTGAACTTGTACATGTTTATGCAGTAAATTCATTGCATCTTTTCCTCTTTGTTTCAGAAAATGCAGAGCTGGTATAATGTAAGTATCCTGGGGTCTTGGGAAGTTCACACCTCAGTGTTTTTGCTTTAGCTGACAATGCTGGTTTACTCCACTCACATCTCTCTCTGATGTACAGGTTCTCAGCCCTACGTACAAACAGAGGAATGAAGACTTCCGTAAACTCTTTAAAAAGCTGCCTGATACAGAGCGTCTCATTGTGGGTGAGTGTCACTACTTTATGAGTAAACCCAAAGAATATAATGAATGATATTATTTTAAGTGCAGCACAGTGTGATGATCACATGGCTTCTGATTGTGTTCATCTCATTTTGTTTCATATCTAGACTACTCATGTGCACTGCAGAGGGACATTCTGCTGCAGGGCCGTCTCTACCTGTCGGAGAACTGGCTCTGCTTCTATAGTAATATCTTCCGATGGGAGACTACGGTAATTACTGAAAATGTTGACTTTTGCTGCAACAACTAAACGATAATGATCAATATTGAAAATAATCAACAATGAATTTCATAATCTATTAGTGGGTACAGCAGGTGCATGTCAGTCAAATGGAGTGCAACAAAAAAAGTGTGGATTTGTTTGAATCAAAACAGTATTTGTTGTTTAATATCAAATTAAGTGTAACTTGAGATCTTACATGCAATTAGTAAAGGTTTACATAAACAGAATGGGTTTAATGGAATTAAAATGGAACAAAAGTACTGTTACATAAAAATGAATCTGTAAATAATCATACAAATATATATTTTTATTAAAATGCATGTATTATATATGTATTTCAATACATTTTTGCACAAAGTATAGCATACCTTACACGCTAAGATTTTTTGTTTTTGAAAGAAGTCTCTTATGCTCAAAGCCATTTATTTGCTCAAAAATACAGTAAAAACAGTAATATATTATAACAGTTTAAAATCACAATATTATTACAGTTTAAAATAATTGTTTTATATTTTAATATATTTTAAAATGTAGTTTATTCATGTGATGGCAAAACTGAATTTTCAGTAGCCATTAATCAAGAAATCATTCTAATATGCTGATTTGCTGCTCTAGAAACATTTTTATTATCAGTGTTGAAAACAGTTTTGCTGCTTAATATTTTTATGGATTTTTTTTTTCCAGGATTTTTTGACTAGAAAGTTCAAAAGAACAACCCATTTTTGAAATAGAAACTCTTTGTAACATAACTGATTTTTTTTGTCACTTTTGATGAATTTAATATGCCTATTGCTGAAAAAGTATTAATTTCTTACTGATCCAAAACATTTTCATAGTAGTGCAGAGATATTAATTTGTATATTTGTGTAACCTTTACTTTGGTCCATTAGCTCAAGGGAACATCATTTATAAATCCTTCATATTCTTTCTCCCTCTATATATATCCCCAGATAACCATACTGCTGAAAGATGTGACCAGTCTGACCAAGGAGAAGACGGCCAAACTCATTCCTAATGCCATCCAGATTAGCACTGAACACGAGAAGGTACCGTGCTGCAGACATTGGATATGCATGCTAAAATTACAATTAATGGATTTCTTTTGTTAGCTGCATTTTGAACCTCCTAAGACAGTAAATACTCTGCCTTGGATTAAAATCCGATCTTGTATTCGTCAGCACTTCTTCACGTCATTTGGGGCAAGGGATCGCAGCTACATGATGATCTTCAGACTATGGCAGAATGCACTGATGGATAAGGTGAGAATCACACTAGAGACAGTGCACATTTCATCTGTATAAAAGATACAACCATCTAAAGTCTCCTGTCAGAATCAGTGCTGTGTATTTGTCAGTGTGTAGACAATTTCATTTGGCAGGCGACCAACATTGCTTGGTGATTGTCCATAATAATTAGCACTTGGCAAGATGCAGGTGGTGACTACAGACGCATTGCAATGCATAGCTACAGCATCTTCTGCAAGCTTGTCTGTAAGATGTGAACACTAATATAAAGCTACTGTGGACTATATTGTTGCAACAAACATTCAACAACTTCTACATTTGCTGAAATATATTCTTGTGGTTTAAGTTTTGGTTAAAAAATATAGTTAAATGTAAAACTAGCTTAAAATCTTTCAATAGTATGTTTAAGATCTTTTCCAAACTCTAGTAAGTTGCCTTTCTAGACAGAATTTTTAAATAAGCCAATTACAGAATGCATTGCAATTGCCAAACAGAGTCAATGGGAATGTTGATTATAAATATACTTTATTAGTAATAAAATACCTAAATACAATCTGCAATAAAAATTTAAATGAAAATAACTAATACATTTTTTTACAGAAAGAAACTGGCAGCTGTGGTTATCAGAATAATTCTCTAAAAATACAGCAAAAATGTAAACATCTTTTACAAAGCAACCTGTATATTTTACAGTTTAACATAGTAATTTACAAAAAAAAAAAAAAATTTGGTTTAACTTTTTCGCTGGAAATTGAGATGAATTTTTCTTTTTTACTTCCAAAAATGGGACATTTAACAGTACTTTAGTTAGATTTTTTTTACATTGTACTATTTCAACCAGTTTTGTGTTATGCATGTTTGTTTTTTTTTGGCCTTATTACAGTGGTAGCTAATAGCCTTAACAAGCTGATTTATGTAATGAAATGGTGCTTTAAAGTGTAAATGCTGTGTCACCACTTCTGCTGCCTCACAGAAATGGTGTTAAAGCAGTTTTTAGCCCGGAAGTGCCCCGCACTGACGTTTCTATTTCTTATGTTTCTCCTTCACAGACTCTGTCTCCTAAAGAGCTATGGCACATCGTTCACCAGTGTTACGGCACTGAGCTGGGGCTCACTAGTGAAGATGATGACTATGTCTCCCCTACTGCTGAACATATGAATGGCCTGCTGTGAGTCCACACTGAGAGGAATCTGTTTATGAGATTTTATTTATTAAATTTACCTTAGAACACAAGGACAGACAGAAGGTTATAGTACCTGCATCTATTTTATTTTGTTTTATTTTTAGGTTTTAGCTCAAATAGCCTATATTATATACACTACTAGAATATTAATTTTTTTAATATTTCTTAAAAATTTACCTTAGAACACAAGGACAGACAGAAGGTGTATATACAGTGTACCATGTATTTATCCATCTATTTATATTTATTAGATTTTTTTTTTTTAGTTTAAAAGGCCATTATTTTAGTTTAATTATTACATTTCTAGTATCTTAATTTGTTTATACACTTTATTTATAAAATTCACCTTAGAACACAAGGACAGACAGAAGGTACCTGTATTTTTTTTATTAGCTTTTAGTTAAAAATGGCCATATTACATACAGTACTAGAATTTATTTACCAAATTTATATTTTTATTTATATTTTTTATTACATTTACTAAAAGAACAGGCAGATAGATCACTGTGTACCTGTCTTTATTTGTTTTGTTTTATTAAATTGATCTTAGAACAAAAGGGAAAAATGAATGTCATAAAAGCTGAATGTGCATCTTTATCTATCCATATTTTATTAAAATTTTTAGTTAAAAAAAGCCATAGTATATACATTACTCTCATTTTAATTTTTCCCTCTAAAGTCCACTTAGAAAACCAGTAGGAAAGCATTTTAGTTAGATCCTTGGCATTACCGTTTTTGCTACTGTACCTTCAGGCTTATATAAGTTTCTCTGCTTACTGCATAATTTGCTGTCATTGCTGCCAAGTTAATAAATACTGAATGGTTGATATGTAAACACTGTTGATATGTCAGCATTTTTGTTGCTTTGGTCAGGGAGTTCTGAGTTCTGTACATTAAACTATGACAACCCTGACACTCACATCTGGTCTGTTTTTGTCCTGTAGGCCAGGTGAGGAGCCGGTCTCCGTCACTGACCTGCTGGATCTGGGTTCAGTGCTGGTGGCTTCTGTGTGCTCTTCTCCACCCTCATCTGCCTCAGTTCTTCCCTGCACCTCAGGATCTTCACCACCGTCCTCCTCTTCCTCTTCCTGCCAGCCTGTGGAGGTGCCGTCTACTCGAGCCAGCATCGAACCTGAGCCCAGTCCACCCAGCTCCCAGAGCTCATTGCCCCCTGCTACAAACACTGGAGCTGCCCTGTCCTCAACTGTAAGCATCAACCAACTGTGAAATACCTGTCAGAGTGGTTATACTCAAAGAACATTACAATGGAAGATTCATAGACAAAAAGGTTGCAAAAATCATGATAAACTGTGATTCATTGGGTTATTTTCTGCTATAAAATATTTTAGAAATATGCTTCTCGTGTACAGAGTAAAACTTGCCTGCAAGCCATAGTGATGTCTGATTTGCAAATTAAAGTAAATTATTCTTTTGAGTCAGTTCTTTTCAGTTAATCTGATTACAAATCAGTCTTAATGATTCATTAGTGAATCTTTTTGAATTTTTACATTTACATTTAATCTTTTAGCAGACGCTTTTATCAAAAGCGACTTACAAATGAGGAGAACAATAGAAGCAATCAGACCAATAAGAGAGCAACAGTATACAAGTGCTGTGACAGGTCTCAGTTAGTCTAGCACAGTGCACATAGCAAGTTTTCTAAAATAAATTAGAGCAAAATGAATATTATTGAATAGAATAGGTAATTACTAGTATTAATTGGTCAGGTACTGACAAAAAAAGATGTCTACATTTACATTTTATTTAAAAACATCACACATGAATGGAAATTCATTGAAATTTATGGTGACCAGATTTCAGGTGCATTGCATTAAGTAAATAATCATAATTAAACAAACATTATTAGAGCAAATATTTTTCATTATTTTAGGCTTTTACCATTTTTAAACAACATTATGCATGTTTTATTGTGATGTATTGCTTATACGTTTATGACTTTGTTTCAGTGTTATTTTAGTTTTATTTATATACTATTATAGTATTTATTAATATTTTGAAATGGCTTTTATTTTATATTTTCATTTTAATGTTAGTTTAAGATTTAGTAAATTTATGTGTATTTGTTTATTAGTTATTAGTTTTAAATATTTCTATTTAGCTGTAATTATTCATTTTTAGTAATTTTAGTAACAAATTTAATTCAGCTCATATTTATTATTTTTTATATATATAAAATATAATAATACATCTAATAATTATATATATATATATATATATATATATTAGATGATGTTTTAACAATACCAACACTGGTTTAAGAGCATTTATTCTTTTTGTAGGTTGTGGAAGAAGGCGGGGACAGCCAGTCAGAATCAGCCAATCAGTCACTTCAATCTCCTCCCACTGTCCCACACAGCCTGGGAAACCTCTCCTCACTGGATATAACCAATGATGAGGAGCTCCCAACTGACCCCAGCAATTCCTCTGACACTCAGGAAGAGAGTGAGTGCTTGTATATCCTCCTTGTTTATCACAGGAAACTGTGACCTTCATTTCTCAGATTAACGCAAAAGATTTAAAGCTTTGAAACCACTCTCTCTTTGCTATGCCAGATAGCTATGTACTTGATAAGGAGTCACATTTAATCTCCGCAGGTGAGGTGGAGTCCTTCTGTACGGATCTCAGCGGCCGGCTGCATATCAACACAGTTGTTCGCATGAGCGTTGACAAGCTCCACGACCTTCTGTTCTCAGACACTCACTTCATACAGCACCTCTTCTCACAACGTCACTTCACCGGTCAGTTCAGGTTTAAAACTGCCTTTTTGAGTTTGCTACTCCTACATTGTTGGATTTTTCATTTTTTTCCCCAGAACCCTACTGTTGCACACTATTTCCCTTATTAAAATACTGCCCCTAGTGGACTAGAGTCCTGCTTGCATTTAATCATTGACTGTGTTGCTGACTGTTCTGTGCACGGCTGGTTTCTGCTCTGTTGTTATTGCCTTTTCCTGCAGCTTTCAGATCCCAAGTGTCCTTCTCCCCTCCTCCCTTTTGCTCTTTTCGTGCTGGGTGTCCTATAGAGCCCTTTGGGCGGATAATGAGAACTCGACTATTTGGTTTCGCTGTGTTCTTTAGCATAAAATACCATAGCCTCATTCTTTTTTTCCTTGGTAACTTTATCTGCTTTGTACAGCAAATAACGTCAAAAATATTCATGGTAGATCAAGGAATGGTAGGCTGGATAAGCACAGTGTGAGAAGTGTTTTTTTTTTTCTCGTGCTGAGGTCTTTGTTGTCTGAATGGATAATTGCCCCCTTCCCTGTGCCCCTGCAAGTGCTCTGACTGTAATCATCTACCCTTCTTTTTCCCCGTCCTCTAACTGTTCTTTTCCTCTTTCTGCTCTCTCTCTCTCTCTCTCTCTCTCTCTCTCTCTCTCTCTCTCTCTTTTGTGTGATTGGTTCAGATCTTTCTGTGCACGAGTGGCAGCAGGACAGCAGCAGTGGGAACAGCAGTAGAGTTTTGAGTTACACCATCGCCATCAACAACCCGCTGGGCCCAAAAACTGCTCCTGTGGTGGAAACACAGGTGGGTCCACACAGATCTTTTGCTTTGTTTTTATCTCAGCTGTTCCTCAATCATCTTCATTCTTATTAAAGTGGTAGTTCACAGAAAAAATGAGAATTTTGTCATCATTTACTTACCCTGATGTTGTTCTAAACCTGTGTACACACACACACACACACATATATGTCTTGCACTGTATGTACAAAAAACTGTTTTTTTGTGTCCCGCTAAAGTAAGTTAGTTACATAGGTTTGGAATGATTTGCGAGTGAGTAACTGATGACAATTTTCATTTTTAGGTGAGCTGTCCCTGATAACACATAATAAATGTATCACATTTGAAAGAACATAGCCACAAAAATTAATAAGTAAAGCTATATCCCTGGTCTTTGATGCAATCGATTATTTTTTTTATATACATTTTAGACTGTAATGAACAAGATTTTAAAGAAATGTTGCAGAAGTACAGTATTAGGGCTGCATGATTTGGGAGAAAAATCGAATTGCGATTTTTATGATAAAAATTGCAATTGCGATTTTAAAATGCGTTTATTAAACAGTTCCAGGTTTGCTTTGCTTGTTTGTAGAATCGCACAATATGACTATAAAATAATAATTATGGAATTATTATTTTTTTATTATTATTGTTGTGATTATTTAATTAATAAAGCAAATAAGAAATGTTACTGTTGTAATACTTTTCAAATTTTAGCATTATCATCAATTTTTATCTTTTTTTTTTTTAAAGATTTACTGTTTTTTGTTACAGATTTACTGTTCTTGTTAGTAGGGCTGCATAATTTGTCCAAAAAATGTGATTGTATATAAATACGACTATAAAAATATTATTATTATTATTATTATTATTATTAATGTTATTATTAATAAATAAAACAAAACAAGAAATGTTGCTATTGTAATACTATTTCACTAAAATAGAGTATTTAAGAAAAATAATTAGTGCTGTCAAATAATTAATTGCGATTTAATCGCATCCAAAATAAAAGTTTTTGTTTACATAATATGTGTGTGTACTGTGTGTATTTATTATTTATATATAAATACAAACACATGCATGTATATATTTAAGAAAAATATGTTATGTTTATATATTAAATATATTTATATATAATATAAAATATAAGAATGTAAATATATATATAAATGTTTATACATGGAAATATTTTTTAAAATATATACTGTATGTATGTGTATTTATATATACATAATAAATATATACAGTACACATGTATGTAACCAAAAATGTTTATTTTGGATGTGATTAATCATTTGACAGCACTAAAAATAATATAATAATAATAATAATAATTATAATTATTTTATTTGACAGTACAACTGCAGAACAGCTACTTTAATTTCTTTTTCAAACATTAAGTCACTAAGTTTTTTAGTATAGTGGAAAACAGGAGAGAGCCCTTAAATCTTCTCTTTTTTAAATCACAGCCTTTGTGATTTGATAATCACACTAAGCCATATCATGCTTTTGTTTTTATTTTGATTAATCATTCAGCCCTAGTTAATATTCGTTAATGTTAAGACCTATTTACATGGTTTACATATAACTAGAAGTTCATCAACTAATGAAGTTCATCAATTAATGAACAGCTCAAATACTACATATAAACATAAAGTGCTTAAGAAAAATACAAGATACATATTTCTGCTTTTTAATATTCCCAAATGCTAAAGACTTCCTTAGTAAGTGCATTAATTTTTGTTTTTACAAATTGAGGTACAAGTCTAAATTATTTTCTCTGATAATCAACAGAATATCACACATGCTGTTAACAAAGTTTGTACTAAACCCAGAACTTCTTTAATGATGGTTTTGTGTATTTTTGTAACGCTGCGCAGACTCTCCACAAGAGCAGCACCCGGGGGGAGTGTTACGTGGTGGACTCGGAGGTCATAACCTCAGGCATCCCATACCAGGACTACTTCTACACTGTACACAGATACTGCCTCACCTCTGTCAACAAGCACAAGAGCCGCCTCAGGTAGAACTTCCTGACCATTGTTATGCGCGTATTGTTATGCTTCAAACGCAAACACCGCTGAGGGAGCCATTGTGTGTGTGTCTGCAGGGTCTCGTCTGATATCTGCTACAGGAAGCAGCCGTGGAGTCTTGTGAAAGCTCTGATAGAGAAGAACACTTGGAGCGGCATTGAAGAGTATTACAGACACATGGGTGAGAAGGTTTTCATCATAGACTGTATAAAAACATGGATGTAGTGACCGTGACGTCACCCTTAGGTTCCTGAAGAGCGTTTTTGAAGCTCAAAGTAGGCGGAGCCGGCCGTTGCCATCTTGGCAGCGCGTCACTCCCCGATAATCGAAAATGGGCAAAGAGGCGGGAGCTGGTTGCTGAAACCACGCCCATCTAGCTCGACGGTGGCGACAGAAGCGGCAATCCACCTGTCACTCAAGTGGCCACGCCCTTAATTATGCAGAACTTTTAAGGCTTAAAGTGGAAGTGAAGCAGCCAGTCAAGTTTGCATTATTTAGAAAAGTGATTTCCACTTTAATTAAAAAATATATAAGAAACACAATTAATGAAACCATTTTAAAGAAAACAGGATGTTTTGTTATAGCTTTTAGAGCAAGGGCGTCGCCATCTTGCAGTACCACCGCGTGTGACGTCACGGGGTTGGTTCGCTCTGTTGGCCAGTTAAGTAATATAGGCATTTCTTTATTTGTTGAACACATAAATGTTATTTTAACACATCAATAGTTTGGTTTTCACCATAATTTGGATGAATAGTCAACATAAATATCTATATCAGTATCTATATCACATTATCTAGGCCTATTTCACAAAGTTTTGATCATTAAGTTATATCCCAAACATCGTTTTTATAGCATGAGGCGCAAGTGATGTAAACAAACAATGCTTCATACAGTATCGTTCATGTGGCACCTTATGTCAGACCTTTCAGACATATTTGTATTACACTGGCTCGATCACCAGTATTTGTATGTAAAACCTGCGAATGTACCTTCTGTTAGAAGAATGCAGTTTTAACTAATCACCTCTCTGAATGATCGGGCTAGTGCTGCTTTATCATTCTTGCGTGTTTTAAGCCTTGTCAGTTTAAACATTAAACTGTTTTAAGCCATTTAAATTGCGAGTCAGCACGAAAGAGTTTTCAATGCGGTACTCGCTGTGACAGATTGTTTCTTTGCACACACACACGCGTGCTCAAAAAGTGCTCAGCCACGGACTGCACGCGAGTACCAAATTGAGTTCGCTTTCTTGCCTGCTTAAGCAAATGCACAGTATATTATGTTAATGGCTGTTTTGATGAGTATCCACCTTAACGTGATTTTTTTCCGACTCGCTCTTCACCCCAAACCAGAGCAGATTCACAACTTCTTCCACCCGTAACGGCAGTAATGCTCGGCCCCCTCGCCGTATCGGCTCAAATGCATAAGCAGTTGCGCTTATTATGAACTTAACAGTCCTTTCAAGTTCGTCTTCCTCCATTTAAACAAGCGTGTGTACAAAAAGTAAAGAAATACTTATATATTACTTAACTGGCCATTGGAGCGAACCAACCCCGTGACGTCACACGCGGTGGTACTGCAAGATGGCAGTGCCCTCGGTCTAAAAGCTATAACAAAACATCCTTTTTTCTTTAAAATGGTTTCATTAATCATGTTTGTTATATATTTTTTTAATTAATTTTGAAATCACTTTACTAAATAATGAAAACTTGACTGACTGTTTCACTTCCACTTTAATATAATTTAAACGGATGACTTATAAAAAAAATTCACCCCCCTCACAGTTGTCATGAAGGGCACAATTAGCTATATAGACCAAAGCCACTTTTTGTACCAGGCTGTAAACATGTTTTTTTCTGCTTTAAAGTTGGGGATTTTAACATGGGGAGTCCCTTTTGGAGCCAGCCTCTCTAGCGGCCAGTCGATGAATTGCAGTTTTAATCACTTCCGTGTTGGTTTCACGAGAGAGAGTGGAAGGTTGCCGCTTGGTTTTCATCTCAATGCAAACCTTCATTGTGACATTGGTGCTAAAAACGATCCCATGTTCCTCGTCAGAGATGGAGGTGTGTAAGCTGGAGACGCTGTTACAGTCAGAAGTTTCTGTAGTGAGCACCGGGGAAGTGCCTTCTGTAGACTCCGCCAAGACGCCCCCCGGCCTGCGCAGACGCAAACGCAACTGTCCCAGACGAGCAGGAGAGCGCGAGAGAGAAAGGGAGGGAGCGGGAGGAGGACCCGGGGAGCGGGGCGACCGAGGAATTGGAGATGAGCGCGAAAGGAGGGAAGCTGGTGAGTCGGTCGACGCAGGGGAGCAACAGAACTGAATTTTGTCAAATCTGATTTGGGCGTCCATGTGGAATGTGTTGACATTTAGTGGTGGAATTGCGTTGAGTGGACTAATCAGGGCTGTAATTTTTCTGTATTTATGCGGATTTCCATCATTTCTGACCTTAGAAGACCTTAGAATTATGACCCACATGAAATACACAATTATGAGAGAAAAAAGCAAGAAAGAAATTAAGATTGTTGTTCTGTTAAATAAATGATTATATTATTATTATTATCATTATATGCAAATGTATTGTACAGTACAATACTATTATTGCACAAGTAAAATGTCTTTGAAATAATTATAAAAAATTAATAAAATTAATATTTTAAGTAAATATTTCAATAATAATAGAAACGTTATGCTTTTAGTGGAATAACAGATTTTGGAATTTTTCAACCCAAGAAATAAGACCCATGTGATTTGCATAAATCTGAGAAAAAATAATTATATCTTACTAATATAAAGAACAGCTCTATAGTGTTACAAAAATAGTAAATAACACCATAAATAATACCATTATGATTTAACTGTTGTTCTATAAAGTAAATTATTAATATTGTTAAATTGTTTTTTTTATTTTACAGTACATTACTGTAATTGCAGTAATAGTATATCTTTATTAATTTATTATTAATAATTATATAATTTAGTAAAACAATTAGTAATAAGTAAAACTAATATTTTGAATAATAACTAATAATTTAGGTTATTATAACTAATAATTTAGGCATTTTTAAATTATTATTAATATTAAATAATTTTTAAATAAGTAAAATATTACTATTGTAATTTTGTTGTTCTGTTAGATTATTATTATTATTATTATCATTATATTATTATAATTAATGTGTATAAAAGAAAGAAATAAAATATTTTTTATAGTACATAACTAATATTGCAATAGTAACATATCTTTGAATTGTTTAATAATTATATAATTTTATTTAATACAAATTTAATAAAATATAAATAATATTTGGAATAATACCAATAACTAATAATTCAGGTTTTCTTTATTTATTTTTTGTTCTTATCTGATCACATGCCTGCTAATGAGTCATTTTCCTGTTCTCCAGGTGCTCAGTATATGAAATTAGGGGAGAGGTGGCGTGGAGCTGGCAACAACAACAATAGCATCTCCACCATCCTGCTCATCGTGAGCTTCATGTGAGTGTTTTCACCTTTGGCAGTCTGTAAATATTACTCTGTGTGCATTTGTAATGTCAGCGTTAACACAAACCGCTGTCATGAGACTCACTTCACATGAACAAGATTCAGTCTGAGCTCATTGAGACCGCCAGGTTGTCATCACTACAGTGGTGGCTTCTTTTTCTGCACGTTACGCTCGGCTCTGATTTCTGAAGAGCAGAACGTACCGTAATGACCGTCTCATTGGACAACATGTTTTGATAATGTTTGTTTTTAAGGTTGGCGTGAAGCCTATAAATCATTTCATCAAAAAAAAAAAAAGGAAATTGCCATCTTTTACTGGTCCTCATGTCATTTGAAATAATAAGTGTGAACTGTCCCTTTTAACATACTTCCACTTTTCTGTGCATAGAAATAACACAGACATATAAGGAGTGTCTCTTTTTCTGTTTGTCCCTTTTTTTGCATACTAATATGTCTACTTGCTGATCCTCTCTCTCTCTCATCTTGCTTTCCCTGCTTCATATAGGATCTGTGTCAGGTAGAGCCTCTGTCTTTGTGCTTCACGAAAACACCCGAAACACCATTGATATTGCACCATTAAGTATAGATTATTATATTGAAATCTCCTCTCTGTTCTTCCTTCAGTCTGGTTGTTCTGGTGGCTCTGAACATGATGCTCTTCTACAAGCTCTGGGTGCTCGAACGGGCCGCACACACGCTGGAGACCTGGCACTCGTACTCTTTAACTGACAGGTATGTTAAAACTGAGTTGCTATACACACACACACTGCTTTTCAGGATGCTGATTTGGTAGTTTTTCTCTGTGCAGTCCTCTGCCGCAGACAGCAGGAGAGTGGGCGCAGGTCCTGCAGCTCCAGAGGCAGTTCCACCAGGCCCAGATGAACAAATGGCAGCAGATCCTACAGTCTTCTGTCACGCTTCTGGATCAGGTGTGTTCTGGAGCTGACCTTAAGAGATCTTCATCAGGCAGTCAAAACGCTGCATTTGCTGAAAACAGATTAGAAGTAATATTCAGTCTCTCAGTCAGTCTGTGAATATTTAGTCTTTTTATTACTTTGCACCTGCACCCATTTTGTGTTGCAAGTGCACGCTTTTTCTCTAATTCTGTATTGAGTCAGCACAGCATGACTAGAAAACATGACCAGAATAGGTAACATGACCAGCACACCAACACTTTTTTAATGTTTCTCAGTATTGGGTACGTTTTTAGAAGTTAAAGACAACACAAAGTTGATTTTAAGGGGATAATGTCATTTTTGGTCATGCTTTAAATTTATCCCACTTTTTACATGTATACTTGCCAAATATGTAAATAAATGGCTGATATATTGATTTAAATTGAAATTATTGTATTATTTGAGACGACAGAGAGTGTCAGGTGATGAGAAACATCAAACTAGTACAGATTTTCAGCAAGATATATATAAATATTTGACTGCAGATTGCTGTGATTGACCAATCAGAATGTAACAGTTTTAGCATATTTCCAAATGAAACAGGATATTCAGCAAGAAATAATGTAGGGAGGGATTTGAGTTTATTTATACAGATTTGAGCTGTTATTGCATGAAGTAAAAAGAGGTAGAGAATGGTTCATTCGTTTTTGGAATAATAAATTCAGTGACAGAATGGAACGAATTCTGGCTTTGACAGAAATTTGTTCTGCCCAACAAAGTTGTTTAAGTTTCTATTAAAACTATTCGTAATTGTTACCCAGTAAATTAATACGCTTGAAAAAATAATGACAGAGTAGTCATTTTGTTTTGAAATGACTTTTCTAATTACTTTTCTAATTAAAGTAATTTATCCCCATATTGTTTGTCAACCAAAATTGTGTTTTTAGTGACTATTTTAGTGAAAAGAGACCATTACTATTCCTTGCAATTTTACATTTAGAAATGTCCATTCTTAAAGAAAATACTTTGTAAATTTCAAGAAGAATGTTGAAATATATTTGAATTCTTTAATGAACTCTAAAAATTTCTGTGGTATAAAACTCATAAGATAATGATTTATTTTATTTCAGAATCTCTATTGTAATCATCTTAGAGATATTACATTTTAATTAAATATTATAAAAACAATCTCTAGTTCCTGCTGAAAAAAAAAAGCATAAACCAGACTAAGCTGATTTGCTTGACTCCTAAATTTGTTTAAGAAGGTTTTCTAGTCTGGCCAAACTAGTCATCAGCTGGTTTAGTTGGGAGGCCAGATTGTCTCTCTGGAAAGTGCCAAAAACCTCTGTAAAAAAAACAGACCTGTATGACCAGGCTGGAGCAAAAAAACAGCTTAGGCTTAGGACATTGGCTTTAGTATCTTTCAGCAAGGGTTTTCTTTATGATAAATCATGTAGAAATAAGACAAGACACATTTATTATGAAAACAAAAAGGGTTATTTTGATTTCATCTTGTTTTTAATGGCGTTTTTCCTCTCTCATGTAGATGAAACAGTCTCTGGAGAAGCTCCACAGAGGAATGATCACACCTGAGGTCCAGCAGGAGTCTGAATCAGAACCAGAAACACTGACGGATCAGTGAGCGTGTACGGTAACCCCTTCACCGTTTACAGAGTGTGGACCCCGTGATGTAGCCGTCCACGAGGGGCCAAATCATGAACGGGAGACGGTGCTCAACTCCGTGACATTAATGTTGGGATTGATGTGGGTATCTTCTAGCTAACCCAAGTGTCCCAGCAGCAGCTACAGGACTTTATACTAGCTGTATAAAACACATACAGCTCTTTTATCAATCGGAACAACATGAACTCTGGGTCTGAAGCAATAACACACGTACGGGAGCGTCTGTGAGCTGTCTTTCAGCTGTGCTGCATCTTGAGCCGTTTGGTCCGTACTGTGTGTCTGAAACTTTTAGAAAACTGAAATTTCATCATGGACATTTCATAAAAGAACTTGGGAGAGATGCGCTAAAGATTTCAAAGAGGGAAATGTCTGAAATCAACCTCAGAGAGACCTGTCAAGTGTCATTTCGCAGATGTTATTTTTATGTTTTTATGGAAGAGAAATTTCAATTTTCTCTTATGTTACTGTTTTGCCGATTTCAGAGCTGTTACTGAAACTCGTTTAAAGTGTGTCAGACCGTTGCAGTATTTATTTAATAGACTTGAATTACAGTCTAACGTCATTGTGTTTCTGCTCAAACAAGGACCAATGTGGAAATGGTTGGAATGAGTGGTATGAATATGAATTCCCATTTTAGCAATAATCATGTGGAAAAATTGTAATTGACATTTAGAATGTAATCTAAAAGAAAGAATGCAAAAAAAAAAAAGTCAAACTGCTACTTAGGGTAGAGTACCAGAGTGAAGATTGTTTTTACCATTTTAACCATTTCTTCTTTCTCCCTAATGTTTTAGTTATTATTTTTGTTTTAAATCCCTGTGTATTTATGACTTAGGGGTGAAAGGAGCTGTTTTGTGTAGTTGAGGTGTCAAGAAACTTGTCAAGTTTCACTGGAATCAAACTTGAACTGTTCAGGGTTACTGTTAGCTTGAGCAGCTGAACGTGCACACAGATTGAAGAACTTCAGTCGTTCCTCAGGCTGGACGTTTGGGACCAACTAGAACTCAATGTCAGGAGGACCATTGTGATTTCACTCAACACTGTAGGTCAGTCTCACACAGAACATGTCTGTTTCACCTAAAAAAAAAAAAAATTTTTTTTTTTTTTTTTTTTGCAATGTGACATTTTTATAACAATTAAGCACCTGTCATCATTTTTATTTAATTCATTTTTTGTCAATGATTCTCACTACTCTAATGCAATAAAGGAAATCATCCTGTGCAGACAGTTATTTTACATTAAAATAAGCATAATTTAGAAGCCATAACACAAATACTGTCAAATAATATATTAATATATTAATTGTCCTCAGTAATGGGAATTGAAATAAAAACAATGTCACAATGCAAAAACAAAGTATTGATTTTAATGCAAAATATGATGTGCATGCTCTTTGTGAGATTCACCAAGAGTCTATGAGTTGGATTTCCTTTTTTTTTGGTCCTTTGTTTCATTATTTTAATTTGGACTGTCTGTTACTGATGTCCCGTCCAGCCATTTCATTTCTGTCCCTGTGTGTGTCGTCTCACTCTGTCGTGCCCTTCAGCCTCAGTGATCTCTCCCTCCTCTGAGTGTGTTATCAGAGTGTGTGTCTGTCGTCTGTCTGCGGGCGCTGCTGTGCAAAGTCCTTGCTCTGAGTGATGAAAGTGTGTGCTATTTATTCGGGTCAGGGAGGGAGAGAGCGAAGGTGGGATGTATTGTATAGACATGATTGTAAAGATGACTTGTGGCAGTCACAAATGTATAATAAAAAATGCCAAAAAAATTGTCAAATTATGTGTGTATTGCTGATTGGATCATTTCTTTTTTTCACAGGTTAATACTTCCTGAGCAGTGGGGAAGTTGGTATGATTATGATTTTGTATGCTCATTTATTATCAATTGTTATTGGTGCTAAATTATTATTGATTCATTTGTGGAAACTGTGATCAGTTTTTTAACGGATTCTTTGAACAGAAAGTCCAATGAATAGCATTTGAGATGAAATAAAAAAATACTTTGTTACATTTTACTTACTCCAAACTTTTGAATGAGAGTGTATGATTTCCACAAAAAAATGTTAAGCAGCAAAAACTTTTTGTATTATTGAAAAATAAGAACTGTTTCTTGACCAGCAAATCAGCATGTTAGAATGATTTCTCAAGGATCATGTGACACTAAAGACTGGAGTAATGATGCTGAAAATTCAAATTTGCCATCACAGGAATTAATTACGTTTTAGAAATGGATTTTAATAAGAAACTGTTCCTTCAAATTGTAATGATATTTCACAATATTACTGTTTTTACAATATGATGGACCCTTAATCTTTTGATAAAGCAAACGCATGTAGATCAAGAGAGAAAAGATTCAGAAAAACACATCAGCTGTATTTTTAATTGTATTTTATTATATACTATCTTGTCCATAATTTATTTGGCAAGCAACATTTTCACTTCAACATGAAATGCATGAATTGTTGAGGCCTTTAAGTCGTAGTGTTGATAATTTACAGATGTGCAGACATTGTCAGATAATGACGATATTCTGTGACATCTAACTATGTTTTAGTCGAGGATGAAACGGATCTGGTGTTACAGCTGTGGCAGTGTTTGTGACGGTATTCATAAAAGCGTATTTAAAATCATGCAGTAGAAATCCACCAATTTAACAACCACGAATGAAAGATATAAAAAGTAAGAAAACCAGAGCTGGGAAGTCTCCAGATGTTCATTCATGCATAAAGGCAGTGAGACTTTGGCAGTGATGTGCTGCCCTCTGTAGTCACTACCAGAAATTGGCTACTAAGAGGGAGAGGAAAGACTGGGAGCTTCTTACTGCACTTGTGAATGAACACAATTGATTCCTGTTCTCTCGTTCAGTTTTCTTCTGAAATCATCATCATGCATGAGAAGCATCGTTCCTACAGGAGGCACACTTTAAACTGAGTCATTCTCAATCGATTTCATGCAGCCCTTGATTATCTTGCCAGCAAAGACAAAAAGAAAAGGGGAGGAATTGTGAGGCCGACATGAGAATGATTAATAGCACAGATCCTCTACGGCACATTGTTAATAATATATTTATCACATTAGTTTCTGTAGCTGAATTCGACTATGAATCTTACACAACAATGCACTTTCCTGACGGCTATGATATTAACATGTGACATTCATTAGCTTCGTTGTTATTTATTTTTAATAGAATGTTTTGAATAGTTTTATATGCTACTCAAAATGTCTGTTATTTGGTGCTTTATAGTGTAAAATACCAAGACAGTAAAGACTAAATACAAGGTGCTGGTCGTGATGTTTTGTAGATGTAATGACAATTTAAGTGAACTACTATCAGTGAGATATTTTTAAACTTTATAGTTAGCTTACCAGTGGTTAGTTAAGTTAGTTCTGGTTTAAATCCCCTATGACATGTGCAGATTTCAGATAGGAAGCTCTTCTTGTAAATGTGCGTTAGTAGTTGGCATTAGCTGTGTAATGCTGATCACACGTCCCTAGCTGCCAAACATGAGATGTTTTATTATTTCTCTATACATATTAGCAGTGTAACGGTACACCGATATGACGGTTCTGAATAATATCTGTGAAACTTTTTTGTGAAACTTTTTTGGAAGAAATTTGAAGTGCTTCCACTTTTGGAACATATTTTAGCAAAATGTATATAATGCGCAATCCTTCAATAATATCTGAATAATATCTGTGAAACTTTTTTGTGACTCGTTTTGCATGTTGCAACATGGAAACACCAGCGTGAATTTCAAACATTTACGGATTAGGATATAACCGTAAAATGTACATTATGCTGATAAAAACAGATCTTGAATGCCTTAACACATCTGACAGAAGATTTAGTCTGAAGCTCTTAATTTTACTTTTTGCTACAAATATGTGTATGTGTACCGTTACACCCCTAATATATATATATATATATATATATATATATATATATATATATATATATATATATATATATATATAAGCTATAAGTTTTTATTGTATTATTTTTCAGTTTCTTAATATGTATTTTTGATCTTAAAATAATGATATAAATAGATATGTTTTCACATATATCATTCTTATGTCTTATGTACAGTTCTTATGTTTTTTTTTTTTTCCCTCAGGCTCAGTAAATATACTAGTGATTTTTTTTTAATACACATTATAATATTTGTGATGTCCTCTGGCTCAGTAGATGTACTGTGGTGACTCAATTTCATCGCATGTAAAGCTGAGTTCTCATTATGTGGAAAAAGCAAAGAGGTGTTAAAAGCTAAAACACGTATGTACAAGTCATGTTCAGTGTTACAGATTCATGCTGCATTCATTCGTTAACCTCAAAGTCATCATCTCAAGCCTTAAAACAAAACATTTCCTTTTGATGTAATGTGTGACTGTGTGATTCCCTGATGGTTTAGAATGGCGGTTCTGTCACAGTCGTACACAAAGGTCAAAACAGCAGCCCTGCGGTTTCACAGAGAGCCGGTGAGGGTGACGGAGGAGGCCGTGATGGATGGAGCATCAAGCTTTTGGCTTGAGACTTTTTTTGGACCTGAAATGACACAAAAGGCAGATTATTAAGATGATTTGGAATACAGAAAAGTCCAGATGTGACCATCACAGGTACATTTAACTAACCCACCTGTGTTATTCCGCCACCGCTACACCTGTACAATTATCTTTGCTCTCCGAGGTTATAGCTAAATATTCCGCCCTAAAAGAACGGAAGGAGGGAAAGAAAGGAAGAAGGGACAGAAAAGGTAATGAAGAAAAGAACAGCAACAAGAACTTGAGAACAGGTTTTGAGAACAGAAGTTTTCAGAAAAATATAGATCTGTTTGGGATTAAGGGAAATATAGTTTTGAAAGAAAAGCAGTGAAAACTAGAGGTGGAAATGTAGATGTATTTTTTAATCTATAAAATTGATGTTTTAAGGTTTTCGGTGCATGTTTATTAGCTTTGAACCCAGCTTTTCACTTAACAAGACATTAATTAATGGACTTGAGTGGTGTGGATTACATGTAGATTATTGTGATGTTTTCTATCAGCTGTTTGGACTCTCATTCTGACGGCACCCATTCACTGCAGAGGATCCACTGGTGAGCAAGTGATATAATGCTAAATTTCTCCTAATGTATTCAGATGAAGAAACAAACTCTTCTAACATCTACATCTTGGCTTGAGGGTGAGTACATTTTTAGCGAATTTAAATTTTTGGGTGAACTATTCCTTTAAAAATAAAGGTACTAAAGAACCTTTTTCCGTTATAAAGAATCTTTTGTGGAATTGAAAGGTTCCGTGGATGTTAAAGGTTCTTCATGGAACCACTGATACCAATAAAGAACATACTTTTTAAGAGTGTACATGCTAATGCACTCCAATAAGTTCACAAAATTAACTTTTACCATATAAACTCTATACACCTTCTCGTCTGTTTATGGTGGTACAAAAATATGCCCTTCAATATGTTTAATCCCAAATTTCCTGTTTTAATAGGACATCCCTAAGGGTCCTTAATGAGGCAGACAGGTGTTTGTTATTAAGGAAGAGCAAACAGAAAGGAAGTCTGAGGAAAACATGAAGACATGTAACTCACTCGCTCTCTCTCAGCGCTTCCTCTCCAGCTGTTGCGATCTTCCTGTAACAGTAGACCATCTCCACCACCAGCCAAAACTGCAGCCCAATGATGGACACGTACATCATGATCTCGGATAAGATTGATGCCATGCCTCGTGTAGCTGGAGGTGAGTGAGAAAAAATTCAAATTCAGTTC
Organism: Spinibarbus caldwelli; assembly: GCA_039654775.1. Classification (NCBI taxonomy): domain Eukaryota; kingdom Metazoa; phylum Chordata; class Actinopteri; order Cypriniformes; family Cyprinidae; genus Spinibarbus; species Spinibarbus caldwelli. The sequence continues at coordinate 28,408,947 of CM077227.1, read as the reverse complement.
AGAAATCTATAGGCTCTTTTACAACTTTTTTGATTAAACAATGATAGAAGTATTTGTGCAGGTTTCAGCACTATCAGTATTATGTAAGATTGATGCAAACTCTCATAATGACCAGTAGTGACATCAGTGCTGATGCAGACCTGACTCAGGAAGTAAAGATACGTCTGATTGAATTATCACTGCCAGCATATATAATATGACGGCTTTTGTTATGTTCTCAGCAAAAGCATTAAACTGGACATGTGGCCCCTCAGATTTCTCAGAAGCTGATTTTGAGTGCAACAACAACACAATTTCAGTTTGATATTAATTTTGGTTTATTTTGCATTTTATTAAAAAGGGAAAGTGTTTGTCCAAAATACTTTACATTGTCTAGACTTTTCCCCATAAAACACAAAATGAGACATGTTGCTAAATGCCTTGCCTTGTGATCACTGGCTATCAAACTCGGTTTAAAATTGTTCATTAGAGTGGAATTTTTTTTTTTAAATTAATATATTTAAATTTTCTGTTTTCATTTTAATTTCAGTAAAATTTTTAGTAATTTATGTTTTTGTCATTTTTATTGTTTTTTTTTATATTTCTATTTAGCTTTAGCTTTTTTATAGTTTTAGTACTTAAACATATTTTATTTCAGTTAGTTGCTATGGCTAATTTTGTTTGTTTTCCATCTAATAATTATATTTTATTGTATTTTCACTTTATTTCAATGATCAAATATTATATTTAATAGACTTAAGTTTTTGTTTTAGTTAACAATAACAACACTGTTGACTACTTGACTAATGGGACATGAGTTTCTTTTAATAATTTGTAATTTACTATTTATTTATTCTGTTGTCCTGCACATTTTCTGTTTTTCTTAGCATAGGTAGTTTTTGTTTTCATGTTTTGTCTTGAGAAAAACCTCAAGACAATGTGGATTGATCTGCATCAATCCACAATAGAATTACTTGTAAATATTTTTTTTTTCTTTTTTCTTTTTTTTTTTTTTAAATAACTCTGGGCAAATAAAATACATGCATTAGATTTTTAAACATCCTTGCTTTCAAACAGATAAGCATTGGTGAGTCAAGGACACCAATGATGAAAGCCTTGATGCTGCTGCAGCTATGACAACACTTTGCTTTCAGGGCCATGTAAAGGCAATGACAGTGTCCTTGTTTTTGACATTTCAAAGGCATTTCTATTCAGTGTTGACTCATCTTTCATAATGGACACACCCTTGTGTTTCTTTCAAGTGTCTGTTTCTTTTTGTGTCTGTTTGCACTTGTTTCCTCTCATGTAAATTTCTTTTGTTTTAATGAACATACCTTTGCCTACTACGTTGATGTTGATAAACTTGGTGGCGTTGGTGCGGTACTCGTAATTGGGGAAGACAAGGGTGCGGTCGAAGAAACATCGATAGGTGCCGGTGTCATTGAAGGTGACGTTAAGGATGTAAATTGAGCCATCCTGAACATCCTCGGTTTTTTTACTGCCGTTCCAGGCTAGGCGTTCATCGAAGCGGTCATCCATTATGTAGCCTGTCATATCTGCATAACTGTAGATCTGATTGTAAGAAAAAAGCTCTTATTAGCTTGTGAGACTGCTTTGACAAATAACCAGTGTGAAGGACACAGTATTTGATTCAGCACCCAAAACAGCCACTATTAAATTCTCCAGCATCTCTAAAAATAGTTGTTAAAAAAGAGACAGTCAGTGGTTGACTCTTGTCTGTATTTTGCAGACAAACCAACGTTTTTTTCAGTGTAATACCAAAATCTAGCCTATGAATGAACTTTTTTAGAACAGAACAAAACACAATTTTTTTTATTCATTTTTTTTTTTAAATATAATTATGATTAACTTATTGATAGATTTTACTAATTTACATGTCTTTTAAAAACTAAAATTGAAAATTACATGACATTTACAGCTTTTCCCTGACCTTTAAAGTGATAGTTCACCCTAAAATGAAAATTCTGTCATCATTTACTTACCCTCAAGTTACCCTCAAACCTTTATATATTAAAGATATTTTGAAGAATGTTGGTAACCAAACAGTATGGAAAAAAATACTATGGTAGTCAGTGGCTACCGTCAGTTGTTTGGTTACCAACATTCTTCAAACATCTTCTTTGGTGCTCAACAGAAGAAAGAAACCCATACAGGTTTGGAACAACTTGAGGGTGCGTAAATGATGACAGAATTTTTATTTTGCTGAACTATCCCTTTAACGGTCAGGGAAAAGCTGTAAATGCCATGTAATTTTCAATTTTAGTTTTTAAAAGACGTAAATTAGTAAAAAATTAATGAGAAAAAATTGTTTTGGTCTGTTTTAAAACAGTTCATAGGCTAGGTTTTGGTCTTACACTGAAAAAAATGTTGGTGTAGGATTTACTTATTTATAATAATTTAAATATTTTTCTTTTAATAAATTGCTAGTAAATTTCACAAATATTTACAAAACAATAGAAAGTAAGACATTGAATTGAACAATACATTTTGAAGTAGAAGGAATGAAAAGGTATTTTCTTGTAAAACCTACTCCTGTTATCTTTTATTTGCATGAAAAAATTTTTATAGTGTAGAAGTGTGCAACATTGATAACATAGTTTCTATTGGACGCTAATTACATTTACAATTTATTACTTTTAATTCTCTATGAAATGATTTTTAAAACTCTGGAGAGGTCATGGAAATGAATTAGTTAAGTCTGGCAACCCTGAAAATTGCAGGACATAGAATTTGCTTTGCATTACTTTTAATACGCTAATAATCTCACATTTTTTTTATGGAATTATAAATATTAAAAAATATGACAAAGTGTACATAATATTATACTATCATTCCCTAAGCTATATAATGTCTCTCATTCATTACTAAATAACAAATATAATTCTAGTACTATCTAGTTCTCTCACAAATGACTATGACATAACACTGAAAAAGGCAGGTGTGTAATGCATATTTGTTAACACTGCAGTTTTTAGGTAGCAGCTAGTTGTTCTAATGGCAAAGGACTTAAACTGCCTTCCTCGTAAACGTAAAGTGTCTGCTGATTCCGCTCGGGACTGTTCCTTGCTGGAAATGGTGTGCAGTAATTCACTTCGGACCACAAAGACTGTCATAAAAAATGCATGATCTTGGCTTTGCATGAAAGATGCAGCACTTTTAGATCTGCTTTGAGGTTTTAATGTTTATTTTACCATGCACATAATTAAGCTGAACTGATTATTTTGTGTATTTCATGCAGGCATACAGCTGTACTACAGCTCTTGTAGACAAAAAAGGGTTTGAAAGAGCGGCAGCGCATTAGGTAATGCATCATGTGCAGCTTGACTTCAGTCACGTGAAGCTGTAACGTCTGGTATTTGGTCTCAAACTCACGTGTGCAAATTCACTCTCGCCTTTGGCCATGAACCACCAGTCCACTGTGGCAGAGGCAGGTACTTCCCCTCTCATCTTGCAAGAGATACAGCCCAGTTTGAAGCCTTTCCCCATCACTGCCTCCGTGTCAGAGTCCACTTCCACACACGCCCCATGGCAGAGCCAAGCTACAGGAAGAACAAAACATTCAGTGACAGAAACACAGGCGCATCTGCTTGACTTCATAAAACACTCTGTTAAGTCTTACTGATGCCCACTTTTTTTGTTTTTAACTGACAGGCATTAGTACGTCTAAATCTTCTCTTTTTATTTATTTTTTGCATGCGTTCCAAATTTTTTGGAATTATGCATGCTGGCTTTTTTTAGTTCAATACAGAGCATTTTCTTGCAAGCTTTATTTCCACTCATAAAAACTGATTGTGCATTAAAATAGTCCGAATGAACTGTGATCTCAGAGCAGAGTATTTGCTTAGTTTTTTTGTCCTAACAGAAAAAAAGCTTTGAGGGGAAATAAATTGTTTGTGGTGAGCTGTGATCCTTTTATCGAGTCATTAATCTACTTTCATATATAGATGCAAGTCTCTATATATGCCAGGAATTCGCAAAGACTAGCAAAAAAATAACACACCTGATATTCCAAGTATCTTTCTCTCACACTTCACCCTGCAGTTTCCACAGAGACATCTGCATCGCTCTCAACCAATGATCTTTTTGCAATTCTGACCTCTGGAGAAGTATTTATGTGCAATGAGATGAGGGACAGGAAACATCGCACACACATCAATCACAGCTACAGATTTACATTATTAACTAGAGTCGTCCTGCAGAACTTTCTGCTATTTCGATTTTTTTTTTTTTTTTTTTTTTTTTTTTTTTTTTTTTTTATGGGCATCTCTTTCAGGAAAACAACGTTTACAGTTTACTTTTGATGGCTGAGAGGAAAGGAGGAAGGAGAGAAAGAGTAAAAATTGGTGTCACATCAACTGGAAGACAAGAGAGGAAGAAAACGAGAGAGAGAAAGAGGAAGACAGAGTTAAAAGTTTTCAGTGTTACATCCATCACATCACTGATCATCATTGACAGATTATTGATTTATTGGCTTCTGATTGGCTGCAGAGAGGAAAAAGAAGGGATTGGGGAGGAAAGACAATTATCATCATAGAAACACTACAGTTTCAGAAGAAAGGGGAGGAAGGGTTAACACATGCTGACACACTCCTAAAACAAGCTAACCAATAAATGAATGAAATCTGAATTTGATAGATTTTTACTAAAACACTAAAAACTACAATTAATTACTTTGAGGCAACACACCTTTGCAATACAGTATGACAATGGATTTCAATTTTGAGATTTGCTGAAGATTCCACCCAGCTAACAAAAATATATTCTAAGAATGTTTTGCGAACGTTCCCATTAAGTTTTAAAAAAAATAATTTATGAATGTTCTCTTCTTAAAGAAAATATCCTTTTTTTTTTTTTTTTTTTATAAAGGATTAGTTCACTTCCAGAGTAAAAATTTCATGATAATTTACTCATCCCCATGTCATCCAAGATGGCTGTCTTTCTTCAGTCGAAAAGAAATTAAGGTTTTTGAGGAAAACGTTTCAGGATTTTTCTCCATATAGTGGACTTCAATGGGATCAACGGGTTGAAGGTCAAAATTGCAGTTTCAGTGCGGCTTCAGAGGGCTCTACACGATCCCAGCTGAGAAATAAGGGTTTTATCTAGCGAAACGATTGCTCATTTTCTAAAAGAAAATAAACATTTATATACTTTAACCACAAATGCTTGTCTTGCACTAGATCGACTTCACGCATTACATAGTCAGGTTGGAAAGGTCACGCATGACGTAGGCGGAAGTATTGACCCAGTGTTTACAAAGCGAACGTGCAAAGAAAGTCAAACACCCTTTACAAAAAACAATAAAACAACAATGTCGGACGATTTCGAAGTTGGAGGAGAAAATCAGATTGAGTTTTTCACCCTACCCTACCTTTTTGAACCAAAGTACACAGACAAACAACTAACCACGCGTGACCTTTCCAACGTGATTACGTATTGTGCGAAGTTGCGCATCCGCATCACAGAGCTAGTGCAAAACGACCATTAAAAAGTATATAAATTAATTTTATTTTTATATTAGAATTTTATTTTCATTTATTTGTATTTTTATTTTTATTTATTTTATTTTTTTTTTTTTTTGAAAATGTCAGATCGTTTCGCTAGATAAGACCTCAACTGGGATCGTGTAGAGCCCTTTGAACCTGCATTAAAACTGCAATTTGGACCTTCAACCCATTGGCTCCCACTGAATCCACTATATGGAGAAAAATCCTGGAATGTTTTCCTCAAAACCCTTAATTTCTTTTTGACTGAAGAAAGACATCTTGGGTTAGGGTTAGGGTTAGGGTTGGGGGTGAGTAAATAAGGAAATTTTTATTCATAGTGAACTAATCTTTTAAGGCCCGGTTTCACAGACGGGGCTTAGACTAAACCAGGATTAGGTCATAGGTCATTTAGGACATTTAAGTAGTTTTTATAAATGTGCTTTAGAAAAAACACTACTGGTGTGCATCTTGAGACAAAACAAAGGCACCGATATGTTTTAAGATCAGTCAGTGCAAGTTTCTTTCAGTTGAAACAGCTCAGACTTACATTTTAGTTTAGGACTAGGCTTAAGCCATGGCTGTGAAACCGGGGGTAAATGTTTTAAAAACATTTATTCTTGGTTATGCAACCATTAGAGAAAACAGTAAGGAAACTGATCTTTTTGCAAACATTATGAGAATGTTAGTTTACAGTGTTCTCTGGGCTTTCTGAAACAATTAGTAATGTTTTAAAAAAAAAAAAAAAAAAAAAAAAAGCTATTTTTATCAATTAACTTCAAAGTTGCAGTGGAATGTTTTCTTTTTTTGGATGTACATCTGAGTGTAACGGATTATTGGAAAAGAAAAATGTAGAATGAGGACTTTGCATCGTTTTTGATTAGATTTTGAGAAGTGAGCATTGCACTCAAGTGAATGTAAGCCTGCAGTCGATTGTAAGAAAGTAGTGGGGTTTAAGCAGACTAAATGATTGGAGAAGTCCAACATGTCACAAAAAGATCAATAACATGCATTTACAAAACAGATAAATGGTGAATTTTGATTTCATGCTGACTTTAGATGACAGCAAAGAAGGTTTGGGGACTTTTAGGAATTGAAATAGGCAGATACATCAAAGGACACTATAAAGTGTGGGATGGAAGAAGACATTGCCCTTTAAAAGCAAAGGAGGGACAGTATATGCACAATAAGTTGACCTCAGACCTGTCAAAAATTCCCATCTACACTTCTGTCAATGTCACTGTGGGGGCAGCATCATTACATAACCCCTTTTTACAGAGATTACATTATGCAATTTATTCCAGATTAGACTGCACAATGGCCGCATAATCCCAGGATTGAATTAATGCATTAGAGTTGAATTAAGTGCTTTTAACAACTGCATGCATTTTTGGACGGAAATGTGAGAGACCTACATTTTCAAATACTTTTACCCAAAGCAACTTGCATTGCATTCAAGAAAACATTTAATCAGTTCATGCTTTTCCTGAGAATTGACCCCATGACCTTGGTGTTGTTTGCTCTACTGTGGTGCAATGAGGCATACAAAGATAGAGAAGAAAAACCCTTTTGAGAGCGGATTCAGGCTTGAAAACAAGCAGGCGAGGACAATGTTTCCATGCCAGCCAGCATTCTCAAACAGTATAGCAGTGACATATACAATCTGGCCTCATGGAAAATAGCAAAGATCTGTGACAAACACTGAGCTCCAGGGTGGAGACTTTACATAGAAACAAGGGCTCTTTGATACGTCGCCCAGTATGTGATATCATGTTGGCCAGTATTTTCGTCACTGTGGTCTAACAATCGTCCTGTTGAATCCACATGGTCTCATCTCCATCTACTCCAGTCTTTAATCTAATCTCTAAAATGAATCCACAATGAGCGATTCTGTTGGTGACCCACTGGTTAAGGGTAAATGGCAAATGGCAGTGATATTTCCCCCAGACGACCAGATCTAAAGACAAAGCCTGTTCTTTTTGAGCTCTAAGAAACCCATCCATTTTTGAAACTGGGGTGATGGGTGGGCTGCGCTGCGATTTTCACTTTTCCTCATGCAATTGCCATTTCCTCAACTTCTCAATTTAACTGATGTGAGCTTTAAATATTAAACCAGTGAGAGATGTCCTTGAGTACCCTTGCCCAGATTTAGTATTCATGTTCTCTCCGCCCTCCCCCACCGTCTCATCTGCTTTCCGACACGCACACGCGCGCATTCAGACACACCTTTTCTCACATGCACTTCAGTTTTCCACAGTGCCAGACCCGTGCGTGCACAAAACCTGCGTCACTGCTTTCTGAGCGAGCATGACAGAGCTGGATTCTGCTGAAAATCTGCTTAGAATACAAAGACCTTGCTTTACATTGGTTTGCCTGTTTCTAGGCCTCTGATTTTAACCTCTGTTAAATGATTAATAGCCATCTTCCTCTCCTCCCCCCGCCTTTCTAGGCTGTTCGAATAGGTCTAATCAGCAAAACAGCCATCCTGTCTGCTAATGCTCAGCGGCGCTGTCTTGACAGTTGGCCAGCAGATCCATTATAGATTGCTTGATCAGCAAGACATACTTATTAAATGATATATTAGAATATTTCCCATTTTTAATCATATGTTTTTAGCACTATTTATCACAGTTGTGCATATTTATGGTTAAGGGATTTGTTCATTGTGATCCACTGATATTAAAGAGAAAATGCTGGTTGATATGAAACTTCAATATAAATTCCATTAAAAAAATGTCCTAAAATAAAGTTCACTTTTTTTGTCTAATATATGTAATATAGATATACACTTTTTATTTTAAATATTTATTTATTTATTTATTTATTTATCTATTTTAAGTTTAGGATTTTCATTAAAAAATAAATGAAAATAATAAATGACCTGTATTAAAATTCTATACAGTTTTGTTTGAATAACATAATTTTTTTAAATTCTAAAATATATATAAATTAAAATAATAATTTTAAATTCTAATCATTTTCAATGTCAATTTAGGTATCATGACATTAAAATCTACACTATGAAAAATGGGTATTCATTTTGATATTAGCTCAATTTTACATTTATCAGTGTTATTAAATTATTAATGTCTTCATAATTTAACTTTAAGAGAGTGTTAGATGATGGAAAAGTAATCTAAACGTAAAAATAGGGAAAACTAACTTTAATTTTTAACAACTCAATATCCAACATAGGCAGATACCATAAATTAAATAATTAAATATATCTATTTATTTAGATAGATAGCCAGACAGATATGGTATTAATATTATTTAATTATTAAAAACTACATAAGCTAGAGTTAAACACAAAGCTCTGTCAACCACCCATAACAACGTAGTGGTGATATTTGCCACTATTTAAATGTTGCATGCTTTTTTTCTTCAGTTTGTAATGCAGTTCAATGAGAAGTCCATTATATTGTAGAACTCTTGACTGTGTACGTTCTATGTGTGTATTTCAATCAAGACTTTCTATTTTCCGCCAATGTTTCTTAACTACATCCACCTCCCACTGCTTCACTCCACGTTTCCTTCAAAACTACTGAACACTCACTGCCAGCTAATCATCAGCGTCCACTAACACACACCTAACAAACATACATTAACATCCACAGCATTGTCCATCACCAATCCAGACGATCTAAACTTACACTAATGGTGCTCCTGGAGTACAGTGTTTAGAGCAGGATATGATGCAGATGTTAAACAGTCAGTGAAACTGTTATCACAGTAGGTGTCTGCTGAGATTGGTGGAGACTTGCACAGTGTGAGCACCACAAGAAGACTGTGATAATGTCAGGTCTTGATTTCTATTAGTCTTCATTTAAACCATCCGGATGCTGTAACACAGTACAACACTACATACTGGAATCCACCGCAACATAAGATATCCACTGTGAGACTGCACTACTTGTCTTTATTGATAATAGAAATGCTCTATAGTACTTTTGTTTGATAAATTGTCAGTAAATGGACATATTCTTTGTAAGGCTCACACTGCTAAAGTGCATGGGCACATTACCAACTCTAATAATGTAAGTGATACACTGTTATTCAAAAGTTTGCAGTTAATGTTTTTGTAAGACGTCTCTTATGCTTACCAAGGCTGCATTTATTTGATCAAATACAGTAAAAACAGTAATATAGTAAAATATTATTAATATTCAAAATACCTGTTTTCTATTTCAAGTGTAATTTTCAATGTAATTTATTCCTGTGTTGGCGAAGCTGAATTTTCAGCAGGCATTAATCTAGTTTTCAGTGACACATGATCCTGCAAGAATGATTTCTTATTATTATCAATGTTAAATACAGTTGTGCTGTTAATATTTTTTTGTAAAACCGGATACATTTTTATTGAATAGAAAGTTCAAAAGAACAGCATTTACTGGAAATAGAAATTTTGTAGCAATTATATTAATTCATAAACAATAAATTAACTATATTAAAGTTATATGCTTTGTATAAAAAATATTATAATTTTATATTATAAAATATTACAATACAATTATTAATGCAATTTATTTATTAAAATTATTTTTCATAGATTTAATGTATTCTTGCTGAGTAAAAGTATTAATTTATTTTTTAAAAATTTTATATATACATACACACACGTATGTATGTGTGTGTATATATGTGTGTGTGTATGTGTGTATATATATATATATATATATATATATATATATATATATATATATATATATATATATATATATATATATATATATATATATATATATATATATATATATATATATATATATATATATATATATATATATATATATAAAATATGTGTGTGTGTGTGTTTTCTGTCCTTTTTGGAGCTTTACAGACATGGTCCCTGAAAAGCCCTTACAAATATTTTTCATAACAATGATATCAGAATTTTACATTTTGGGTTGACTGTTCCTTTAAGGCTCAGCAATGGCAAGCAGAAGATCATAAGCCATCACCATTGTGCCCTTGAAAGGCATTTAACCTCTGGATGCTCTAGAGGGAATGTCGCTGTAATACATGTGTGGTGCCATTATATTATGACGTTGCCATTAAATTCCAGAAACAGTTTACACGAGCCCTAATCATGTGGCAATTCTGTTCAATCAGATACTGTAGTTTGGCCATTCTGAGACTGTATAATACAAGCAGATCACAGGCAACCACAGGAGACTTTCTTTCTGTCTCTCATGCTTTCATTCTCACACATGGTTTTTCTTTCAGTCCATATGCCCATGCTCACTCCTCTTTTTCATCTCTTCTAAATAAAAACATTCCATAAAGCCCCTTAAAGTGATCCTGAGAGATGACTTACTGTACCAAAAAAGTGTTACACAACTACAGTTGTGTAACAGTTCTCCTTTTGAGCTTTCACATTTTCTAATTTTAACCTTCTGCTCCAACATTTTTACTGCTTCCTTAGGGCATGATATGTAACATCAAGTATTAAGGTAATATGACGGTATATTACATATTTGATAGATCTTATCAATGCAACCATTACTAACATAAAATATGCTTAATCAACTTTGTGAGCTGCTCTGGATAAAAGGGTCTGCTTAATGTTTTACATATTAATGTAAATAAATAAACTGGTGCAATAAAGCGCAGCTCATCATGCAAAAAGATTAAATTTACATGTTTCTTGGCAGACAGATTCTTAACTCTTACAAATCTATCATTTGATTGCAGTATTTAAGGAGAATTAGCATACAAAATAATAAAGACTTGCATTGGAAAACAGGTATAACATTTAAGCAGCTGATAGCTGGTGGTTTAAATAACGTGCTACTAGTACACAAAATACAGAATTTCGTGTACTAGTACAGAATAATACAGAACATATTTTGGACACCCACTACAAAACAAAGCATTCACAACCAACTAGTAGATAATAACAGCTTGTAACAGAAGCAACCAAGCTTTGGGAAATAGCTATATTACTGTCTGGACCACCCCCATCGCAAACGGCTCCATTTTAGCATCAGCACACTCTCTACAAACAGTGACAGCTGGTTTGGGTTTTTACTCAGCAATCCGGGAACCCCAAAACCCATAAACACACCCACTGTGATCTAAGACTAGTTAAACAAATGCAAAGACATACCACTACTGAACAGGTGCTAAATTGCCCTAATTGGGTCACCAAGCACAAAAAAAAAACCTTGCTATGACACACTTAATATCAGTTTAGTTGCATTTAAAAATATATAATATCTAATAATTAATCACATTTATCAATTAATCAACTAATCATCTATCTAAAAATCACAACACATGACAGCAGCAGATACAATTTATCTTAATTTAGTTGATTTCTGCTATACAGGTACCTGCAGCTTTGCCATGGCCTGTTTGACACAGACAGACAGAGATAAATGCTGTGAGGCTTGAAATGTGTCTCAAATGTTCCACTGTATGCTTAAGACACTCACCGTGTGTTAAACACAGCAGCACAGGGACCCACAGAAGCCGCAGTGCAGACATCTTCACAGATGATAGGTGTTGTTTTCGGAGTCGTGTCTCTCTTTCACACACACAAACACATGCATACAAAACACAGGCTCAAACTGAAGAGCAGGTCTCGGCCAGTAGTCCCCAGCAAGACAGGAGCTCTGCAAAGAAAATACGTCTTCTGGATCTGTGAACAGATGAGCTTGACAGTGTAGAAAACACTGAGATGATGGTGGGCTTCTCTCTTAGTTCAGACCCTGATGATGTTTCCTCCTGTCCTCCTAGTCTGGTGGGAGATGAGTGTTGTGATGAGGAGCAAAGGAGTCCAGTGAGGGAGTATGAGAGATGTGACGCCCTCTGTGCAAGTGATTGCTTCAATAAGTCCAGGCACAGAGTATTCAGTTACTCCACGAAAGAAAAAAGAGCTGAGATGCAAGACTCAAGTTTCACTCAGTAACTGTTCTTCTTGACCTATTTATATGTTAGCAAGTGCTTTCTTAATAATGGATATTAATACACTTTTTAGAGATAAAATACTCTGAATAGTATCTAATCTGATTTCTAATATATATATATATATATATAGATATGATATTCACTAAACAACGTTTTCTTGACAGTGGAAGATTTTGAGCTGAGGTTTGTGATTAGTTTAGAATGAGAAATTTATGAAGATAATGGAAGACAAGTGACATTAACAAAGGATTTTGTGCTATAAATTTACGTTAAATATCAGTTGACTGATTTAACCTGAGAAAAGGAAAAAAAAAACTTTTAAGTGACACAATGTTTGCCACAGTGAGTTTGAAATGTAAAAATGAATCTTCTTAATGATTATGTCTTTGGCTTCATGCAAACATACATTCAGACATTCCCTTCTACTCTAAATGATATTTATTGCTTATGCACTTTGTGAGTTATTGCTTATGTTAATGTCAAAGTGAAGAGATATCTCTCAGAATCAATTTCAACTTAAAGTTACAGGCTTATAGCCATGAAGAGGAATGCTTTGAGGAAATTTGCATTGCATTGTACATAAAATAACAACTGTAGATTTAGCAGGCTACCCATATGATGAACTTAATTACTGGATTTAATGTTTGTGTCTTTGTCTCATTTAAATGAATGCATATGAAGTTGGTAACACATGCAGTGTTTACAGTGGATGCAGTTATGGCTCATGCCATCTGTTATTTTGCAAAAGCGTCTGTAATTTTCAACTGTTAAACATCAAGGCATATGTCTAACATTGAATAATTATGATCACCAAAAATATGCTAATACATCATTCATGCGTCTACCTTACATGTGATATAATGTCAACTACATTCCCTAGATTTTTAAACAGTATTCAGTTGCCGTTTTCCTATTAACGACTGATGCAAATACCAACAACAACGACGGTATTTCCCCGGTCAACAATAATAAACGTGACCTCAGGGTGACTGTTTTGTGTTTTGTATATTTCTCAGCCTACCGTTACCGATTACCACACGTATTTAGTCAATAAACCGTTCCTTCCCCGCGTTTGTCTTCATTCAGTTGGTTACGATCCCAAAAAACGGCTTCTCAGCGGATGAACTCGATTCGCTCGCGCCGTTAAATCATTCCGTTGGTCACGCGAGTGTTTATTTGCAAATTAACCAGATTGTGCTCCCGTCCCCGAATAAATGTTCGGTTTAAATTAGAATATGCACAAAAGATTGCGTTTGGCCCGGAGCACCACACGTTAAGCCGTAGCGTGGTGCGTTCATTGGCGATCTCTCACGCTGAAGGGAAGGATGCTGCGTTTGGGATAGACGAGGAGGGACTGGGAGGGAGCAGGGATGGGGAGGGATATGCAGACTGATGCATTGCAGTAGTGGGATGAATGGAAAGCAAGATCTCGGGATTAAAATTTCTAATCGTTATGGCAACGTAAATAGATGGTTTCACATTTATTATGCGCAAGATCGTACAGTCCTGAAACGTGGCGCGTGATGCAAGACGTATCTCAAATATTCGGTAGAGTACATGAAGGTCGGATTATTCGAGAACAGATTATTCTAGAGTCTTGAAACTGGGAGCAATGTCATATTAATATTAATCAGCATGACCCTGACAAAATCTCTCTCTCTCTGCCTCTCTCTCTCACGCACTCACGTTTCACATTGTAATAAAACCATTAAACCATGGTAATCACAAATTAACCATGGTTTTGCTACACTAACCATAGTTTAACCATGACATTTGTAGTAAAACTGTGGTTCTACAAATGGTGGGCTAGTCAATTAAAAAAAACCAGCAACAACATGCTTACTACCACATTTTTATTATTAAACAAATGGTTAATTTTCGTAAGGGTTATGAATCTCAAATTGAAAAAAAAAAATGTATATGTGACTGTAATGCCTTTTAACGTGCACTATATTTCAATATAATGAATATGAACGAATCACGCTAAATTGTACATTACTTAGGCGAGTAGGGAACCATATATTCATTTATAAGGTGAGTCATAATTATATATTTTTATTTTTTTTATGTGAACTAAGCTTCCTGTTTAATACTTTAAAGCTGCAGTCCGTAACTTTTTTTTTTGGTTAAAAATGATCCGAAATCAATGTTTGAGAGAGTACATAACCAGCCAGTGTTCAAAACTATCTTCTTACTTTAGCCCGATTCACAGCGGTTATTTTATAATAATGTTTTCTAATTTGAGTGGCATGGGTAGGTTTCCGCGGGAAATTCGAGCATGGCACTGCGTCATTACGTCACATGTGTAAACATGAAGTTTTTCTCGGCTACTAGGCTATGGCACGTGAGGATCCTGCAGGTGGTGGATCATTTATAGCCTATAATTAAATTTATCATTTTGATGGCGGATTGTAATCCAGAAAGGATTATGTGTTTATGAAACACATGTGAATGAAATTAAATTATATTCCAGTTTTAAATGTGGTTCTGATTACAGATAGCCAACGTGGGATTACACAAGTTTTTGTATTTTAAATAGAACCAGTTTGAAGGAAGATTAATTTGCTTTTTGGATTAAAAGAATTTCTTAATATGAAATTTGAATGGTATGACAATTAGATATTAGACTGTACAGAAATTGAAATCTACACACTAATACTCTACTCATAGTCGCGCAATGCTGATGTTGTTAACATTAATAATTTGAGAACAAAGTATAATAATAATACTTTGCACAGTTAGATGTGATATGAGCTAACTGATCTTTAGATTTAATCACTGTTGGTAGCACAATTTATTGTAATGCTTTTTTCCTCAGTTGGGCAACTTCTATAAAATTAGAATAATAATAATAAATTTTATGTACAGGTCTGCTATAGATATACCAGAATGTAGGATGATAAATAAATATGAGGTTATTGCACATATTTTTTTTGCACAGTGGGAGAACATTTAACTGTTCATGAGGTAGATTGCCTGGGGAAAGAAACTGTTCTTGTGCCTGACTGTCCTGGTATTCGGTGCTCTGTAGCGCAGACCAGATGGCAAAAGTTCAAAAAGGAGATGGCATGGATGTGAAGGATCTAGAGTGATTTTCTGAGCCCCTTTTCTCACTCTGGATGTATACAGTTCTTGGAGGGTGGGCAGGGGAGTACCAATAATCCTTTCTGCAGACCGAACTGTCCTCCTGTAGTCTTTTGATTTCTGATTTTGTAGCTGAGTCAAACCAGACAGTTATTGAAGTACACAGGACAGACTCAATGACGGCTGAATAGAACTGTGTGAGCAGCTCCTGTGGCAGGTTGAATTTCCTCCGCTGACGAAGGAAGTACAACCTTTGTTGGGCCTTTTTAGCAATGGAGTCTGTGTGAGTGTCCCACTTCAGGTCCTGAGAGATGATGGTGCCCAGGAACCTGAATGTCTCCACTGCAGCCACAGTGCTGTTCATGATGGTGAGTGGGGGGAGTGCAGGGGGGTTTCTCCTGAAGTCCACGATCATCTCCACCGTTTTGAGCATGTTGAGCTCCATGTTGTTATAACTGCACCAGATAGCCAGCTCTTTAACCTCCTGTCTGTAAAACAGACTCGTCACCATCCCGGATCAGGCCGATGATTGTAGTGTCGTCCGCAAACTTCAGGAGCTTGACAGAGGTGTCTTCAGAGGTGCATTCGTTGGTTTACAGAGAGAAGAGGAGTGGGGAGAGAACACATCCCTGAGGGGCGCCAGTGCTGATGGTGCAGGTGTTGGATGTGAATTTACCAATTCTCACTAGCTGTTGCCTATCTGTCAGAAAGCTGGTGATCCACTGACAGATAGAGCTAGGGGCAGAGAGCTGGGTTAGTTTGGTCTGCAGGAGTGTTGGGATGATGGTGAAAACACTCCAATCAGTGAGGTTGAAACAGGCTTGTAATGCCTCTGTTTTGTTGGTCCATCTCTTTACAGTCTTTTCTGTAGGTTTAGCAGATTTAAGTTTTTGCCTGTAAGTTAGTATAAGATGAACCAGGCAGTGATCAGAGAGCCCCAAAGCTGCCCGTGGGACGGAGCGATATGCATTCTTTATTGCTGTGTAACAGTCATCCAGTATATTACTGTCTCTGGTGGGACATGTAATATGTTGCCTGTATTTTGGCAGTTCACGGGAGAGATTTGCTTTATTAAGTAACCCAAGAATGATTAAAACAGAGTCCGGGTGTTGTTGCTCAGTCTCTGTGATCTGATCAGCTTCTGTAAAGCTGAGCTCACCTGCGCTTCCAGAGGAATGTAAACACTCATGAGAATGAACGAGCAAAACTCCCACAGCGAGTAGAAAGGCTTACAGTTGATGAAAAGCGCTTCTAGATCTGGACAGCACAACTTCTTTAACACTGTAATGTCTGTACACCATCTTTCGTTGATATAGAAACATGTCCCGCCGCCGCGCGATTTCCCCGTTGATTCTGTGTCGCGATCCGCTCTGAACAGCTGAAAGCCTGGCAGACTTAACAGACTGTCCGGAATGGCGTCATTCAGCCAGGTTTCTATGAAACACCGAGCAGCCGAGTGTGAAAAATCCATTTTTTGTTGGGTAGAGAGTGGAGATTTGCGAGATGGATGCTAGGCAGCGCTGTCCGGAATCCGCACTGTCTGAGCTTCACGAGCGCACTGAATTATGATTCTGACATCATAATAGCCATTACATCATAATAGCCATTACACATTACAAAGAATTCTGGTGAAAAGAGCCTTATTTGGCATCTGACTGTTGTGACTGCTGCTTGCTTATCGCTCATTCAAGCCAGTTTCGTTGTTGTTTTTGAGATAATCTTCACTTCAGCATTTCAACATGTGGTATAGAGTCAGAAATACTCTCCAGAGTCAGGCCCTGCTATGCCTAGTAGGCAAACAGATTTTCAGCAGATCTTCTGGACCTCCCTTCTTGCCTGAGACTAGACAAAAGAAACCAGCTTCAGGTGAAAGTCCTCCAGGATGTTGCGGGCCAAGACCTCCTAACTATTTAATGGATGTGGGAGAGAGAAACATCACAGAATCTTCATGTAATGCTCACCTTTCCTTATCCTCATTGCCCAGTCTTGTGAGGATGGACAAATATACGTTTTTGAATAAACGCCATGTTGCTGTGTCCACGAACAAGCTTGTTCCAGAACCAGCCCTCTTTCCTGTGAAACCTCTTGCTGGACAGAACAAGTCCGCTGGACATTTCTTCTTGACAGAAGCTGAAGAGAAGACATCAGTTTCAGGTGAAAGACCTCTGGGACGTTGAGGTTCCAGACCTGCTAACCATTTAATGGGCATGGCAACGAGAAACATCAATGAACCTTCATGTGAGTCTGATCTGAAAACTACCGCTCACCTCTTCTTACCCTGGCTGCCCAGTTTTGCAAGTCGACCAGTAAGGGTGGACAAACGTATATCTCTACTTGAACCCCCTGTTGATGTGTCCACAAATATGCCTGTTCTGGAACCAACCCATGTTCCCATGAAGCCTCTTGCTGGCCCACAGAAAAGATGCAGTGTTGCTGTGTCAAGGAATCTCACATCTTTTCAGGGTATTTGATGATGATGTTGTTAAGATGAAGAGGGCTCAGCCACCGAAAGGATTCCCCTCTTTGGTCAGAAGGTTTGACAAGAAGCTAGACACCACTGCTTGAAACCGTTTTACACCTCAGACCCTCCCTTTGAATTTATGAAGCATCCACACACAAAGAAGACATGATGATGAAAAAGGCAATAAAGATATATAAAAAAATTGTTAATCGAAAAAGCTCTTTTTATTGTGCCATGTCTTGGCTTCAAAAACAGTCTGTGTTCCCAAGTTACTCCCACACAACTGCGACATGAAAAGATGCCTTTTTTTTTTTTTTTTTTTTTTTTTTATAAAATATACATTTAAATAAAACCATGCTTCATCTTTTTTCAGATTTGTTTGTATAGAAGATTACAAGTTCTCAGTTGGTGATTTTTCAGTAAATGCAATAAAAACAATCAAAAACATCTGCTCCTTAAATTAATATATTTTGTTTGCGTTTTCATTTAGGAGAAAATATTATTGCACACAAATTTAAGGGCATAGTTCACCTTTTAGGTACCCAATTTCCAATTGTCACAAAATTGGTCTTCATGAGGGACGTCTCATAACAAACTAGTTCAAAAGCTGAAAGTTTGAAAGAAATCTATGCTCACTAAGATTGCGTACAGTAAAAATAATACTATTGTGAAACAGTATTACCTATTATTTAAAATAAATGTATATAAGTAACCAAGTAAGGAATTAGGCCTAAGTAAGAAAATAAGCAAGCCGTTTATTCCTGTAATGGCAAAACTAAATTTTCAGCAGGCATTACTCCAGATGATTAAATCTATGCTGATTTGGTGCTCAAGAAAAATGACTTATTACAAATGGTAAAAAAATTTTGCGCTGCTTAATATTTTTGTGGGAAGTTTTTTTTTTTTTTTTTCAGGAATATTTGATGAATAGAAAGCTAAAAACAACAGCATTTATTTAAAATAGACATCTTTTGTAACAATATAAAATCTTTACTCTTAACTTTTGTTCAATTTACTGCAACAAAACGTTTGAACGGTATATGTGGGTTAAAACATATATTGACCCTATATTATGTATCACATAATTCACACGTAGGCACAATTTATTTGGTATACACGTACTGTGCATTAAGAGGAGATGAAAAAGCGGCCTTTAGGACCCGGTGGTTATTCGCGGAACGTCACATTTATTCTGCGTCGTGACGTCAGCCGCTGCAAACAAACATGGAGGACGGCGGAGTGCTGGTTGAGAAACCTCAGGTGAGATGTTATGTTGTGATTTTAAGTATTTTACAAAGAGAGGGGTGACGTACGCACCTTTATTATCTTTATAAGGTTCTAGTCTATGTAAGCAAAACATATATACAGCAAGAACACTAGTCTAAAGCTCACAATAAACAGTGAAAAGATGCCGATTCATTCAGTTCGCTGCAAATGCTCAGTCATGCCATTCTCTGACAGCGGCTAACGTTAGCATGTGTGCTCACGAGAAATTACAGAAGACTAGCCATCACTGCGAATATATCAACTTTAAAACTTTACTTTTAAACATATTTGAAATGTGTATGATTATTAAGGAAAAAAAAAATTCACACGTTCACACGGAACGTTAATCAGAGCTATTGCCTAGCCATGTAGCATTGCAGTTTGTAACATCAGCTGTGTTTGAATTTAATAACATTTTATGAGAACAATTATTTAGAAGCTTGATATAACGCTTAACCGAACAGTAAGTGAATGTCCATTCAAATATGAATATGTGATATCAGTTTCTTTACAGTCATGAGTACTGTTTGAATATTCTCTAATTATGATGTGTAGTGCATTATATTGTTAATTCTGTGTGATAGTATATTTATTGGAATTATTGTAAATTGTTATTTTGAAAATCCAGATATCTTATAATAAATTATTATAATAATTATGACAATTTAATTGTGTGTGTGTTCAAGAAATATTGCCTTCAATCTACATATCTGATATTTTTTTCTCTCTACAGGATGATGTGCCGGCCCTGCTGAATTCAAGGCCCCAGACTGTCTTGTCTTTCTTGGCTCCTGAACCGGAAGATCTGGAGGATCTTTACAGCAGATATAAGGTTTGTGTTTTGTGAGGTGTTTTTTTTTTTTTTTTTTTTTTTTTTTTCTTTTGTGTGTGTGATTGCAATGCTAACTAGTGTCTCACAGTATTGACCACTGAATTTTGACTCTACCACATTTGTTGACGTTGTCACTTCCACACTGCAGAAGTTGCAGCAGGAGCTGGAGTTTCTGGAGGTGCAGGAGGAGTACATTAAAGATGAACAGAAGAATCTGAAAAAGGAGTTCCTTCATGCCCAAGAGGAGGTGAAGAGGATACAGAGCATCCCTCTGGTTATTGGGCAGTTCCTAGAAGCAGTCGACCAGAATACTGCCATTGTTGGCTCAACCACAGGTATGATAGGGTTTCTGAGGGTCTTAAAAAGGTCTAAAAGGCCTTAAATTTGAGCAGAAAGTCTTAAATTCGTGAATTCATGGCATTAAATTTTGTTTGCGTTGCAAAAAATGAATTTCTTTTTCTTTGTTTTCCATAAAAATTTGAACATCCTTAAATCAACATGCATTTACTTGAGATACAACATGAAGATAGACTAAATTGAGTTTATGCTTAAAACAAGAAAAGATGTCAGTGAGGTGTAAAAACTTGTTTTCCCTTTAAATTAAGTTGATTTTTCTGACTCCATTGGCAGATATTTGTTGTTGTTTTAATCATGAACTGATATAATTTTGATCAATTTCTCAGAAAACAAAACTTATTATTTTGCCATTTTAAGTAAATGTATCTTGATTTAAAATTCTTTAGACATTTGCACAGTAAAAGTTTTTTTCCCATATTTTCATGGTTGAGAGCAGAGATATTCAAGCCATGTGGTTTTTGTAACAAATTAAGTTTAATTTTGAAGTATTATACAAGACCTTTATGTTCAGAGAACATTGACATATTGTGTTCCATACAATACATTTCTTAATTTTTTTTTTATTTTTAATTTTGTCTTAAAGTCTTAAGTTTACATTCATAAAACCTGCACAAACCCTGCGTGTATGTAATGTGATCTACTGTAATTTTTGGATTGTCAGAACATTTAAATATAACATGTATAATGTAGTTTCAAATGTATACTTTGCATGCACTTTAAGTTTCTTTGGATAAAATCATGCCAGATGCTTAAATGTTCATTTGAAATTTGTAAATGTTTATTGGTTAAAACTACAATGTCAGTAATACTATGCATTTTTTTTTTTATTCCTTCAGGCTCCAATTACTATGTTCGGATTCTGAGCACAATTGACAGAGAGCTGCTGAAGCCCAATGCCTCTGTTGCTCTGCACAAGCACAGCAATGCTCTGGTGGACGTTCTGCCTCCAGAGGCTGACAGCAGCATCATGATGCTCACTTCAGGTATTCTCAAACAGTTCTTTGTTTATCCTGTATTAGGGATCTAGATTGCACCTTATTTCTGAAAAACCTTTGCGCCAGCTTTATTGTTGTCACTTTTAATGCATTTCCTCTATATTTGACCCTAGATCAGAAGCCAGATGTGATTTATGCGGACATCGGAGGAATGGACATCCAGAAACAGGAAGTGAGGGAGGCTGTGGAGCTCCCCCTCACACATTTCGAGCTCTATAAACAGGTGAGTATGTACATGTAAGTGCCTGTGGTGTGTAGCAGTCTTGGCTGTCCACTTACATTCTACTTCTGTTCTCAGATTGGTATTGACCCACCCAGAGGAGTGCTCATGTATGGCCCACCTGGCTGTGGAAAGACTATGTTGGCAAAAGCTGTGGCTCACCATACCACAGGTAGGCTCAAGTGGGGTTAGAGGCCTTTCAACCTTTATACCCAAATTTGCTTTATTATTGAGCTTTGAAGTTCATTCCTGAACACAGATGGAAATAAATGACTAGATCGGAACCACATGGTTATATTACAACTTTTATAATTGTGTTTTAATGTTCTACAGCGGCCTTTATTCGTGTGGTGGGATCTGAGTTTGTGCAGAAGTATCTCGGAGAGGGTCCACGTATGGTGCGAGATGTCTTTCGACTGGCCAAAGAGAATGCCCCGGCCATTATCTTTATCGATGAGATTGATGCAATCGCTACCAAGCGTTTTGATGCACAGACTGGAGGTATGCATCCCTATATAAAGCACTGATAATAAGAAATATTCCTTTATTTGATAAGAAATATTTCTTGAACACCAAATCAACATATTAGGATGATATCTGAGGGGTCTTGTAACACTGAAGACTGGAGTAAAGAAGGCTGCTGGAAATTTGGCTTTGCAATCTCAGGAACAAATTACATGGTTATTTTAAACTAATAATATTAAACAATATCACTGCTTTCACTGTATTTTGATCAAATAAATGCAGCCTTGTTGAGCATAAGAGACGTATTACAAAAACATTAAATCTTACTGACCCCAAACCTTTGAAAGGTAGTTTACATATTGCACAAAGAATATAAATTGTCATCGTTCAGTCACCATGCTTCATTTCATAACATCCTGAAGGAGACAGTTGTTGTATTAATGAGTTTTGTTTGCTCATTATTTTTCTGCTTGCTTTGTTTGTAGCTGATAGAGAAGTGCAGAGAATCCTGCTTGAGCTCCTCAATCAAATGGATGGGTTTGACCAGAACGTGAACGTGAAGGTTAGAAAAAATCATTTTGGTTTTTTTTTTTTTTACTTTTTTTTTTTTTATTGGAAAAAAGACATGGAAGATAACATGAAAATATCCAGAGAAAATACATTTTTATATATATTTTAACTCCCCCCCCCCCCCCCCCCCCCCCCCCAGAGGATCCAAAAATCCACATATTTTAAAATGCAAAAGCACAACATACATACACATATCAATCAGTAGAGTGAGAGGTGTTTAACGTTGCCTCTGCCAATATTTGGTTATTTTCCAAAAACTGTATAAACAGGTCCCCAAATTTTATGGGCGTCCTTTAGTTTGCCCTTTATACTGTAGGTTATTCGTTCCAATGCAATATAATGTGCCAGATCTTTTAACCAATGATCAATGGATGGACCTTCTATGTTCTTCCAGTACAATGCTACTAAACAGCTTCTCTTTTTTAAATTTTTTTTTTATACAGAACGTTTAAGACTCGCCTAATATTATGAGTAACCTGACCATTCTTGATAAATCCATTTTGGTCTATACCTATTACAGATGTTATGCATTTCTCTAATCATGTTTGTAGAAAGATTGTTTCAATCTTAAGCTGTTTTCACCTTTTGTTATGGAGAGGGTATTTTATTGAGCACTAAGTTTAAGAAGTTTATAATATATAGTATTTGAAGTGTCTAAGTAAGCCTTTTCCTCTGCAAGCTTGATTTCTTTTACTGATAAATTTAATTCCAATTTAAATTTATTAGTTTTTGAGTTTTTATAACAAATTATCTGACCTTGGATCTATGCCTTGAATGCTTCCCACCTTACAGTAGCTGACTTTTTTATTTATTTTTTTTATTTTATTTTAATTCTCTTTAAAATAAATGATCTATCTGTACTCCAATGGATTTGATGAAATCCAGATCATGTAACCATTTTGGCTGCAGGTGCCAGCGAGTTAAATTCATATCACTTATTGATTTATAAGAGAAAGAAACTGGACCATGATCTGAGATGATAATAGAATCATACTGACATAATTTTACTCTTGGAAAGAGGTTATTAGAAATTCAAAAATAGTCAATACGAGAATGACCATTCGTCACTGTAGAACAGCATGAATGTTCTTTTATTGGGGTATAACCTTCGCCATGGGACACACAGATTAAGTTCTTTTATGTAGTCCCATTTCTTTTTCCTAGACTGTATGTGTGTTGTGTCTAAACCCGTTGAGCGGTCAAGGTTAGGAGACAATGTACAATTAAAGTCTCCAGCAATGAGCAATATTCCCGGTAAAGAAGACAGTAGAATAAATAATTTTCAAAAACATTTGGACATCTGTATTAGGTCCATACACATTTTGCCAAAATAATGTTTTCATTAATAATAGAACCTTGACTTATTATGTAACGTCCTGCTGTGTCCTGTAAAACCTAAGATACTTGAAGTGGAATTGACTTGCGTATTAAAATCATAACCCCCCCTAGAGTTAGGAGAAAATAAAGCTGAACAAATTTGGCCTTTCCTGCACCTTTGTATTGGTGTTGTGTCATTTGAAGAAATATGGCATTCTTGCAAAAATACAATTGAGGGATTTAAGTTATTTGATTTTGGGAATTACTTGCTTAATTTTTATTAATTTCCCCAAACCTGTCACATTCCACAATGTTAATTTTAACTCTGAATTGGGTCCCAATACAGTATTAGTGCATAAATTGAGAATTGCATAATATTACAAGTTTGTCCCTTAGTCTATTTAAAATAAAGTGCTATTTGCCCTGTGACTAAAAAAATAGTAAAAAAAAACAAAACAAAACAAAAAAAAAAACCGATGCTTCTCTTTGTACTGGCATCCTGAACTTGCCAGCACTTTACCTGTCTTAACACAAAAACTGAAGATTCAGCACTTTGTGTCGCTGATCCTATCGTAAGGAGCAGCATAGCGCGAATCATGAGTATGTTCTCTACCATCATATCCTCCCGCAAACAAACGGCTGAACATATTAGAAATTGAACAACAGCCTATAGCAACAACTGAAATATCCAAGAGCAATCAGCTTATCTCAGATTCAAAATATTCTGTGAATTACAATAAAGATAATAACTGAAAAATGACAATTTTAGATAATAATTAGAAGTCACTGACCACAACCGTACTGAGTTCCATTGGTCGAGTCTCTTTGAGTCAGTCAGTCCCATTTCACTCTAAATACATGATCAGTCCCAAAAGAGAAAAGAAAGAAAAAATATTTCATTACGTGACAGTTTCTTTCTTCTGTATTCGGCCTTCCTGATTGAAGGATTATGAGCTTGTATCCTTCAGGTTGCGAATGAAATTTTCCACCTCTCAAATGCTCTCGTCCTGCGTTTCTGACGCACAGCTTTGCTGGAAAGATTGTTCCATATCAGATGTCCATGGCTTTAAGCTGTTGCTTCGCTTTGTAGTATTTTCGTCTTTTCAGATGTCTCTCGGGGAATATCTTGAAAAAACTTAACTTCACATTTATTGTATGTTACCTTGCCTTTAGCCCACACGATTTGTAGCACTTTGTCTTTATCCTTTGAATTTTCAAAAGTGTTCTGGGAGCGTTTTGGAATTTTATAGGAGTGTGAATAGACGCGTCATATTGCCACCATGTTGGATCCCCTTGGTTATTATTTCTTTTTTTTAAATTTTTTTTATTTTTATGACTTTGTGGTATCATGTCGCACTTCTCCTTCTGTTCTGCTTTAAAACCATTTCAGCCATTGTTGAGGATCTGTTTCTTTTCCAATGACAGGTTATCATGGCCACCAACAGGGCTGACACACTGGATCCAGCTCTGCTGCGCCCAGGTAGACTGGACCGTAAGATTGAGTTTCCTCTTCCTGACCGGCGACAGAAACGCCTGGTGTTCTCCACCATCACCAGCAAGATGAACCTCTCAGAGGAGGTTGACCTGGAGGACTGTATCCTGACCCTACATGAAGTTTTTCTCATTATGATTACATTTAATCATTTAGAATTTTTTTTTTTTTTAAAGTCCCTTAAAAGGAGGAAAAAGCAAGGCATTAATCATAGAGTAACAAACATTATTAAAAGTGCCACAAAAAAGTGTATAAAATTTTTTTTACAAAATATATTCTAATTTAAAGTGCCCTTATTATGGATTTTTGAAAATTACCTTTCATGCAGTGTGTAACACAGCTCTAAGTGAATGAAAACATCCTGCAAAGTTTTAAATCTGAAAGTGCACGGTGCATAAAGTTATTGTCTCTCAAAAGAAAGAGTTGACTCTGAATCATTGAAACGAGTCGTTTTTAAAACGAATCCCAAACCGTTTCATGTTGATGTCAAAGTGAAACAGCATATTGCCCGCCCACTTGTTGCGCGCTCAGTCCTGGGAAAACTTGGATTTTTGCGTTGGTCTGAATGAAAATGCAAATTCATTCTTTGCCACTAGGTGCCGCTTTTGGAGCGTTAAAAGCTCACTGCTTTAAATGAAATCGACCAATCAAAGGAGGGGTTTGGAAAAATGAATCGTTGAACGAATCGTTTGGGAGTCGTTGAGCAAATGAGGTGAAAATAAATGCGTATTAATAAGAAAATGAAAGTGTTTTTTGACCTTGCATGCATGTCAACCTGTTGTTGGGGACTCCCAAAACCTAAATATGAACCTTTCATAACCCATATTAGGTGTACTTTTAAATGTTTGAGGTCAGTAAAATCTTTTTTTTTATTATTATTTTAAGAAATTAGTATTTTTGTTCAGCACGGGTGCATTAAATGAATCAAAAGTAACAGTCAAGACATTTTATGATATTAAAAAGGATTTTGGTTTCAAATAAATCCTGTAAAAAAAAAAAAAAGAAAAAAAAGCGGCTGTTTTAATGACTTTTAAAAAAAATGTTTCTTGAACACAGATCAGCATGTTAAAATGATTCAGACTTACAATTACAAGATTAACTGACTTTATTAAATATATTAAGTAATTTTAATTGTTAATTTTTCACATGATTACTGTTTTTACTGTATGAAATAAATGCAACCTTGCTGAGCATAAGACACTTTCAAAAACATTTAAAAAAAATGTACAGACTCCAAACTTGAAAGCTAGTGTACCTCTTGATTTAGAAGACTGTTATACCAGACTCTCAAGACCAAATAAACGTTTTACAATTGTCCTTAACCAAAATGCAGATGTTGCCAGGCCTGACAAGGTCTCTGGTGCAGATATCAACTCCATTTGCCAGGAGGTGAGTTAGAACAGACAGTATGTTCATAAATTGCCTTATTTATTTATTTGTATTTTATTTGTGATCAGAATTTCTTCAAACATATGTTTTTGTGTTATGATTAATCCTGTTACCTTTGTGTCTACAGGCTGGTATGCTGGCTGTGCGTGAAAACCGTTACATTGTGCTGGCTAAGGACTTTGAGAAGGCTTACAAGACTGTTATCAAGAAAGACGAGCAGGAACACGAGTTCTACAAGTAGAATACGCCTCTACTAGATATCAGCATTAGCTTTTACCCTGTTTGTTTCAGCCTGTATTTGTATGTACAGTGTAATATTGAGGACATAACACTTGAACCTTGATTGAAACCTTCAGGGTTTACACTGATTGTACTAGGACTATGATTTCACAGGATTGTTTCAGATTCACATTATATAAAATATGGATGGAAAAACAAACATGTACATCTGGTGAGCATTTTATGTATTCTGTTTAATGACTCCTCAAAGACAACCATTAAAATGTTTTCCATAACGACTCTAAATAAAGATGTTTTTGATAACAACCCTAATGTATGCTGGCAGATAATGGTTTCTGTATATTTCTGCAAAGAAATTAAAAGGATGTTGATATTTAACAACTAAACAAATTTCACCCTTTAGGTACTGGTGCTTATTTTCAAAAGGTAATTGCTGATACAGGACACATTAATGTTAATTCATGTCTGTCAAGACAGATGCAAAATGCATATATCTGCTGAGGCTTTTTGACCTTTAATGACCCCGGCCTGGAAATAAAACAAAATGGTAGGATCAAATCATAAATATTCAAAGGCCTTTTATTTCTGAAATTCAGTCTGTTCAATTCAATCTGTAGGAACATATAAAAAAAAGGAACATATATATCTTTTCCATATAGTTTAGAATACATAATTGTTTGGAACACAAAATACTGTCAGAAGTGAAAATTATAACTTTTCAGCAGTAATTTAAATGCTAAAACAATTATGAAAATTCATGTAACAGCAAAAAATCTGAAGATAACACTCAGAAATGTCAAATTATTGTAGAAACTAATATACCATATTCCATATTAATTCCATATAATTCCATTCTGGGTTTGTAAATTGATTAACAGTGTCTTCATGTTAAATTTAAAAATAAAATCAAAAACTATTTTGTAAATATTAAGTAATCATGTAATCAGTATAAAGTAACTGTAGTCTGATTGTGCATTTTAAAACCTAATATAATTATAAGTTTTATATATATATATATATATATATATATATATATATATATATATATATATTTAGGGGTGTCAACGTTAACGCGTTAACGCATGCGATTAATCAAAAAAATTTAACGCGTTAATATTTTTTTAACGCAAATTAATCATGTGATAAGGTTTGACCCCAACTTCTTCCCGTCATCGCAGCGCGGAAGGTTATCTATCATTGTGTGATGAGGCTACAGTGAACCAGTGTTGCCAGGGTAACGGCACAAGTGGGCTATTTTGAAAATACAGTCGCGGGAAAAATTACAGAGCCGCGGGTTGCGGTTTTTTGGGCTATTTTTATAAAGTACCGCGGCCGCCCAAAGTGTATATAGACAAATAAAAATTAAAATAGATCCTTTTACTAATGTGTATTATAGGTGGAATGTATTCCTGGCAACTTAAGAACGGAGAGGCGGTTGTAAACATCACAAACAACGTGAGTTTCAGCCAGAGCATACGTTAAGGCTTTTACACAGCAGAAATAAACATGACAACAGCCACTATAGATTATACAAGATAATAAACACACGATTACGATAGGATATTTGTATGTGATTTTCTTGAGATGAATGTGTACATCTGAAATGCTAATTTGTGCAGCGATATAAAAGGCTATAAATAGCATATTTTAACAACAGTAAACGACCAAATTCCACATGTGATCGTAAAATGAAGTTATTACAAACACTCGATGGTGGTTTAAAGTGAGTTCTGAGTAAAAGTGTACTATTTATCTAATAAATTGTCTAATGAAGTATGATGCTAATATTAGCTCTAATGCACCTGCAGAACAGGTCCAATTCTTCTTCATAATGCATTTTGTCATAATACTTCATGTAAGGTCGCAAGAAAATGTTTTGTTGTATTTATTTAGAAATACTTTTGATAATAGTTGGGTAAGTGTATAAATTACTGGGATTGAAGCGATGTGGCTTGGTAAACGTTTTATTGCCAGTATAAAGACTGATGATGGCTGAATAAAAACAAAAGAATAATGATAAAAGAATAATAAGGATTATGTCTCATACCTGGCGGAGGTGTGAAAGGTTCTGTTTCCTTAAACTAGTTTGTCATGCATTTCTTTATTTCAACACATTTACAGGTAAATCCTAGTATTTTAAATTTGCGATTAATCATGATTAATCACAGTCCAGGACTGTGATTAACGCGATTAAATTTTTTAATCGATTGACAGCACTAATATATATACATATACAGGTGCATCTCAATAAATTAGAATGTCGTGGAAAAGTTCATTTATTTCAGTAATTCAACTCAAATTGTGAAACTCGTGTATTAAATTCAATGCACACAGACTGAAGTAGTTTAAGTTTTTGGTTCTTTTAACTGTGATGATTTTGGTTCACATTTAACAAAAACCCAAATCACTATCTCAACAAATTAGAATATGGTGACATGCTAATCAACTCAAAACACCTGATTTAAACCTGAAATTTAACCCTTTAAACCTGATTACTTAACCTGGATTACATATTATTAGCTACTACCCAGCACTGCATATAAACATGAAACACCTGACGTTTCTGAGAAATCTTCTTCCGAGAATGCAATTAAACATTTATTTTAAACCAAACCTCTTCAATGACTTTCCTCTCCTTGTTTTGATTCACAAGCATTTCGGTCTCAATTTGTATTACTGACTTTCACCACAAGATGGAGTTTGGTAATAAATAAAATGTGCATAGACCCTCTCAGTATTGTGCATTGCAGTTCACTTATCAGTGTTCTTGTGTCTCAGCATATATGATTGCCAACTGTAGGCTAATCAACCTACCATTGTCTTGCACATTTAGGTTTGTTTGAACGACGACAACAGGTTCAACAGGTCTGGATGGTTTTGGGACAGATCTGTGAGAGATTATCTGTTGTCCCACCGCCTATGCCCCTAACTACAAAACTCTGCTCTTTAATATCACTTATGAAACTGCTTAAATTGGCATTTAGCTGCATTTTAGTTAATGCAATATAAAAATAATTATCACCCAGTTATTTGGAGTGACTGTCCTTTAGGCTCATTCCTGTTGCACATATTTATTTAGTGTATGTTGCCATTTTCATCAGTTTATCAGCTGGTTTATCAGTTACCAGTGATTATAGACATGGTTGGATTATGATTTAACCTGCACATAATGTCCAACTAATATGTATGTGTTTTGGACTTTGACTGTGACAGTAACTTTGTCTGCACCTTATTTTGACCGAGAGGAATGGTGTTGAATGATCTATAAATGATTGTATAGATAAATGGTTATGTTCTTAAGTCCACTATTTTAATTTGTTTGTCATTTTGTCACAGACTAATATGTTTACTAGTATGCAAAAATGTTTCCACCAATCATCCCGAGGTGACAACAGAAGTTTGAAAATTCTGTTTTGTTTAAAAACATAAAGGATTACAGGACAAACTTAATTTTGAGGTAATATCTCATCTCTGGCTTGTAATTTGATTTGTCATCCTGCTATTGGTTGTTAAATGATCAGTTTC
Organism: Spinibarbus caldwelli; assembly: GCA_039654775.1. NCBI lineage: Eukaryota > Metazoa > Chordata > Actinopteri > Cypriniformes > Cyprinidae > Spinibarbus > Spinibarbus caldwelli. The sequence continues at coordinate 28,378,342 of CM077227.1, read as the reverse complement.
TGTTTTTGTTCATCTTTAAATTAAAATAAGCCTTGATTTGGGTAGAGTCATGAGGAGGAATGTGATGTAGATATTTAACAACTAAACAAATTTCACCCTGCAGGCTCTGGTGCTTATTTTCAAAAGGTAATTGTTGATACAGGACACATTCATGTTAATTCATGTCTGTCAAGACACATGCAAAATGCGTATATCTGCTGAGGCTTTCTGACCTTTAATGACCCCGGCCTGGAAGTAAAACAAAATGGTAGGATCAAATCATAAATATTCAAAGGCATTTTTTATTTCTGAAATTCAGTCTGTTCAATTCAATCTGTAGGAACATATAAAATCTTGTCCATATAGTTTAGAATACATATTTGTTTGGAACACAAAATACCGTCTGAAGTGAAAATTATAACTTTTCAGCAGTAGTTTAAATGCTAAAACAATCAGTTTCTGTTTTTGTACATCTTTAAATTAAAATAAGCCTTGATTTGGATAGAGTCACGAGGAGGAATGTCATATTAATTATGTCAAAGAAGAAATGTTTAAATTATTACAATATATTCATGCGTCCAAGTTTAAAATATCATATTATAATATATAATATTAAAATTAATGTTGCAAACTACAGTAGGTTGAAGTAGTGCTCTTTTGCATTATTGCACGTTGCAATACCCCCCACCCCTTAAGCAAAATAGAGAAGTGCGCGCACTGGAGCACAGCAGAGCAGCGTGAGCGCGCATCACTTCCTGCATGCTGGGCGCTTTCAACTTCAACAGGACGAGCGTCGGAGTCGACGAAGTCATATAAATAGACAGGAATAACGGACTATCTGAGGGAATAGTCCACCAAACTGTCCGAGATTCCTCAGGTAAGTTCTGAAGTCTCATTTGAAGATCTTTTTTCCTCATTTGGCCATTGTAGAAGTGTAATTTCCCCACCTTTCGGAGGGTTAGTGAGTGTGTAAGGAGCCCCAGTTGTGCTAGCCTGCTGTAGCTAACCGTAACGTTACTGGCTCTGTGACACTGGGCGGCTCAGCATCGTTTCCTCTCAAGTTGAGGACTGAAACAAACCTCATGTTTGTGGGGAAACGGCTTATTTAGCGTTTTAGAAGTGCTAGAATGACACCTACAGCATCAGCCTCAGCGGTCATAGTGTGTCAAATCCAGCTGTGACTGTTAAACACAACTATCACGACGCACCACTGACACACAATCTGCTTTTATCTTGATGCATGTTCTATGCAGCTTTCTCTTGTTTAGGACAAATATAGATTCATTTTATTTTTTAAATGTTTTATTTTTTACTTTTGACCAAAATAACTAAACGATCACTGCACGACATCGATGAAAACTATTATTGTTGCCAACATTGCTTTTGTTGTTATTGATGCAAAGTAGTTTTTCGATCTAAATGTCGCGTTATTTTCTTCTTTGTTTTGGATTGTGAAATTGTTAGGCTGCCTAGGGACTCTTTTGATCTGAATGATTACATAAATCTTACATGGTAAGACTTTACATAAGATTCCATTTGTAAACATAAGTTAACTGTGTTAGTTTACATGAACTAACAATGAAAATCCTTCTAAAACATTTATTAATCTTAGTTAATATTTTTAATGGACCTGAGCTAACATGAACTAACAATGAAAATCCTTCTAAAACATTTATTAATCTTAGTTAATATTTTTAATGGACCTGAGCTAACATGAACTAACAATGAACAGATATATTTTTATTAGCCAATGTTAAGAAAGATTAATAAATACTGTACCAATTGTACTGCTTATTGTTAGTTAATGCATTAATTAATGGGACCTTTTTGTAAAGTGTTGCCCAGTACTTTACCTGTGAATACATTTGTTGTTTGTTGGGTGTTATTTTTTAGAAAACCACCAAATTGTGACAACCTTATACAACAAAACCTAAATAAACAGTGAAAATAAAACCATTGTGAAAATGTATAATTATAAACATTATATATTTTTTATTCATTAATATGAAATACATAAATATGAAAGTACCTGTACTGCATGCTTTCATATTTATACAAGCAGTATTGTTTGTCAGTTTGTCAATTTTAACAGAATAAGATGTAAATAACAATGTTTATCGAATTATTACTGTGTTTTTGTAAGTTTTAGTAAATAAGTAATGTTGTTTAGTGAAATTTCTTCATTTTGCATAGTACTTGTGAACTAGTTTCTTTTATCAGATAAGTCTGGTATTGGGTTTCTTAAGATTGCCCAACATAATGTCACCGAACTTAAAAGTAAATGTAGAACAACAGGCTCTGCAATTCAGGTCAGATAAACATCAATAACACCTGATAAGAAGATTGTCATGTTTTGTTGTAGTACTTGGAGCTGGAGAGGACAAAAAGTGTATTTTGTGTTTATTATCTGTGTACTCTCCCCCCAAAATCTATTAAGTTTTGTTGTAAGACAGTATCTGTTAGTGCGTGTCAAGCACCTGTGTTCTGGACCGTTCACCCTTATGGCTCTGTTTTCACCTTTTGCCATGCAAATTCCTTTTCATTCATATTTTGCAGTGTAGAAACCTTTTGGGTAAATTATTGGTTGATAGTTTGTCTTTGGCAGAACGGTTTAAGTAAATTTCAGAGAGAACAGATCAAATTTGGTTATTTAAACACTTCTTGGAAAGCATCACGAAGAATGACATTTCTTTGAAGCGTTTTGAACTTCCTTTGAGGGTGAGGTGATTTATACTGGGATAAGGAGGCTTAAGAATTCATGACTTTAGTGGTCTTTTGTAGCTGATTTATAAACTGCTTAAGGGCCAGAAATGTTTTTTAAGCCCTGTGTCATTTATTAATTTGAAAAATAAAATTCTTTGTATTAGCCTTTTAGAGTCATTTCATCATTCAGGTTGGTTCTCAAATGCATTTAGATAAGAAAGTGCTTCCATCTAGTCCTGTTTTACTTATTGCACAACTATTCCTGATAATAAATTGCTGTGCTTTGTTTTCCTGTGTGACTCCTCTTTTTTTGTTATGGGTTGACGTTTTTAGTCCCCTACGATCTTATCGCTTGGTTACAGATCCAAGCAGCAGGTTGTCCTGCTCGCTCTATGGGTTTTGCTCTCCCTGTAGCTTTGTGGTGTATAGGGCGCAAAGTAGGAACAGCGAAATGCAAGATGGGTCAGTGAAAATGTGTGGTTTTATATCAGCAGTCTCATTTTAAACCATCAAGGTTAAAGAAATTATATCCATTGAGAGTTAATGGATAATTTCTGCTCTATACAGTGGCACTGCAGCAGAGTCAATGGCATAACATTTGCTGGCCTTATAACATTCTAACTTTGAGAAATGGTACTGGTTTTAGGCTTTGAAAACCATTTTTAGGTTCTTTTTGCAGAACTTAATATGTTCCTGACCTCGCTTACTAATGTTTGGCATCTGTCAGTTGCAGTTCTTATGTAACAAGGGAATTAACCAACTAGATGTATTCTCTGACAAGTTTGCCCCAGAAGAGTTTGGCTTTGTGTACTTGCTGTCACCATAGTATGGAAGCTGTGCTCTGATGCCTGTTCAATCACTGGATTATGAGATCCAGGTTTACTGACTCATCGGAATGTTTTGTACCAAGGCTGTGTCCAACATTTTGCCTTCACAGGCAAATGGTTTGACAGTGTGAGCTTTTCACTCTTATTTGTCAGTAAAAATAGATGTGTGCGAACTGTGAAATGCATTTAGGAGCATGTCTGCAAATAAAAAAAGTCCTTTATGAAAAAGTTTTATGAAATTTAATTCAGTTTTAATGAAATTTAAGGTCATAAAAGTCTTAAATATCTTAAATGGTCTAACAAATGTCTTTATCATTTTAGTAAGAACGAATACTAGAGATGCACCGATTGACCGGCCAGTGATCGGAATCGGCCGATTTTTCGCATGATCGGTCCAGATCGGTGACCGGCTGGTCAGTCTCACGTCTTGCCGATTCCGAGCCGATCATTTTATTGCCTGTGGCGCAGGCAGTAACGTCACACCCACGCGCACACTCATAGTCGTGTGTAAACACGTCGTTTCGCGTGAGAATGATTCTAATTTTAATTGCATTCTGTGTAAACGGCGACTGATAATGTATTTATGTCGTGCACAGCTTGAGTGAGTGTTTGAGAGAGACAGCACACACAAAGTAACTCAAAGAAATGTATAGAGGCATGCTGCGGTAGGAAAAAAAAAAAGATATTTACAAAATATGATTTAGATGAGCAACATTATACGGCCATGATGTTTCCCCTAATATCAATATCAACACGATTGCAATGTGACACTGATTTTATACAATAGTATTTCAATAAACAAGAAGTTAAAATTAAGTGACTTAGATTTTGGACAAAATATTGACTGTTTTTGGTCAATTTCGCTGACGAAAATAGTTCCAATCAAAGCCACAGCAGAACTATTGTGTGTCTCCAAGCAACACACAGCGGTGTTTCGTTAATGAATGAATACACCTTTTTGAACGAATCCAGTGAGTCAGTGATTCAGTGGCTCATTCATAAGGACAGTCACTTGCCTCGTTTCTGAATGAATCAGCCGTTTGAATGAATCGGTTGAATGAATGAATAAATGACTCACTCATTAAAACAGACACTTGCCGCCACCTGCTGGTGGTTTAGTCATATTTAAAAGTGTCATTGCATTTTTTCAACATTTTATTTGTATGTTTTTAAAAAAAATGTGAAACATTAATCCTATAAAATTATTTATGCATTTGAAATTTTGCCGTGTAAATGCATTTATGGCACCTCAGCTTCACTTCAGATGCAGCTTCTGTTTCCTCGGCAGTGGAAAGATAGAGTTTAATACTAATTTCATTTGAATGGTAACAACTCTACACTTTCTTATTATGCTAACTGAATTAATTGAAACAAAGTAAGAATTTGATGTGAAAGATTTAATAAGGTTAGGGGAAAAAAATGACCATTTATGAACATAGTGGAAAATGACATCTGTTTTGTTACATACAGCAACTCATTTTAAGTTAACTATTTCTTCCTCTTTCCAGTCACAGAGCACTTTATTTTGAAAGTTGTTTAAGTGAGAGAAAATCTGTAACTTAATCCAGATTGGGGGAATTGTAATGTTTAATAATTTCTTTTATTATGTAAATAATTTTTGCATTGAAATTTGCATAGGTTTTTGTTTGTATATGCTGTCAATTATAGTTCTTAGAAAGAAAATCGGAATCGGCAAAAATCGTTATCGGCAGGTCACACTTCCAAAAAAACGGAAATCGGAATCGGCCAAGAAAATTGCAATCGGTGCATCTCTAACGAACATACCAGTTGCAAGTTCTACAGGCTCATGGTTTCAGAGCAGTTCGCAATCAATGAATATGCATTTATGCCAAATGATCTACAATCTACTGTTAATGAATTTAGACAATGTTTAATTTATGGTTTTTTATTGTAATGTTTTGTAGGTGGTTGTAAGAGTGCACATTTTATCTTGCCAATGTAAAGCATGGATATTTCAAAATAAGAGTCCTGGTGTATTTTCAAACTTGTTTATAACATTTACATTTGTTTACATTTTTTCATTTAGCGGACGCAACTTACAATTGAGAAATGCAATATGCAATTCATCATAAAGAGGCAAATAAACAGCATAGATATATATTTTTTTTTTCATAGGATGCAGTTAAGTGCTCATGGAACAGAAGAGTTTTCAGCTCAGTTTCTTAAATATTATCAGGGATTCAGCATTCCAGATGCATTCTGAAATTCAGGATGGGGGGGAAGATCATTCCAGCAGTAGGGAACAGTGAATGAAAATGTTCTGGAAAGTTATTTTGTGCCTCTCTGTGATGGTACCATGAGGCGTTGGACGCTTACCAACCTCAGGCTTCTGGAGGGGATGTAGAATCATAAGAGGGAATAGTTTTATTTTTCCCCGAATTCCATTTTTCTAGACTCTGTTTTAAAGGTTAAATTAAATTTTATTAATCAAAAAGCATGTCCAATTAAATGAAATTACAATATTTGAACTTAGAATATTTAACAACAATTTATTAAAAGTATAACAAAAATGACATTTTTAAGGCCCTATGAAATATGTTTTATTTTTTCTCAAATTCAGTTTTATTTTTACCACATTGTGTTTTCCATTAATTTTCTGGATTCCATTTGAATGATTTCATTAAATTTTAATAATCAAAAGCAGTTTTTGGTCTGCCCAATATTTAATGTCACGAGACAAAGGTTATTATCAGGACAAACTCTTAAGTACTTGTTTTATAAGATGGACTCAAAAACACTTTTATAATTTCTTTCAAAAGTAAATTTAAAGAATCTTTTATAGAATTTTATGTACACTATTATAATTGTTTTATAATTGCTTTATTTAAATTTTTGTATTTTGTATTGTGTACTAATGTATTGTTTTTTTAATGTATAATCTTTGTTTGCCATGAAATAGCCTATGAAGCTGATGTGGCAATAAAATTAAATCAAATCTGAATCTGAATAATCGAAAGCATCTCTAACTATTTTTTTTTTTTATATATTTATTTTTTGGTGTTTTTGCCTTTTTTATTATTATTATAGGACAGTGTAGAGGAGACAAGAAGCGAAATGGGAGAGAAAGGGGGGCGAGATCGGGAAAGGTCCTCAAGCTGGGATTCGAACTTGGGACTCCCATAATGCAACAGCGCAAAATAATTTAACATAACATTATTATATTATAAGTAATTTTACTTAATAAACATTATTCTGCTAAAAAAAAAAAAAAAATTTAAAAAAATATTTTTTCTGGTAAATATTCCTTTTAAAACAATGTTTTAATAATCAATTTTGCATGTTGAGAATTGCATATTGCATATTGAATTAGGAATTCATCAAGCCATGTCGGCATTCAGTGTTTTTGGTTAACATCCTGTCTATGGAGATGAAGCGTTTTTGGATAAAAAGCAAATGGTGATCATAGTAGTTTGTGGTGAATGAACTTTTGTTTTCGCTTTCTGCATTATGATGAATTCCATTTGATTCCCCTCATTGTTTCCATGTGAGACTTTAGAAACAGCTTTAGTAGGCTGAGTAATATAGCTGAGGGAAAATATTTCCTGGTACTGTTGCTGCGGGCACAAACTAAATCCTCTATCATCACAAAGGATTGTCTGCGTCATCATTGACTATTATATGTCCTCCCGGATGAGGATATTGATATATATATATATATATATATATATATATATATATATATATATATATTTTTTTTTTCTCTGATGCATTTGAACCCATAGCTTACACAAACAACTCTGGTGTTGTTTGTGTATTATTAAGCAAGATCCCATTTTCTGTTGCATCAAGTCTGTCTGGATTCGGCATGCTTAGCATTTACTTTCCCTTCAGGTTATGTGCAGAGATGTTATATAAATGCTCCGGATTTGACCGAGTGAAAGTTGTGACAACCAAATGCCATAGTCCTTAAAGTGTGACCTCTTTCCCTGTAGTTGCTCTGACGCGCTTAGAGCTCAGGTCTGTTTTTGCGTGTGAAATTGCATAACCGTTTATGCCCAGCTGTGCTATTGTAAATAAATGTTTATTGTAAATAAACTGTGCTATTGTAAATCTTATGTTTATAATTTTTGTTATTTTATCTAGCATTTGATCAGGAAGTTTGTATCTAGCATTTGATCAGGAAGTCTTCCTGATTCCATGTACATTTGGTTTTCGGGTATTTCCATACCTGTGTTTTTTATGAAAATATTATGGGAAATTGCATTAGACATTCGGTATGAAAGCACCAAGATTCAAATTTCTGCAGATGTAGATGAATTTTTGTCTGAGGTAACATTATTTCAAATCAGCACAAGTTTAAAAAGAATGGTAAAAACAATAATATTGTGAAAAATTATTACAACTTTAACTCTTTTTTATTTTAATATATATTTTTAAAATGTATATTATTCCTGTGATGGCAAAACTGAATTTTCAGCAACCATTACTCTGTCAGAAATCAGCTTATTTGGTGCTCAATAAGCATTTCTTCTTATTATTATTAAACTTGAAAACAGTTTAAAACTGCTTAATGTTTTTGTGGAAACTATGAATAATTTTTTGATGAATAGAAAGTTAAAAAAAAAAAAAACAGCATTTAACAGCATCTTGATTGAAAAAAAATGTTGAGCACTGGACTTGTTCATGTATATGTCAATATCTCATTGACATTTGTTTTTAAGGTGGCTTTGTTGTTTTCAAACTTTTGTGTTTGGTTCTGTCCAGAATGGCCATTCACAGCATTGTCTATTACACAGTCTGCCTTTTGTAGACTTGTTTGAAAAGTTCTGCCATCTAGGCATTGTGAAGCCACATACTGGTATTGTAGAAAGCCTCTGGACAGCATGGTTTTGTACACTGTGGCGTACTGTACAGATGGTGTGTATTTGAGTGATCTTGTAGGCTTTGGAGGGACATGCTTTGCTGTACATGGACAGATGTTGGTGAATTGGCTGATAGATTGACGGTTGACCTTGTGTGACAGTGAAGCTGGAGAACGAGGGATTGTTTTCTCTTAAGATTTGATTGACAGCAGGCTGCAGGATCCAGGGAATCCAACCCTCTCTTCTCAAACTCCTTTATTCTTCTACTGGTCTCATAATCTAACACATGGAATCCAGATGCTCTGCAGCTCCAGCCAACGTTTCATTTGTCTCGCTGACTTAGCTAAGAATTCTAACTGTTTGAAGCCTCTCAACTTTTATTCTCTCTTCCTTTCTCTTATAATACTTGCTGTCTTTTAAACTTGTAGAACAGCATGTTGCTTAGTTATTGTCTGGGAATGTACCTAAACAGAACTTTAAAAATAAGAAATTTTCCTGTATTTTTAGCACATATATATGTAAAATTTACTGATCAGTACAGATATGATCTAGAGAGCAGTGAATACAATGCATATATATATTTTTTATTTGCTATAAGCTGTTTTTTTAATTTATATGAACATATTTTGCACAATATTTACTCAATATTCATTCATATTCAAATATATGGAAACAAAAAAAAAAACATGCACTTTCCATTTGGCAGGGCTGTTTGGTATTACAATAGACATTAAGCAGAAAGACCACTTCTGTTAATAATTAGCCAGTCAAGCACAGTTATCTGCTGATGGTAATAGCGTCTTAAAATGACAAAATTTTGGCCAATTTCTCGACTGTTACACAAAGAATCATCTTGTTTAACAATCTAAAAGATATTTGTGTCAAGTGGACTTCACTGTTCTCTCTGCTGTCCTTTAGTTAAGGACAGTCTAACACAGATTTCCACTCTCCATGGAGACATTAGATGCTAGCGCATATGCAATCTCATTCAGTTCAGCCAGACTGTTGGTGCCTCATGTAAGCGTCATGCAGTTCTTCACTTCTCTCTCTGCTGCACTGCTGAGCAAAGCCACACGAATCGCCACGGGCTTCACAGCAGGAAAAAACTCTCTGTATATTTATGTTAATGCACTTTATATTTACCCATTCACGTCCCATTCTTCTGTGTTTGTCAGGAGGCTATGTAGTGTATGGACATAAAGATAATATTAAAGGCCTCAGGCACAATACATTGTGCCAGTTGTAGACTTATGGGAATAGATGCATGTTTGCTGTCGTGTGAAGGAGGAGAGTGAAAGGAAGAAGATAAAAGATTGTGTGTCTTGGCTTGTGAAGATGCAATTAGTCATGCCAGTGCTGTCCCTTTGAATCCAGAATGCAAGGGGGACGGGGGGACATGTGCTCTGGCAAGGCAAAAAAAGGACACAATATTTTCATTCCATCTCTGTCATATCTTAATATTGGTTTCTTCGTCCGTCTTTCTTCTTATCTTCATGTGGCTTAGTAAGACTGTTACTTTGTTCCAGTCCAGTGGCCACAGATCTGCTACGCTTGACTTTGCATTAGTGTGCCTTGCCAGAAGGCTTTTTGGCTATCTTAAGTGCCTCTACGTTGATTATTCAGTTAATTTTTTTGGATGATTAGTGCTACAGAGATGATCAGATTTGAGTTGAGTTTAAATATGGTGACCGATTATGATAGAGCGTCACTTTTAAAGCAACATTCTTGTTATTTTTCAGTTCAACTTGTATTCACCACATCTGGCATGCTGTCAGTTACTACAGAGAAAAATGTTGAGTTGTGCTGCAGTTTATAATTGAATTTGAAACCTGTTTTGCAGAATATCCAAAGCCAAGAAATCATTTTACTTGAGTTGTTTGCGAGTTTGCAGGCTAAATTGAATATGATGAGAAAGAAGATAAAACACATCTTTCTATTGGGTTGACATTGTAAACTGTACACACATACGAAGACCAGTGTAGACTGATTCAAAACAAATGACTTCTTTGTTTGGTCGACGGATATATAGACTAGGTCGATATATTGACCGATATTTGGGGTATTTTTTTTTTATAGATGAAGCCGATTTAAAAAAAAAAAAAATAAAAAAAAAAAAAAAACAGTTTTAAAGGGGTCATATGATACGATTTCTTGTTCTCCTTTTCTTTAGTGTGTAATGTAGCTGTTTGTGCATGTATACGAGCTGCAGAGTTACAAAGTTCAAAGTCTCCCACAAAAGGATTTATTCTATCTAAAAGAGAAGGCTGATCCAAACCGGGCTAAAATGCCTCATTCAAAGTAGGGATGTGCGGGTCTAGTCGACTAGTCGACTAAACGGTACAGCTCCTGCTAGTCGACACTGAAATCAATAGTCGATTACACGAGAGAGAAAAAAAAACATGATTTTATCATTCAAATTGCCATCATTTTAACGTTTCATTTAAAACATTTTAAAGAAGTTAAAATAAAACTTTTGAAAAAGAATACACATCAAAATATTTAAATATATAAATATTTTTAAATGTGTATCTGGGTGGAAACTACATTTTGACCTCAGACCTCGCATGCATTTTCTTCATGTCAGTTGCGGCGAGCTCGAAATGACCTCGCGAAGAACCAGCAAGCTGTGGGATTATTTAGAATTAGAAGGAAACTGAAAAGTTTTGTGTAAACTGTGTAATGTCAAATTGGCTTACAATAACTCTACTGGAGTGATGCGTAATCATATTCAATACAGGCATGTATGTGTTAGCTTGGAGGCTAGCTAAAGTCAGCAAATATCAATCATGTCATACACTACAACCCGTCGCTGCGGTCCGCGATCCCATCCACGCGTCTATTCCTCTAAACGAAGACCCACTTCGGTGGTGGTGCGGTATTTCCAGGCTCTTTTCAAAACTGTCTGCTTGCTTGAAGTTATCTCTCTGTGTGCCTGTGACTTCAGTTCCTGCCGAGCGCGTTTTTTTTTTTTTTTCAAGTGCAGAATTGCCTCTAGTCCCGTCTTTCGCCAGACCACGTTAACGTTAAATTCACTGAACAAATGCGCATGGTCTAAGTACAACGAGCATTGTTTTGATTTTAGACAATATAGCCAACATGAAGTACATTTTAAAAAGCCGTTTTAATGCTATTCCTTGATAAACTTTCCTATTGTTTTTGACTTTTGTTTTAATATGTGTTTTAATATGTTGGCTAACGTTATATGAAAACGAAGAATTCTGTCAGTCTATTGATTCATTTTCCATTTCTGCATTGCTCCAGCCGATCTGAATAAATAAGCTATGCACTGGTTTATGTTGTGTATGCTCTTCCTTTTTTTCTGTTTAACGACCACCTAAAATTAAATGATGATAACGTAAGGCAAGCATACGCATAATTGGGACCATTTTTAGCAGAATTCATTGAGGGATTTGACAGTGTGATTCAAAGATTAAGTATTTCAAGTGTAGGCTGTTAAATAGACACACGCACAGTTTTTTTTTCTTTTGCCATTTTTTTGGGGGTTTCTAGCTTTTAGACTAGTCATACAAAACTTCAGTTTAAATGACAGTCAAATTAGTCGTAGCGCACATCCCTAATTCAAACACGCCCCCACATGTCTACGTCACGATGTGGAAATATTTGCGTAATGCCACCCAAATGTGCACGCAAAGAAAGAAGGCGTGGTTTCAGTAGCCGCAGTAGTGTTGATGCAGCCATGTCAGGGAGACGCTGTGTTTCTATGCGAAAGTAAAAGCACTTTATTTGGCCTTCCGAAAGTAGATGCAATTAGGAATCATTGTTAAGATTTGTTTACAACAGAACAGCACAGCCCAAATGTTCGAATTTGGCTTTGTAGAAAACGACACGTTTGAGAGAGGCGGGGCATAGAGGAACTACAATAATGTACAGTATTTGAAAAATAATGTGTTTTTCGAACATTAAAGCATGTCAACACATTCTGTTACACCAAATACACAAAATAATGGTCTTTAAAATGGCATCATATGACCCCTTTAATCATTATGATGAATCCTTCACTAAATGAAAACAGTTACTGAGTCAACATAATGAATCTGACTTGACCTGAAAATTATAATTACTTTTAGTTTTGTAAATCTAAAAATGGAGCATGTTTTGTGTACTCATATGTCATGAGACCATATCAGTGTCATTCTTGACCGTCCTTTTGTCAGTGTGTCATTAGTGACACAAAGGTTAGTTTCGGGTTCTCCTGACCCAGATTGGATGTGTTTCTCAGAGAAACACCAAGATGTAACTTCTCTTTTAAAAAGAACAAATTTGGAAATAGTTTATTGTGAAATAGTTAATTTGGTGAGTTTATTGTGCTGATGGTCAAAAATATTGCCCATCCTGATCCATTTTTAGAAGTGTTTGTCTGTGGTAATCAACATTTTGCCACGCATGTAGTCCATAGACATTAAGTAGATAGTAGAGGAAAAAATAACTTTTAACGTCCATCCTAATGGGTTGAGACAGAATGTGCGTGTTAGTCAGCACAAAGCCAAACCTCATGCTCTCTGACCTCATTTACCACAGTGGAAAGATGTCATTTACAGCATCTCCGCCAGCCTTTCTCTTAACACCTCTCTCTTTGGCCTCCTCTCTGTGATCTGTGAGAAGGATCAACTGAAGATGAGATTAGTAAGAGATGACTCTTCTCCTCACACTGTCGTCTCCTCTTCCCTTCATGCCAATCCACCAATCCCTATGCTATTCCCTAGATTAGGATTATTGGCTTGAGTGGAAGTTTTAATGAGCTGTAATTGATTTGTAAGCACAGATCCACCAGACTGTGTCAGTCAGATTAATTGAAGCTTGTTTGAAGCCCCAGGTCTCTTTTTCTAACGAGTGATCCTTGTGGTGGTGGGACAAAATTCCCAGCAGGGGCGATGTGGCTTTCAGGACCGATCTTATAGAGTTCTTGCCTTCCTGCTGAGGGTGTTTGCCTCCTTCCCCTTGGACAAGGCCTGTGTCTGGGAAGTCAGCCACGTTGGAACCAAGTGCAGGCTTTATTCATCTAAACACATTTTAGAGGAATGGAGGGGGGAGTGACACAAGCTGGTAGTGTTTGCTCTCCAACGGTTGTACATAGGGTCCAAAATTAACTTTTTGCCACACCTGCCATTGGCAAATGAGTTGAGGAAATTTACTGGCCAGAAGTATTTCTTAAACTGTTTTTCATTTTTAATAATAATAATATTATTATTATTATTATTATTATTATTATTATTATTATTATTATTATTGTATAATGTACTGTTCAAAAGTTTGCGGCCAGTAAGATTTATGTTTTTGAAAGAAGAGTGTTATGTTCAGCAAGGCTGCATTTATTTGATCAAAAATATAGTCAAAAATAGTAATACTGTGAAATATTTATGATAAAATGACTGATATTTTAAGTATTTTACTTTTTTTCTGTAATGGAAAAGCTGAATTTTCACATGAGTCATCAAAAATAATTCTAATATGCTGATTTGGTGTTTAGAAACATTTGATATTATCAGTGTTGAAAACAGTTGTGCTGCTTGACATTTTTGTGGAAACTGTGATACATATTTTTCAATATTAAAATTTTATTTATTATTATTTAACTTTAATCAAATAGTTTTTTTTTTGTTGTTTTTTTTGCAATGTTATAAATGAATTTGCTGTCATTTTTGGTAAATGTAATGCATCCTTGCTCAAAGTATCAATTTATTTAAAAAAAAAAAAAATCTGACCCCAAACTTTGAACGTTAGTGTATATTTTCTATTTTTTAAAAAAAAAAAAAATAAAGTAAATTAATTTTATATTGTATTATATTATATTATATTATATTATATTATATTATATTATATTATATTATATTATATTATATTATATTATATTATATAAAAAATGTTTCTTTGTCAACTGAGTGAATTAGTATAGAGTACGGAAGCGAATAAACAAACTTTTTGTAAACATATTGTAAAGCCTCTGTTCTGGGTCACTCCTCATGTCTCCCTCTTTGTTTTCAGACACTGACTCCTGTCATTGGACCAGCTGGCGTTGGACGGGGTGTTGAACCCTCCCCCTGCACGAGGACAGAATGAGACAATAGCTGGGGGTGTTGGATATCATCCCTCCCCCCTCCTCTTTGTTTTTCCCCCTCCTACATATCCAAGAAGCATATCCATACTCACTATCTTACACTAACACACTACAAAACAATACCTTGGACCTCTGTGGCCCCCACACTTTACTTTGTTGGGACCATGAGACTTTTAGATGACCATTGCTGTTGAGAACCCTCTGGGAACAAAACCCATTTCCTTTCAGCCAGGGGACACATCCTTCTTGATCCTACAGCTTTGGTGGAGCTTGATGGAAGCTCGGTAGATCATTGAATCATGAAAACACCAGAGGACCACTGGGAGTTTCCATTTGGAGTTGTATATTAATTGGCTGAAAGACTGCCAGTGAGCAAAGCAAATCTAATTAAACCTGCAGCAGTCCTGAACGTCCGTTAGAATAAATGAAACCTCTCCTTAGCCTTTTCATCCATCATATCTGAAGTGCCTTGTGTTTCATCGAACTGTTTACATCTACTCCACATATCTGATCCATCTGCCAGTCCTTGAAACAATTGATTTGTTTACATCTCTTACAGCCTTCCAAGACATATCTGTTTCATTTGTTTCTTCTCTTTGCATGCAAGTAAAAGTCTGAAGTATCTGAGATACGAGGAATGAGACCACCGTAGAGTCCAGTTCCTCAAACTTATCCAACCTAAACTCACTCAGACTGTTCATCTGATTCTCAAACGTGGTACACTACTTCCACTGAACAGTTCCGTCACCATGTACACGCTGCAGTCCAAATGGCGCTACCTAATCATGTTCTTGGGCGTCCAGTTAGTGGTTATGGCTCTTCTCTCTAGAGAGGGCTATCAGAAAAGAGTGTCATATTTTTTCCGGATTTTCCGTAAGCCGGATTCTACGACAGGACACACAATCGGTGGACGCAACCACACGGATGTTTACGCCAACCTCTCCCTTTTGGGCCCTGCTCTTAATAAAGATGACATGCCCTACTGTCCCAAGCAGTCTCCTCTGATTGGTGAGTTTGATGGCTCGCTCAGAAGTATGTAATCAAGTTTCTGATCTCTCTCACTATTGGGAATATCAGTATGTTAGTCATAACAAACAGTACCTGGGAGTTTTTTTTTTTTTTTTTGTAATGAAAAGGAAAAAAAATTGTAGTGTGTATATATAAAATGTAAATAAAATATTAATTATATTAATTATAATATAATTAATATAAAATATTAATTATAATTATAAAAATATATATATAATTTATGACAGTTTCTGGTTTTGCAATTGAGTGGACACAGGAAACACAGGATCAAAGTAGAAAACTGGGAAAGCCATTAAATAAATAAATGCGTTTTGTAATGTTATATAATTTTATATATAAAATATATTTTATATATGTATTTCTTTTATTCAGCAAGGATATGTTAAATGGATAAAAAGTGATAGTAAAGACTTATATTGCTAGAAGAGATTCTATTTAGAATAAATGCTGTTATTTTTAACTTTTTATTCATCAAAAAAATCCTGAAAAAAGTATCACAGCTTCCAAAAAATATTAAGCAGCAATAACTGTTTCCAACATTAATAATAAATCGGCATATTAGATTGATTTCTGAAGGATCATGTGACACTGAAGACTGGAGTAATGGCTGATGAAAATTCAATTTTGCATCACAGAAGTAAATTATATTTTAAAGTATATTAGAATAGAAAACCAGTATTATGAATTTTAATAATATTTCACAATATTACTGTTTTTTTTCCCTGTATTTTTGATCAGATAAATGTAGCCTTGATGAGCAGAAGAGACTCCTTTAAAAAAAAAAAAACATTAAAAATCTTACTGATAAACTTTTGAACAGCATATAAAATATACATATTTTTATATTAATTTATTTTATGACTTCCAGTTTCCTGGGTTTTTCCCCTCAATCACAAAAAAAATACTGAAAAATTTATGAACAATTCAATGGTAAAAAAAGATGGGAACCCTGTAAATAATTAAAATGGATCGTCATGGATAGCATGTCAAATCAGGGTTTAGTCATGGATCTAGGTTTTCCAGTACAACATCACCATTACCGTATTAGGAATATGCTGAAATTAGATACTATAAATACTTTCTTCCATAACCCATAATGGTTTCTGCAAAAATATACAGTCCAGTCATGCCAGCAGTTTTCCAGGTTCTACATGTCAAAGTAGTAAAACCACTTTGTAGTCAGTTAGCCTTTGGTTCGAAATAAATATACAGTGCCTTGCGAAAGTATTCATACCCCTTCATTTTTTTTTCACATTTTATGTTGCTGCCTTATGTTAAACTGCTTTAAATTACTTTTTTTTTCCCCACATCAATCTACACTCCATACACCATAATGACAAAGCAAAAACAGAATTGTAACAACTTCGTAAATGTATTAAAAATAAAAAACTGAAATGAGTACATTGCATAAGTATTCATACCCTTAACTAAATATTTAGCTGAAGAACCTTTACAGTCTCAAGTCTTTTTTGTTTGATGTGACAAGCTTTGCTCATCAGCATTTGGCAATTATCTGTCATTCTTCTCCTCACCTCTTCACCTCTCAAGCTCTATCAGGTTGGATGGGGGCAGATGCACATTTTCAGGTTTCTCCAGAAATATTTGATTGGGTTCAATCCCAGGCTGTGGCTGGGCCACTCAAGGACATTCACAGAGTTGTCTATAAACCACTCTTGCTGTGTGCTTAGGTTCATTGTCCTGTTGGAAGGTGAACCTTCTGCCCAGTCTGAGATTCTGAATACTCTGGACTAGGTTTTCATTAAGGCTGTCTCTATATTTTGGTGCATTGAGCTTTTCTTCTACTCTGATGAGTCCCTCAGTCCCTGCCACTGAAAAACAGCCCCACAGCATGAGGCTGCTACCAGCACACTTTACTTTTGGGATGGTACTCTGCAGGTGATGAGCAGAGCTGGTTTCCTTTAAACATGATGCTTAGAATTGAGGTTCCTCAGGCCAGAGAATCTTGTTTCTCAGAGTCTGAGGGTCCTTTAGGTGCTTTTTTGTAAATTCCAAGTGTGTTTTCATGTGTCTTAACTGAAGAGAGGATTGAGTCTTGCCACACCGCCATAAAGCCCAGATTGGTGGAGTGTTGCAGTGATGTTTGTCCTTCTGTAGGTTTCTCCTGTCTCCACATATGATCATGGAGCTCAGCTAGAGTGACTATCAGGTTCTTGCTCACCACCCTAACCAAAGCCCTTCTCCCTCAGTTGCTCAGTTTGGCCAGGAGGCCAGCTCTAGGAGGAGCCCTGGTTGTTTCAGACTTCTTCCATTAAGGGTAACAGAGACTACATGCTTTTGTGAACCTTCAATGAAGCAGATTTTTTTTTCTGAACTCTTCCACAGATGTGTGGCTTGACACAAACCTGTTTCTGAGCTCAACAAGCAGTTCTTTTGACCTCAGTGCTTGATTTTTGCTCTGATATGCGTTTTCAGCTGTTAGACCTTTTATTAAGACGTGTGTCTTTCCAAATCACACCCATTCAATTGAATTTGCCACAGGTTAACTTCACTTGAAGTGTAGTAACATCTACAAGCAATATGAATGCTCCTGAGCTAAATTTCAACTGTCCCAGATAAGGGTATGAATACTTATGCAATGGAATTATTTTAGTTTTTTATTTTTAATAAATTTGCAGAGATGTTAAAAACCTGTTTTTTGCTTTGCCATTATGGTGTATGGAGTGTAGATTGATGTGGAAAAAAAGTAATTTAAAGCAGTTTAAAATAAGGCAGCAACATAACAAAACGTGAAAAAAATGAAGGGGTATGAATACTTTCGCAAGGCACTGTAAGTGTGAATCTACTATAACGTTTCCTCTTTTGAGAGTTTTTAGACCTTTCTAAAGCAAAGTCAAATGCTTCAACCTCATCCAGGAAATATTCCTCGTTTCTTATTTTCAGGTGGACCAATTCATGTCACTTTCCCCTCTGGCCTTACGCTTGCGGAGGTGGAGAGGAAGAATCCACTTGTTGTCCGTGGAGGGCGCTATAGACCGCCAAACTGTGAGACTCGCCATCGCACTGCAATAATCATTCCCCACAGAAATAGGGAGCACCACCTCAAGTTCCTCCTCTACTATCTGCATCCCTTCCTACAGCGTCAGCAGCTCAACTATGGAATCTATGTCATTCACCAGGTGCGACTGCAGCCTGTTATTGTTGTGATTTCATTTGATGATGCAGAAATCACTTGAACTTAATTTATTTTTCTCACACTGAAAAAAATGTACTGTTTATAAATATTTCTTGCTGGTCGTGGAATTGTATTTTGACTCCCAGTAGATGGTCTCTTAGTGAAATTACAGCAAATGTTACAAGTTAATTCCTCATAATCATTTCCTTAAATGTTGCCACATATAGGAGAAATGACAGTGAAATAAAAAAAATAACTTTCAAGTTAAGTTGCTATTGGTACATTTTCCAGAAAAAATAATTAATCACATGTCTGAAAAATGTCTGATCTCTTCTCTAGTAGACGATTTGCCATTTGATTCGCTCACGTCAATAAAGGTCAGACTATCTTACATTAAACCCTAGATTAATCCATACATTATCCCCCGGTTTAAGCCTAGTCCTAGACTAAAATGTAAGTCTGAGCTGTTTCAACTGAAATAAACTTGCACTGACGGATCTTAAAATATATCAGTGCCTTTGTTTTGTCTCAAGATGCACGCCAGTAAGGTTTTTTTCTAAGCATATTTATAAAAATTACTTCAATGTCCTAATTGAACTATGGCCTAATCCTGGTTTAGTCTAAGCCCTGTCTGTGAAACCGGGCCTATGTCTATTTTATTTGGTTGCCAAAGCAAATTTTATTCTCAGTTGACACCTGGCAAGTGTTAATTTAAGACCGCGCTCTCACAGTTTCACACGTCCTACAAAGATGTATTTGTTGCTTGGTTACATATTAAATATACAGCTCTATTATAGTACAGCTCAACTGTGCCTCCTGCTGTTTCCTGTCAGAGCCAGTTGTAATCACTTCATCCTGTAATAGATGTCGACCTAGATGCAAACCTGTACAACTCACTCTGACAGGTCAATTGCTGGTCATCGTTTGCTCTCCCCTCCGGCTGATCTCTCATTTTAGTGAAGAAAAATGAGACCTGTTTCCCTGCGCTATATTGTATGGTTTTATTATTGTTGGTTTCCTGGGTTAATACAGTTTTATGTAGGATTATAGATGTACGGCATGAAATTTCTTTTGAGTTTTGAGGTGCATTGTTTTACTCAGATTTGTTTTTGCTGAATTGTGAAACTCAGTGAGATTGAAATCCTACTTTTATTTGGATGCAGTTTTTATGCTGTTGTAATTATTCAATAAAAATATACATGATACAATACTATTATTCAGCAAGGATTCATTAAATTGAATTGAATTGTATAGCTAACTAGACTGTGTAAAACCAAAGTTTTTCATTCATTTAGTTTAACTTTATTATTATATATTTTTTACTAAAATAACTAAAGCTAAAACTGAAATAAAAAGTATTAAAACTATAGACTAAAAAACAAAAAATAATAAAAATAATAAAAAAAAAAACAACTAAATTACTAAAACTGAAGTTTTTCATTTTTAACAATTTTTTTCAAATAAATGCTATTTTACAAAATGGATTACCATGAAAAGAAAATCATCATCTTGCTTATGTTCCTGACTTTGATATTCCTACTTCACATCAACAGGCCAAGGATTAGACTGTAATCCTTATTAATCCTGACCACATTATAGATTCAGCCCATTTTTAAGAGTATAAATGTATATACAGGCTGCACGGTTGAGTTTGTATGATTATCAGTATTTGTGTAACTGGATTTATATGGACTCATTTGTTTTTTACAGACACTTAATAGTAGCTTAAATCTGTACTCTCAGTTCTTATCATTATAAATTGCTCAATAACAATAACGGTCTGTGTGTGTAGGCTGGTAATTACACCTTTAACCGAGCAAAGCTGATGAACGTGGGTTTTCGTGAAGCCATGAGGGACGAGGACTGGGACTGCCTCTTCTTTCATGATGTGGACCTCATTCCCGAGGATGACCGCAACACCTACGTCTGCGACACTCACCCCAAACACGCTGCCATTGCCATGGACAAATTTGGCTACAAGTTAGTGTTCTGCCCGCTCTCTAGCTACTTTTCATTTGACTTTATTTGCCTGCATTTCACTTAAACACCTGCACACAGATTATACACATATACATGATTTACTATCAGATCGATTTACAACCCATTTATTTGTGGAATAAAATTATTTGTAAGCTAAAAAAACCAACAAAAAGGTGAAATCTGTAATAAAAACAAACTCATGTAAAAATAAAATGCTTACAGTTGAATAAACACTCAAAAAAAAAAAAGTGTATAGGAAGTGACAAAAAGCTTGAATAACTCAACATTTTATATTGTTGTGCATTTCTCCTTCTTGTTATCACTCAGGTTGCCTTATAAGATGTATTTTGGAGGAGTGTCGGCTCTGACCCCCGTTCAGTACCTCAAGATGAACGGTTTCCCAAACAATTACTGGGGCTGGGGTGGTGAGGACGATGACATCGGTGTCCGGTGAGTGAGCACTGGGATCTTGTGTTTATTTGCTTTGGAGGGATTGAGTGTATGCATGTATGATTTGTGTATGTGGGTACATTGATGGAGGGGTCTGTGTGGGAGGAGATCTGTCTTTGTGATGCCGCTGCCCATGAACCACCTGTCTTTTCTAGTTTCTCTAGTTCAAAACTAGAGTGTCCACATCTGACAGTGTCTGCTTTATAGAGGTGGATTGTGTGGTCTGATGTTTGCTAAAATTATAGTCGAGTCTTGGCTCAGCCACATGCAAATGATCAAATAAAATATATGAAATTTAATATATAGTTATTCTGTACAAATAAAATTAAATACATAGAAATTTGTGTAAATGTAACTTTTAACTTGAAAAGCAAAGTTTGTCGAGACAGACTTGAAATGCTGGCTTGACAGAGTTTAAAAAGCTTTGAATTTGAAGATGTTTAAAATGACACTAATAGAATTTGAATTTAGCTTTTATACACTTCAGTTCGAAAGTTTGAGATCTGTTAGATTTACTTATATACATTTTTGAATGAAGTCTCTATTGCTCATCCAAACTGTGTTTATCAAAACCACAGTAAAACATATTATTTCAATTTAAATGACTGTTTTCTATTTCAGTATATTTTAAAATATAATTTATCCTGTGATGGCAAAGCTGAATATTCTGCATCATTACTTCAGTCTTCAGTGGCACATGACCCTTCAGATATCATTCTAATATGCTGATTTGCTGCTCAAAAATCATTTACTGTTATGTGTTGAAAACAGTTGTGCTACTTAATGTTTTTTGTGGAAATCGGGATATGAGTCTCGTTACTGTCACTTTTGATCAATTTCATGCATCACCTTGCTAAATAAAAGTGTTAACTATATAAAAAAACAGAAACCTTACTGACCCCAAACTTTTGAATGGTAGTGCGTTTTATCATATTTACTAAATTTAATTTTGTGGATCAGAGTGGAAAAACGCCTCATTTTCCAGAATGCATGGGTTAAATTTCTTGGAATAAAATTCAATAAATTCCTCTTTCTGCTGTTATAATTCAAATTGCAATGCAGCTTCTTGTGGGGTGTGGCTAATAGAATTAAATTCACACTCATTAATTGAATGGGAACCAATTTCTGAAATTTACTATCCTGAGTGTCTCCTTCCACTTTTTTTTTTTTTGCAACACTGTCTAACTTTCTTCATCTTCTCAGGGTCTCACTCGGAGGAATGCTGATCAGTCGTCCATCTCTAAATGTGGGCCGGTATAAGATGATCAAACACAAGCACGACAAAGGCAATGAAGTGAATCCCAAAAGGTAGAATCGCCTTAAGACCTTCTGATAAATGCTCAATAACTTCTGACAGGATGTTTCAGTACCTTTCTGTAGTCTTTGCACATTAACATTCTAAAGGTGTGATCACATTAGCAAAATTTTGTGGCCAAAAACGGTCTGTTTTCTGTTGTTAAAAGGATAGTTCACCAAAAAATGAAAATTACCCCATGTTTTACTTACCCTCAAGCCATCCTAGGTGTATATGACCTTCTTTCAGACGAATGCAATCGGAGTTATATTGAAAAATGTCCTGGCTCTTCCACTTTATAATGGCAGTCAAAACTTTAAGGACACACTCGGTCCAAACAAAGACAACAATAACAACATACAAATACACAAGGACAGAATCCACAGTATCACATATTTACATGTGTACTAAAACGCCAATGATTCCACATATTTGAAAAAAACCTGCCTGAACTTAGTGCCAAGTTCGTCAGTTTTAAAATTATACTGTTTACAGATTCTGATAACCTACACATACATCTGTACATGAGATTACGCATCACAGCAGCGCAGGTTGGCACACCAGCACTGACAAACATTTGGCTTGCACTGCTCCTTCATGGCACCTTAAGCAGCAATCGCATACCATCATTATAAGCTACATTAAGTCTCTGCATGCTTCTCTTTCTGTAATGCCACCGCAAATGGGCAGTATACATAGGGGTACAGTATGCTTTAAAAAGTGTAGTCTTCACAGATCCTGAGCACATACCAAATTTGCGAATCAACACATTGGCCTGGGCATACACCGTACAACACTGTCTGTAAATATCCCTATCATCAGACAGGTCATCAGTTATATAATGCCCTAAGTATTTAGTATTTCTGTCATCAGTTATATAATGCCCTAAGTATTTAAGTATTTCTGTCTGGGCGTAAGGACACTCCCAGACAGAGAGAAGTCAGGAAATGTCAGTTTCCTGTCCTCCCTACTCCTATCAATCATTATATTACTCTTTTTGGCATTATATTTAATATCAAAATCTGAACCATACCGAGAACAAATCCTCAGTAACTGTAGAAGACCAGCACTATATGGACAAAAGATCACCAAATCATCTGCATACATCAAATGGTTTATAATAGTATGACCAACCATTCAACCTGTTCTACAACCATTTAACTGCTTTGATAAATCATCCATATAAACATTAAATAAAAAGGGAATGGAGCTTTTTATTTAATGAATGGAGCAGACACACAATTACCCCATTTTACATACATTAATTGATGAGCATACCAAAAAGCCAAAATTCTCAGTAAAAATTTGGGAACTCCCCTATTGTATAACTTAAAAAATAATTTTTCATGATTTACATGATCAAAGGCTTTAGAAGCATAAATAAAACACATAAAAATTGTGGAATTATGCCTGTTATAAAAATCTAAAATCTCCTTTAGAGCAAAAATACACGTATCGGTGCCATGCTTCGGTTTAAAACCAAACTGGTAATCAGGAATGTTCCATCTTACTCAATAAAATCCTTTCGGCAACCTTGGATAAGGTACTGGCCAAGGCTATAGGCTGGTAATTATCCATGCCATTTATTTTATCAGCTCTGTCTTTAATAATAGGTACTAACATAACAGATAAGATAGAATCTGGTAAAATACCATGAACTAAAAACCCAGTAAAACAAATAGTGAGCAAAGGATATAATTTTCTACTTGCAAATTTTAAATGTTCAGCAGATATCTTATCCATGCCACATACCTTATTGTCTTTTAGCATCATTACTGCATCATAAACTTCTTGCGGATAGACATTCACAACTTCATCGTTATCAATGTTGCCCACTACAAAAGAGTTACTCTTAACAGTTAAACAGCTCACGCTGGGGACTGTAACAGAGGACTTGGGGCCTCTCCGCATGACTGGCGATCACCCGCCACCGAATCCTGCGGCTCTCCCTGCCGAGATGCCAACGCAGCACCAACCACCTGCGCCCGGCCAGAGAATCCACGGAGCTTCTCAATAGCCATCACCCGGCGATCCATGACTGCTGCAGCCACCCCCAAGTCCTCATTCATGCTCGCATGAGGTTCCAGGGCCTCTCTCAAACTTGAAACTTCCAGACTCAGCTGTTCCACTCTACTGAATAACACCGAGGCGTCCATGTTACCAAATCCCGGAAGTTCATCCAGGTGATGCGAAACAAACCTGGGGATCTTTTCACCGCACTCATTTAACACCTTCAGACAGTCCTTGATGTTATTAATGTCCTTCTGAGGGCCTTTATGCTTGATGCATCTTATTGTAGTCGTGCACATTTCAAACAACTGTCGCTTGGATTCCTCAATCCACAAATGAAAATTTTTTTAAGGCTAACAAAACAATTTCATCATGAGACAGTATTCTCATTTTAACGACAAAGTTCAAAAACTCATCCTCCACTATCACTTTCCCATCAGCTGTTTTATAGATAAAAATCTCAGATTTCGTTCAAGAACACACAGCACCTCTAGCACGTACTACCGTACGGGCCGCCATGTTTTTCATTCCAGTGAATAGTGGTCAAGATTTTTAAGGAAAATTAAAAAAAAAAAAAAAAAAAAAAATTAATAAAGGCCTTCTAAAGTGAATTGATGCATTTTTGTAAGAAAAATGTCAATATTTTAAACTTTATAAACCGTAATCTCTAGCTTCCGCTAAGTGTTGTACACACGTTCACGAGAGAGTGGCTTTCCAGTGGATGACATTGGATGTAGGTGAATGCAGTGACAAACGCAGAAGTACAAAGAAATACTGTTGCTGCAATTTTCTATTTCAATGAAGGTATGAGACAAAAGTCTTTTGAAGATTTATTTTCTTGCAAGAAAAATTGACAGTCAGTCATACAGTCATTACAGTCATGGCTGCAGAGTGCGACCAAGAGAAAAACATTGACTAATACCCTAATCAAATCATAATGCATATTTAACATACGTGTTCTTTTAGGGTACCCATCTTTGTCCCCTAGTTACGTTTCTAAGTATTTAATGCAAATCATCTTCTTAGAAGCTAAGATGTAGGTTCTCTAAAATAACATTTCTTGATTCACACTTGTCTACACACACACACTTGAATTTGTGGTTTACGGGGACTCTCGATAGGCATAATGGTTTTTATACTGTACAAACTGTATTTTCTATTGCCCTACACCTAAACCTACCCCTTACAGGAAACTACTGGCAATTTTTGAATTTCATAAAACACCGTTTTTTTTTTATTTTTTTTTTTTTTAAGCCTTTTGTTTTACGGGGACACAGGAAGTGTCCTCATAAACCATGTTTACGTTGTAGTACCCATGTCATTATACACATTTGTGTCTTCGTAATCCATATAGACCAGTACACACACACACACACAAACACACATACACACATAAATTTCCTGTTGGTCTTTTAGCACATCAAAATAACTCAAGTATACTGATGAAGCATTTAGACAGTCTAAAGAACACTCTTTTGTAAAGCAAATAATACCTATAATAACAAAATTTCCCTCACAAGTACAAAACAAGGATTTGTAAATAGAATTGTCAGAGGATTTCAATATAAGCCAAGAGGAGACTGGTTTTCCTTTGCTTGAAACAAAACTTGGAAGAGCCAGGACATTTTTTTTTTTTTTAATACATCTACAATTGTATTCGTCTGAAAGAAGAAAATCATACACCCAGGATGGCTTGAGGGTGAGTAAATCACGGGGTGATTTTCATTTTTGGGTGAACTATCCCTTTAATAGTGTTATATATGACAAAAAGCTCACACAGAAATCACTTTCAACCAATCAGCTTTCTGTTGTGCAACCTGCATTTGGAAACATTTTGCCCTAATGCGAAATTCCCAGTTGCATGGATTCCTATTGAAATTCACAGTATTAAATGACTTAAATATTAAATATGATATTGTCTCTTTAATATGATGACATCATCTCCTAGTACTTCCTCCGTTCAATTGGTTTCCTCTCATCCAGGTTTAACATGTTGGCTAAGACCCGGCATACGTGGAAAGAAGACGGCATGAATACGGTGGAATATGAGATCGTATCCCGGGATTACCAGCCGCTTTACTCCAACATCACGGTCAACATTGGCACCGAGGCAGGCCTGCACCCACCCAAAAAAAAGGCTGCTTCATAGTTGACTCCCAGCATTCTTGTGGATCCCAGAGGCACAAGTCTTAGCGTCAATGCCGCACTGCCTGCAGACCTCTTCACCCACATGCACATGGCCAGTGAATTCAAGGGACATCATGCCTTTACTGGACCACAGACCTTCTGTTTCCTCTGTAACGGCAGTGCCATCTAGTGGTCCCATGATTCTCTGTCTAATCTCTCTTTTTGCTGCAGACGCTGCAGAGACTTCATCAACTGGTCCACACACTGACCGCTTCGCAGCCTGGACCGCTCTGCAGGAAGGATGTGTTTCCTGATAGACAGACTCCTCATGTATCCTCTGTGCCCATGGGCATCATTTAAAAACCTCTGTTGCCTTAGAATCAAGCTGCACTATCTCCTTACATTTCTTTCATGATGACTGAAGCGTAGCTTTAGCCGCCCGTGTTTGACGTGTCGCACTGGGTGTGGGTGACTCTTAGGGAGGGGTAAAATTTGTTTTCTGCCACGTGATGGAAATAGTGAAGCAGGGCGATGTACTACATAAGCAACTTTGTTTGCTGCACT
Organism: Spinibarbus caldwelli; assembly: GCA_039654775.1. NCBI lineage: Eukaryota > Metazoa > Chordata > Actinopteri > Cypriniformes > Cyprinidae > Spinibarbus > Spinibarbus caldwelli. Next base: position 28,351,347 of record CM077227.1, on the reverse strand, counting down.
ACTCTGTGAGTCTGGTGCATTTCCTGTTCCGTAAATTAGTACTTTTGATTATGTACTGTATTGTTATCCAGGCGGGTGGAGTGATATTTTGTTATATATCTTCCATTCCGAGTATCTCAGTCAGAACTGGCCACTTTGGTAGTAATAACCACTTTACATATACAGATGTTCTCCTTTTTTTTTTATATTCCCAATTTGTCATAATTGCCTTTGGTTTTCTTAGTAATAACGTTGGCTTTTATAATCAACGCGCTGCCTCTCATTTTCATTAATTACTCAACACGTATTTTATCTGCATGATTTTTGTTTTTGTTTGTTTTTTATTTTTTTATGATTGGCTGATTGTGTGCGGTTTGCTTTGGATTAGCAATAGGTTTGTTGAATGTAGCTGTATCTCTCCTTTTGGTGAGAGAATGTTATGTCAATGAAGAGTGCATCATGTTGTCCATTTTGTTGGCTTCGTGAAAAGTACATACTTCAGAAGTCCCTAAATCTTTGTCCCAAGTCCAAAATTAATTTATTTAATTTAATGCCTAAAAATGCACTTACCTTGTTAATCGAAACCTTTTTTAAAGACCTTCATCCTCATAAAAACACAATCGTTAATTGTTCGTAAAAACATTAAGTAAATTGTCCCATTGAATAAAATGCGCTAAGAACATCTGTAAAGTAATTTTTACATAATTGATGCATTGATTCGAATATGCTAACATTCGTAAAACTATTCTTATGTAAATTGTTGCATGAAGTTAAATTAAATGCTAACGTTCGTAAAACCATTTTTAGATAAAATTGTTGCATTGGATGTAAGTTTCATAAAGCCATTTTAGATAAATTGTTGAATCTGAATTGAATGCTCTAATATTTGTAAAAGAAGTAATGAAATGCGCTATCAATCGTAAACCATTCTTGTGTAAGGTGCTGCACTAAATTAAATGCGCTAATGCTCACAAACCAATATAGCATTGAATGCGCTAATATCCATAAATATTTTTATGTAAGTTGTTGCTTTCAGTTGAATGCGCTAATATTTGTAAAACCATTCTTGCATATATTGCTGTAATGAATCAAAATCATTCTTAATGTAAATTGCTGCATTAAATTAATGTGCTACGGTTCATAAACCATTGTTAAGAAAATTGTATCCACGCAAATCATTCTTGCATGCATTTACTTATTGTGTGCGCTAATAATCATAAAACTATTCCATTCAGTGCAACCATTTACATTGGAATGGTTACGAACAATTTACACACTGGTCGTTTTGCTTGTTGTTCATGAATGAGACCCATTATTGGCACAGTCTGAAAAAAAAAAAAATAGTAAATTCAAATTTACACCTCTGACTGATACAGATGATGTAGGTTTTACACATTTCATATTTAAAATGCAAAACTTCTAATGAATTAGCATTTTTATATCAGTTCTGAAAGTAGACTGAGTCATGGCCTCATCTGGGTAATGTTAACCTTATATTTGCCATGCCTTGTTCTTGTCTAACCTCTACACGTCTTCTGCATTGTTCAGTTTCTTGGTGAAAGGACTTTCTGACAGTCCAGTCATGGATGCTTCAGATGGATCTGTGCATGTGTGGATAAGTGAAACTCAAATAAGCGTTTGTGATACTGAGAGAACTCGATCATACGTTGTTTTTCGATTGCTGCTGTTCTCTGTGTGAATGTGAAAGGTGGAGGTATTGCTCCCCTCTTTACTGGTTTGTATGCTGTTGGGAGCTTGTGATGGGTCATTTAAAAAAAATATGGCGTTGAGTCATTGATGGAAGTCATCGGGTGTCATTGAGGCAGAGATACCAAAAAATTTCATTTATTTTTTTTAATGAGCATGTTTTATTTTATTTTTTTTATTTTTGCGTGACAGTAGTAGTCTTTTTTTTTTCTTAATTATGAAAGGTTAAGGTGGCCGTTAATGGTCAGGTTAATTAAATCTGTCCTTTACACAAGTCTGTTGGCTCACATAGAATATCACCTGAGTGTAATGACTGTAAACACTTGATTTGAGTTATTTTAGGATGTAAGGGGTGACTCTAGATCTTTATTCTTCACATTGAGACTTTATATTTGATAACTATTCACATCACCATCTTAGAAGGTACTTAGAAAACTATGATATAGTTTAATATGTACAGATGACAGGCTGCACACTACTCAGGTGGGTTGATGGATCCGATGTTTCTAAATGTGCCTTATCGGGCGTCAGTAATCTGGAGTTCTTCAGTGGGCAGTGCTCTGAACACAGGGCATTTGTTTTTCTTTAAGAAGTCTGCACACTACTCAGCGGCCTTATGATGATTTAATAAAACAAATGTTAATGTACTACATGTCTCGTGTTTTGTGACTGGTGTGTTTTAGAGATTTGTGCAATTCTTACAGGACCTGATTGATTTTGTAATGAGATGGAAGTACAAGATGGATTTAATGGCTGCTAAACTTTACTACCCTTCATAAATAGAATAACATTACACCATGGTCATGAGGGAGATTCAATTTAAGTACTTGTGATAGGATCTGGAGTCTTTTGAAAGGATTCAGTAAAACACTTGCTGTCATTGTTTGACAGCTTTTTTTTTTTTTTGAGGATGCTAAACCTTAAGAGGTTTGTCTTCCAATTTTTGTCATTTCCAAATTCTACTGACAGCTCTTTGAATGCATAATTTCAGTTTTTTGTAAATTGAGTAAATGCAAATTACCTTTTAATTTCTGCAAGTTTGTGTATATCTGATTTGCTATCGTTGAATTGTATTGTTTATATCAGCATAATGTCATGCTACTTTGCTTTTCAGATATCAGTTGACCTCTATAAATGTATTTGGAAACCTTATTGTGAAGCGTGACCATTTAACAGTTAACAAGAACTAACAAACAATACTTCTACAGCATTCATCTCTCTTAAAGGAGTAGTTCACCTAAAAATTAAAATTTGCTGAAAATTTACTCATCCTCAGGTCATCTAAGATGTAGATGAGTTTTTAGTCATCAGTACAGATTTGGAGAAATTTAGCATTACATCACTTGCTCACCAAACGAATCCTTTGCAGTTAATGGGTGCCGTCAGAATGAGAGTCCAAACAACTGATAAAAACATCGCAATAATTCACACGATGTCCATCAGATAACATTTTAAGCGAAAAGCTGAGCTTTTGTAAGAATCAAATCCAGTAAGACATTTTTAACTTCAAACCATTGCATCTGGCAGAAATATGAGCATATGATCCATAATATTGCTTTCTCTAGTGAAAATGTTGTTTGGTCTGAATCAGGAGAGAAACATGCACAAATTGAGCACAGTTTACAATCGAAGTCCAAAACATTTCTAAACAAATAGGTTGGTGGATCTTGATGCGAGAGGACAACAGCGGATGGACTTTCTCCAAATCTCTTCTGATGAAGAAAAACTCATCTACATCTTGGATAGCCTGAGGGTGAGTAAATTTTCAGCAAAATTTCATTTTTAGGTTAAATATTCCTTTAATGCATTAGCTAATATTAACAAACTAAAGTGTTAACTATATTTTAAATGTTTTTTTTTTTTCAAAAAGCAGCCCAACCACAGTCTTTGGACCCCGTTAACTTTCATTTTATGGACATAACTCCCACAAATATTTATTTTCAAAATATTTTCATTTGTGTTCCACAGAAGAAAGTCATACAGGTCTGAAATTGCATGAGGGTGAGTAAATGACAGAATTTTCAGTTGTATAATTAACAACTGTTTGCACCAAATAAAAATAGCTCTCAGAATAATCAGACAATGACACAGGTGTGCAAAGAAACTCTTTAATCTTTATTACACGTTAAACATGACTTATATCAACCAATAAATACGAAATAGGAAATGGCATGCAGCTGACAGATCGTTGCTGCCATCTTGCACAACACAAGTTAAGGCATTGAAATTTTCCTGACACTGCTGTACCCGGTGTAACATTGATCACGAAAAACCTGGCTGACGTCACTACTACAAAACCAAAGCAAACGATTAATAAGTTGTTTGTCTGATAATAGCGTCATCTACTCGTGCTCACCAGCAGCAAGTCTCTCAGAGTTCATTACGGTTTCCACATATGGCTTGATTTGCTGCATTTTCCTCCTACAAACCGGCTAAATTAGTGCACTCTAATCCGCCTCAGTGTTTCATAAATTAAGGATGAGACAACGCTCTCATGTAACAGCTCAAAGATCTATAGGTTCCCTGTGGATCCTGTGCGCATATCTTAAGTGTTCTTGATACGTCCCTAGCGCTTTGCGATGATCGCCAGGATCTTCTTACAAAAATGATTTTCCTGCAAATACAAATCATATCAAATTGACTGTAATTAGCAATTAACATACATAAAAAAGAGAAACTATTCCGAATTAAGTGTCCCTTCGTGTGATGTGTAACGTTACAGTACTTTGTCTAGATATACTTAATGGGATGTAGACACTAGGATGGGATTCAAACACGGTGGATTCAAGGGTATCAAAAGACAAGTCACTCAGGAAGTATGAAATTCTGTACAACTCCAAGATTGCATATGTTGTCTCATCTCTTCTGTATCTTCATGTCTCTCTTCTAGCCTTCTTTTTTTTGACTGGTTGTTTTGGAGACTCCCTGCTGTCATCTGTTTTTTCTGGTGGAGAAAAAAAAACAAAAAACTGAAGTTAAGAGTTTCTATAGGTTTTATGAAGATAAATGTAAGACTTTTTAAAGGAAATAACTTTTACTGTACCTGCTGATCACATTGTAAAACAGTGATGTTCTTTATTACTATTTTTGTCGTTTTCCAGTACAAATGTCTAAAGATTCATAAAATCAATACATTTACTTGCTTTCTGAGAAACTTATCACAATGAAGTGAGTTTATGATTAAAACAAGAACAAATATCTGCCCCAATGGGGGCAGAAATCAACAAAGTGGAAAAAAATAAAAAATAAAAAAATTATACTCCATTGGCCAAAAACAAGACTTTGTATCTTCATTTTAAATGTATCTTGATTTAGGGATGTTTAGATTTGTACTGGACAAGCCAAAAACTCAAGAGGAAAATATTCATTTTTTGCAATGCATGCAACATTTAGTGAAAGTGAAAGTGAAAGTGAAGTGACATGTGGCCAAGTATGGTGACCCATACTCAGAATTTGTGCTCTGCAATTAACCCATCCAAAGTGCACACACACAGCAGTGAACACACACACACCGTGAACACACACCCGGAGCAGTGGGCAGCCATTTTTATGCTGCGGCGCCCGGGGAGCAGTTGGGGGTTCGGTGCCTTGCTCAAGGGCACCTCAGTCATGGTATTGAGGGTGGAGAGAGCGCTGTACACTCACTCCCCCCACCTACAATTCCTGCCGGCCCGAGACTCGAACCCGCAACCTTTAGGTTATGAGTCCGACTCTCTAACCATTAGGCCACGAATTTAATGCCATGATGCCTTTTTATGTATTTTAGATTTTCTAATCTGACCTTTTAAATGCCTAAATTTGTGAAAGGGCAAGTTAAGACCTGCAGAAACCGGATTAATGGATCAAGTCTATATGGTGGTTGAACGTACTTTGTGGTGGAACAGGAGTGGATTTGTCAGTCGGCTCAGGTCCAGTCATTTTTTGTTGCGTCTGTACTGCAGCTAATGGTGCGGCACGTGCCGTGTCGTCTAAACGTGGCTGTTGAGAAGTCAACACAAATTTAGGATCTTGTTTTATTGCCAGATGAATGTTGAAAAACAGATCTCACCCCTGCTGTGGCAGCTGAGACGTTTCCCGCTGCGCTCTGTGCCGGTGTTGCAACGCTCGTGTCTCTCTCAGCTTTCACCTGCGGCTGAATACGATGCATGTATTGTGTATTAGGTTTGAAGTAACAGATCAGTTTTTTGGAAATGATTTTTGGTAATATCCTCACCTGAGCAGAAGGTCCAGCATCTTCCACCTTCTTCTTCTTCTTTTTCTTCTTCTTAGCTTTACTGCTACCAGGGGCGACCGCTTCGTCTTTATCTTTCTCGTTATCAGACTCCTGTAGAATGGAAAAAAATGAAATACAGGCAGTTTTCATTCTTGGTTCAACTATCAACAAAAGGAATGGGAATCAAAAGGAACTTAAAAGGATACTTCACTCAATTCAAATTCTGTCATTTATTCACCCTCAAGTTGTTTCAAACCAATATTAATTAATTTCAGCTGCTGAACACAAAAGAATGCTGGTAACCAAACAGTTAACTTTAGCCATTGACTTCCATAGTATGTAAAAAAAAAAACACTATGGAAGTCAATGACTATAATTTGGTTACCAACATTTTTCAAATGATCATCTTTTGTGTTCAACAGAAAAAAAGCCATACAGGCTTGGAACAACATGTTAAAGATTACAATTTTCATTTTTGGGTGGACTATCCCTTTAATATTTCAGTGTTTCACATATTCACAGTCCTATGATGTCAGTTAATGGTCACATGACATGCAGGTAATCCAAATATTTAGTCTTTTTTTTTTTTTAAGTGTTTGGTTTTATTTTAAAATTTATTTAAATTGTACATTTTATTATTTAATTATTCACTTTTCCTCCACTCACAAACCTCAGTTTAGGAAAATTCTGTTGTCATTTTACGGCTTTCTTTATTATTTGCAAAGCCTAATCTTTCTCTCTAATCAATCAATAAATATTTCTTAATGTAGAAACACATCTTGGATTCTCAACCCAGGTCAGAACCTGATTTCGATTTGCTCTCATTATTAATTCAGAGAGGTAAAAATGAGTGCATTTCCACAGGCCCACAGCTGCACGACGGACTGACCTGTGCCACTTCTGGGACCGGCGGCTCCAGAGGCGCTGGGCTCACAGGCTGTTGCTCAACATAGTTCCCCCACTCCTCTGACGGAGCCTTCCAGTCACACGATGGATCTTCAGATGTGCTGTCTTAGGAACACAACAGCAACTTTTAGTAAGTCTGTGATTGTAAATTTGTGAGTCTGAACAGGTTTTGGGAATGTATAGATTTTCTTACTTATTCCAGACCACTCATCATCCATTGGCACAGAAGGTTGAGCACTCCAACTCAGGTCAGGCACTGCAAACACAGAGGACTACATGCTTTATCTTCATGGATTCATTGAGATTTGATAGATCGTGGTGTAACTGGTGACACTGAACATTATTAAGTGGTATAGAGAAACAGTTACTGGCTGAATATGAGCAAATCTAGTTTAGTTATGCATTCATTTAATGAATTATGAATTAATTACCAGCAGTCAAGCCACTGAATGAAACTGGAATATGAGATCCATCCACAATAGTCCATGAGCCTGTATTAATAAAAACAAAATGATTATATACACATACTCCTATGCTCACCAAGGTTGCATTTATTTGATCAAAACTACAATAAAAACGGTAATATTTTGAAATGTTATTACAAATTTATGGGGAATTTATAATTTTAACATGTAATTTATTCCTGTGATGACAAAGCTGAATTTCAGCAACCATTACTCCTGTTTTCAGTGTCACATGATTTTTCAGAAATCATTCTAATATGCTGATTTGGTGCTTAAAGAACATTTCTTATCATTATCAATGTTGAAAACATTTGTGCTGCTTAGTATTTTGTGTGATCATTTTTTTCAAGACTTTAATGAATAAAAAAGTTCAAAAGAACAGCATTTATTTGAAATATAAGTCTTTTGTTGCATTATAAATGTATTGACTGTCACTTTTGATTAATTTAATGCATACTTGCTGAATAAAAGTATTAATTTCTTTAAAAAAAAATTAGCACCAAGGCATATATAGAGTATGTGCCCCAACTAGACCATCATTTTAATAAGAAGGATATATATTAAAAGAAGAACTTGTGATTATTGAAACTTTTTTCAGCACCTTCCATATCTTGGGGCCAGACAGAGGGTTCACTAGTCTGACGCTCGGTAGGGACAGTCATGCTGGTCCAGCTCTCTGCCTGAACACTGGTCATCTGAGGACGAACCTGCAGGCCCAGATCCCTCCAGCCAGAACCGTTAACACCCAGCGCTTCCTCCCAACACGGCGTCACTACAAGACCACAGGAGGCATGATCATTATCAGTGCAAAAAATATTTCTTCAACTCAATCTGTTAACACTGAAAACGACCTGATTACCTTGAGGAACTACAGCATCTTGTATGAAACTTGCTTCAGTTTCAGGTGGGTCAACTAAAGAGGAGGAAAAAATTATTATTTTGATTCCCCTATTATACATCCACCTGTTATCTACCATAAAAAGAGCTGCAAACACACCCTCCACTTCTCTTTGGACTGGAGGTGTAGAAACAGTGGTGGTGATGGTGGTTTCTGGTTCTTCTGGTGCGGTCTGGACTTCCTCCAGGGTACTAATCTCACTTGAAGCAACTGGGCTGCCTGACCCATCACCTGGAGCCTTGTCCTTCCGCCGCTGCTGTCGTTTCTCACGGTTACTGACCTTGGTCTCCCAGGTACCTGACAGATTACCATGACAATCATGTTCTGACCACTGTATGCAAATAAACTGTAAGTGCTGAGTCACAGCTATTTATTAAGCAAATACCCTCTATTATGATAACAAAAAACATATCTATCTGAAGCAAAATAAATTATTAAATAAATAATGGGATTCATATTAATCAAAACATACCTTCATTGGGTTCTTTGCCATCAACAGATGCAGAGGATTTTTTCTCTTTTGCAGGAGGCTTTGGCTTTTTCTTGTTCTTCTTTGCCTAAAACCACCAGGAACAATAGGATGAGAGAAAATGACAGTATTTTCATTTTTGCGTGAACCATCTTTTTAAAACTACGGTAAATGTTAAAATAAATGAACCTTGTCGGTCTTCTCTTCTGGTGGTTCTGGACCGTCCAACACTTTGGTCTCTTCCTGGGGTTCAACAGCAAGTCCGTTCCTCTGGGCTTTCTGTCAAACATTTAGAAAAATTATGACTTTTAAAATAAAAACCAATAGGAAGTAATGGATGTACCTTTCATTTTTCCTTTCATTTTTTTAACGCCATGTCAGTATAAACTTGTATGTAAATACATGTTTTGAATAGAACTGCGATGCCTGGATGCCAAATAGTGGTATTCTGATCGTGAACGAATCGGTGATTTTAAACGAATCTTTTAAGTGAACGACTCGCTTTGTTCGGTTGAACACTTTTTCCTGCTTTTAAAGATTGACAACACCGCGAACCAATAGCATTCGAGTGTAGGTTGTGAAACGCAATCTCATTGGTCGGACCTACTGAATAAACACGCCCTTCACCGAACCAGTCGTCGTTTTGAACAAACGACACGTATCCTTCGCGAAAGAACCCAAGGTGTGAAAACCGCATATTAAACACTTTATATGGACTTTGACACGAAATTGCAATTTTTTTTTTAATAATACTCGCTTGTCTCCACATAGAGGCGTAACGATGCAACACGCAGTAAACAACCGAATCTGATGGATAGTGAATCTTTTTGGTGAACGGATACAAAAGAACCGAGTCACTAAAATGAATCGAAATGCCGCTTCTAAAGCAAACCTTCTCCGCGTTCCTCTTTCTGTTTCTTCTGCGGGGCTCATCTGCCTTCTTCACCGTTTGCGCTGGACCGGTGTTATCGGCGATGTTTTCTCCTGTCTCTGTCCCTGAAAGTCTTTTTGATAAACCGCGACAGACCGAGACCCATAAAATCAGAATGAGGACTAGACCGGCCCAGGCCGTTAAAAGGAGCAGCCATGGGGCGCAGAGATCAGGATTCAAGCCCAAGTCTATTCCCAGCTCAGACTTCAGATAGACGAGGCCGGTCGACAGGGTTTCTCTCACATATCCCGTTATCTGCTCCACATGCAGTGAAGCGATCTCTTGCCAGCCCGGTGCCATTGCAGTCTAATGAGCGGGCACCGGCGTGCAATCATTCACAAAAACAACCGTTTGTGATAATTACACGGGGAAACACATAGCAGTGCCAGTCTGCCCCAGCGTGCCACCGATTACGGCCGCTATTGCTGCTTCTATTCTAACATTGGCTGAAGGTGCATGAACTGACTCGCAGACAAGCTCCCCTTATTGGGCTGGAGTGCAATTGAGTTTACTTGCAGTCTCTTGAAATAGACTAGATCAGTGAGTCTCAGCCAGGGGTAAGTTATGTTACCACAGAATAGGGTTTATAAACTTTTTTTTTTTTTTTTATATGCCATCTTAAAATACACACACACACACACACACACACACACACACACACACACACACACACACACACATATATATATATATATATATATATATATATATATACACACACACACACATACATACACGCATACATATATATGTGTTCATATATATATACGTATATATGTATGTATGTATATATGTGTGTGTATGTGTATATATATATATATATATACACACTATTTATATATACTATATTTTTTTTTCTACTTACCACTACGGTAGAAACATAACTAGTTTCTTAAAACATAATTTCTGTCAAGTCTAGAAAGCAAAATGAGCTAGTATTGTTGAGTTCTGTAAATGTTATTTAGTTTATTAATATATAACTATTTTATTTATATTCCATTTTTCAAATTATTTTTCCTTGCCTGCTTACTGTGAAAAAAAGTATATCTACAAAAAAAAACTTAAATTCACAATCACTAACTGTGATTAATCTCATAATTTCTGAAAGCAGAATAAAACAGCAATAATGCCAAGTTCTGTAATTTATTTTTATTTATTTATTTTGAAACTTTTTTTTTTCTCTAAACTTTTCCACAGACTTACAAGCGCTCCATACTCCTTTGCTGGGGCCACAAAAAAACTGATTAATCTCATGATTTGTGTCCAGTCTGCAGAATGAAATAACAGTAACGTCAGTTTCTGTATTTTATTTAATTTTATTTCTTATTTATTAAGACAATGGGCAACAATATAATGATCTATACACAATAAATAATAAACAGAATGCAAATAAAATTCTATCATAATCATATCTGTACTCTTTTAAATTTAGTAAAATTTAAAATTACATTTTATCACTAATAATTTCTCATTTTTAGTTCATATAAACGAAGGTGGATAGGTCTGCGCCTGCAGCTCACGAGTCAAGCGGCAGGGGGCGCTTGCTGTCTCAACCTGGCACGCGAACAAAACGCAGAGGAAGAACCAGAATAACGGTCGAAGCGGGCCGTTTCTCAGTACCGAGTACGCGAAGCTCGGACTTCGCAAGGTCGGCTCGGGAGTGTGAACTGTACCGAGGACCGGAGGACAAACACAAGTCCGGTAATTCTGCAGACGGAACAGCAGCGTACTTCATAACATCAGTCAGCTCGGCTTACAATACGACGAAATACCATATCAAACACCACTGCTTCTTTTTGTTTTGATGTAAACATATTAATAGCCGCAAAAATGTAGCTCAGGGAACGCATATACATTACAGTGAAACGAAATATTATATCAAACAGCGTTGCCTCTTTTCTGTTTCATTTAAAATATTAATAGCCACAAAAATGTGGTTCGTGCAAAGCGTAACGTTACACGCATTACAATAAAACAAATGATATCAAACACTGCCTTTTCATTTTCTTCAAAATATAAAACACAACCCTCTTCGTTTTCATTTTAAAAATATAAAACATTAATATGTGGTTTAGGTAATATGTGCACATATACTGTGATTCACTGTATGTATAATAAAATGAAATATGACAAGCACAACTCTGCCTTTTTTGTTAAATGTCAGTTTTAATGAACAATAATAGCCATTATAAAAGTATAAGAGACTTATGTAATAAGACAAAAGCAAACAATTAAGTCACATTAACAAAGTAAGCGCTGTATTACGATTAATAAATAAATAATTTATGAAACATAACTTTGTGCTCAGCCAAAACGATATGATCTGGAAGAAATAATAGATTCATGAGATTCATGTCAGGGTCTTTGGAAAAATGATGAAAGGCAAGATTTCTACTGTCTGATAGTTTTTGCAGTGGATTGCTCAACATTGCGTTCTTTTATTCCGCTTTGAGCTCTCTTTTGTTGTTATTTGGTCTATTTCTGTGTATCTGTGCTGTTGTCCAGTGACTGTCACCCGAAACCATCAGAGTCTCTCCTCTAGGTCTCCTGGACTCTGGTACAGACGAGAAGAAGGCATATTGAGAAACGGCCCATGAGTCGGGAAAGCCTGACAAATGTGGAGAAACAGTGAAGCATATTCTTTTTGAGTGTTCTGCATATGAAAGAGAAAGATTTCAGTTGATTCAATAATTAGGAAAGCTGGGAGTTGATAATATTTCTTTAAAAGTATTGTTAGGAAATGAATCAGTGCAATCAAGAGTGTATGAAATATGATTTAAATACTTGAAAAACACAGGAACAATAGATAGAATCAGGTTTTTTTTTGTTTTTCTTTTCCCTTGCGCAAATCCACGCGCTCTCTATCAGCTGCTGGTGTTGCACCTTTTTTCGCTGGCTTGCCAAACCGCCATAAAACACTAGAAGAAGAAGAAGCTATGTTATGTTATGTTAAAAAAGTTAAGTGATGAATCACTGAGTATAATTCTGGACTTTTATAACAGGGTATGGGAGGAAGGGGTTTTACCCCAGGGTTGGAAAGAACTGTTAACGATCCCTATTAAGAAACCGGGTAAAGATCCAAGTAATCCTCTAAACTATAGACCAATAGCTTTAATTTCACATTTATGTAAATTAATGGAAAAAATGATTACTGACTGAGTGATGTATAATATGGAAAAAAAACAACTTTTTCTCTCCATATCAAAGTGGTTTTAGATGTGGAAGAGGAACAATGGATTCAATTATCAAATTAGAATCAGATATTAGGAAAGCTTTGATCAATAAAGAAACAATAATAGCAGTTTTCTTTGATGTTGAGAAAGCTTATGATATATTATGGAAAGATTGTTTGCTAATCAAATTAGATCAAACTGGAATAGGTGGAAGAATATATAATTGGATTAAATAGTTTTTAATTGAAAGAAATATTAAAGTAAAGGTTGGAGATTATATATATATATATATATATATATATATATATATATATATATATTAAGGAAGGGAAGTATTGAGAATGGCACTCTGCAAGGAAGTGTCATAAGCCCCTTCTTATTTATAATTATGATTAATGATGTATTCGCAACAATAGGGGAAAATATAAATAAATCGTAGAGAAGTAAGCTTATCGAAGAACGGTGAGCAGCAGTTAACGAGATTTTGAATCCAGTAGGAGCTGATAGTCTGTTAATACAATTTCTAAAAAGAACTCAGTTAATTCATAGATTATAGATGATGATGATGATTATTATTATTATTATAGTTATTCCTCTTCTGTGGGCTGTAGATGGAGGAGCTGACATCGAAAGCTCGAGTCCTGATAGCTCTGGGGAAAAGGATTCAAGTCTCTGATCCATTGCTTCAGTAGATGGCGGTAATGCTCAATTTGTGATTGCGAGCCGCCACTAAAAAACGAAGAAGAAGAAGAAGAACGGTTGTAAAAAAGAGTCGCGAGTTTGAGTGTCGCTGCGGCGGGGTTTGAAGCTCGAGGCCGCTGATAGTTTGATTGTTGTGTGTTATTGATGTTAGCATCCAGTCAGCGTCTCTCGGGTAATGAAGCAGATTATTGTTCCTCTGCGTTGTGTTCGTGTCATTGTTATCTTTAGTAAAGACCCTTTCAGCCCGTGAGTTAAGGTACGTGGAGTTGTTTACTTTTTTTTTACTGAGCTTTTAAACTCATTTTGTTAGTTAACTTGGCTACTTGTACGAGGTAAATGTGCTTGTTTGAAGTAGCAACATATGTGGAGCTTGTTTTCAAAGTTATTATAAACATTTAAAAGTTATTATGAACATTTAAATCACTTTAATGCCTTGTTAGTCAGTTTCTCTTTTTGGTTGTGCTTTTTGAAAACTGTATAGGCTATAGGCAACTATATACGAATGGCGTTTGTAATTTAAGAAGCTTGATTACATTGTTGTAGGTAAACAAGATTTAAATGTCCTAAATGTAAGCAAATTTTGCTAAAATATAGCATGACTAAAATACAGTTAACTTTGACAACTAACGTTATTCCAGCTCTAACTTTGGGAGATGTTTTCTGCTGTTTTGCAAATGAGTTTTTTTTTTTTTTTTCTTCAAACAGTTAATCTGTGAAGGATTTTGAATACTTTCCACATTTTTATTTAGATAAACAGTAGTGGAAATAATATTTTGAAATTTAAATTTATTGTATAATACTAATGATATGTATAATACAAAGTTTATTGTATAATACTAATGATATTAACTATTGTGTAATTATTATTTTGTCAATTCTATTTATTATTTGCTGTTATTTTCTTTCCAGCTGTTCTGACAGCTTCTTTTGTTGTTCATAGTTCTGCAGCACAGCAAAATAATTTACTTGTTTTTAGACTTCTTCCTCTTTTTTTTTTTTTGCCTTTGACATTGTCCTTTTTTTTATCTTGGATTTTATTAATTAATGAATGCTGTCCACAGGTGACCACCACAGGAATGACCACTTCACAGAAATACCAGACCCCCAAACTCACAGGTACAAACCCAGTGCAGTCCAGGATAAGCGTATGTTATGTACCTCATAACCACAATAGAGTGTCACATCATGTGTTCATTGTGCTCCAGTAGGACATTCTGACACAGAATGGCTGACACCTGCTGTGTCTGAGAAGTTCCAGAGCCGTTTTGGATGGCTTCCCAGCGGGGACACGGGCCTGGGTACGTCTGACCATGCTGAAGGTGAGAAATCTGAGAGTGTTCAAACATTGTCATGTCCATTTGCTTGCCTGTTGTGTAATACAGTTCAAGACCTCATCAGTCTCTTTCATCTCATCAGTGGTCTTTTAACTGAAATTGTGAATCACAAAATGGGATTTCCAGGCAAGGAATATATAGTCATGGAAATTAATGGAATACTAGTACAGTATTCTAGTATAGTATTCCAAGATGGAACAGTCATGGAAATTTCTATATTGAATATAGATTTTTCTAGTTATGCTTTGCTCAAAATCACTTCTTTGGCTAGAAATGGGTCTATCTGAGTGCAAAAGGATCTTTATCTAGTAATTATAATGACTGGGAAAATCATGAAAAAAATTATGGAAATGAAGAGGTCCAAAGTTTTGGGAATCCTGTAAATTATAAGTAATAAATTCAAAATGATTAATATACCATTTACTCCAGTTTCACATGACAAACCATGCAAGCTCTCTTTAATTTTTCTACATTTGAATGTCTTTGTCAGGCTTGTATTGATACAAATCTTCAGAAGAATTGTCATGTCTAATATATATATATATATATATATATATATATATATATATATATATATATATATATAGAGGTGACTACAGGGGAAGTCACACTAGATTTTGTTCCATACATACATACATACATACATATGTATGGAACAAAATCTAGTGTGACTTCACCTGTAGTCACCTCTATATATATATATATATATATATATATATTAATCTTCAGACATTATGGATAGATTAATTTATATTTATTGATTTATTTATTGATATTTATTGGCTTTAAAGAGAACCCTTTTTTATTTACAACAATCATTAACATCCTGCTGGCTGTTTTTAGATTAAGCTGTCATATTTTTAGTCATGGAGATGTGCTCATAGTTCTTGAACTCCTATGAGATTTAGAGGAGGATATGATATTCCATACCATAGATTCCTCCAGGCAGTGTTGCACTTCCACTGATGGGGGTCTCATTAGGAGGGCCTGACCTGGAGGACCGAATGGAAACTCTGATCCTGGTTTCCTTCTCTCTGCCTTGTTATGCACGTAAAGCACGAAGATTAGCTGTACTGATAAGCTGGTGTATGTCAATTACCACAGATCTGTACTGAACTTCCAGTGCGTTTGAAAACATTTCTGTGTGCTTATGTAAAGCTTATTTTGTCATTATTGTATTGTGCTCTTTGGCCTGGTTTGATTGGTTATTTTTAGTGATAGACTGATATCACTTATGTTGATTATTGGTATAATTGTGCTCAATTCAATAGAAGTTTGTTATACCTCTTAATGTGAGTTCCAAAACATGACGACAGCCTTGTCAGTGGTTAAATCATTTTCTATTTTCAGATTTTAGTAATGTTGTGAAAAAAATATTTATGACTGATTTGCTATCATTAAATTGGTCACGGTCATGGGAAACCTGAAAATATTAGGTAATTTTTCAAATGTTATTTATTTTTTTTTTCTTCAGGCCTGGAAAATCATGGAATTTTCTATGGCAATTATATGCTACTGTTCAAACGTTTGGGATTGATAGGATTTAAAAAAAAAAAAAGTAATCTTTTTTCTTCACCAAGGCTGCATTTATTTGTTCGAAAATAGTAAGGCAAATTTGGTGCTCATGAAAATTTCTTATCAATATTGAAAACACTTGTGCTGCTTAATATTTTTTGTGGAAACAATGATACATTTTGATGAAAAGAAAGTAAAAACAGCATTTATTTTAAATAATTTTTTGTAACCATGTCTCTACTGTCACTTTTGTTCAATTTAATGCATCATTGCTGAATAAAAGTGTTCAAGACTTTGTATAGACACCAACATTTTAAACAGTAGTGTAAGATATATGAATATCAGTGTTTTTTTTATCAGGCTGTCAGTTTAACGCATTAACTTAATTAATTAGTTATAAAAAAATAACGCGATTAAAATATTTTAACGCGGTTGTATGTGTTTTCGTCTCATATTTATATCATACGATAAACGATATCACAGGGGCAGCGTGAACAGTATCACACGAGTGCTGTTTTTCCCGACTATCACGAGTTTAAATGTGATTTTATACAACAATTCAGTAAATAAGAAGTTGATAGTTATATTTTAAAAACAATATTATGTTTTTGCTCAGTTTTGCAGAGAACATAATTACCTTTAAAGCCAGCCATAGAAGAATTTTTGTGCATCTCCGAGCAACATAGCGGTGTTTAGTTTCTGAATGAATCTGCGTTTTGAACGAATCCTGTGAACCAATGATTCAAAGGCCCATTCATAAAGAGAACTGTTTACTTCATTCCTGAATGAATCAGCCTCATAAAGACATTTACCCCCACCTGCTGGCAGATTTAGTTTCTTGTTTTTGAGTATCATTTAATTAATTTAATTAATTAATTAATTAATAATAATAATAATAAAAACATTAAAGGGATAGTTCACCCAAAAAATTTTTTACTCACCCTCATGTCGTTTCAAACCTTTCTTTTGTGAAACATAGAGGGTATTTTGAGGACTGTCGGTAACTAAGCTGTTTTGGTTACCAGTGACTTTCATTGTATGAACAAACAATACTGAGATGTTTCTGAAATTATCTTCTTTTATGTTCCATAGTTTATGTAAGGCCGTTGTAGCCTAAATGTTTGTGTAATAAATTTTTTTGTTGAATCAAATAAATATTTCTAAAGCTACAATTTGTAATGTGTACTTTCTCTGAAAATTGTGTATATATATATTTCAAATCAGTATTCAAATGTTTTATTAGACCAGCCTGTTATCTAGATATCAGTTATTGAAAAACTCATATTAGTCGACCACTGATGTATTTTTATTTATTTTATTTTTTTTTTTACCCTGAAATGACTCTCAGATTAGCTCCCATAGTAATAGTAATAACTAACTGCTTGAGTTTTCTTATACAGTTATGGCACCTAGCAACTAAGACACACTAATAATACAACTTTTATTTGTTTTTAAAACAGTCAAAACGGTGGCGGCACGGAACTTCTTGGCAGGCATTTCACTTTAGTGGTTATAAATGTATGGTTGACTGTCTGTGGGCTTGTAAGGATGGTGAAGGCTTTGTTTTGCTCTGGGTGTTTCTCGTAATGGCAGAAAGCCTCTCGGCGCTCCAAGAATCTTTCGTCGAACTAAAGAATTGTTTAAACCTGTCCTTAGCAGATGTTCAAAAGAGACGCCTGCAGGGCAGACTCTCCTACTGCTGCCTGCCTGTTGACAACTCCACTTGATTTGTGTGTGTTAATTTAATTATTGTATTGAGGAACTTGTTTAAAGGCACTTCAGCAGTATTACAGTATTAAGGACTATTAAGCGTGTGTGTGAGAGGTGAGATGTGTGGTTAAAGCAGGAGTCCCACACAGACACCTCACAGCGTAACATGAGAGTGCTCTATAAATACCGCTAACCTTTCTGTGTATGCGCTCCTGCACTAACAGAGCTGTAGGAGAACAAACTCTCATAGCAGGTACACTCACCTTGCCTGAGCTTGACATAAATTTTTTTTTGAAGGACGAGTTGTGGCAGACGGAGTGGGTGTGTTTTTAAGATCAGTAGTTTGTCTGTCATTTACTGAAGATGCATTGGGAGGACATGTTTTGTATGCCTCATCGTTCTTCAGTGAATGAAAATGTTATCATTTGCTGATATTTCTTTTACTGCTAGCAAGGTGAGTACTATTTTCCGCAATGGTGTGGTGTGCGTTAGTTTTCAGAACTAGCTAACATTAACTTGGCAATTAATAATTAGCTAATTTAGCAACATACTTTTTGCAGTTGCATAATGTCTATATAATTTGGTTAGGATTCATAACTTCATAACAGTGGAACAAAATGGAGGAGCTTAATTACATGTATGTGTGTGTGTGTATATAATATATACATAGAGAGAGTCTTTTATTTTGTGCCCTTTTTTTTTTTTTTACTTTATTTTACTTGCTTTATTTTCCCAGCACATTTCTATTTATTTTAGTTTCAATTTACTTTTCTTTTATTTTTATTTTTTTTTACATTTTAATTTCTTTTTCTTTTATTTAAATGGATTTGTTTTTTTACTTCATTATTTGATTTTACTTGCTTTATTATTATTTTTTTTTTATTTCTTTTTGTTTTAGTTTCAATTTACTTTATTTTAATAGATTTTACTTGGCTTTAATTTTTTTTCCCAGGGCATTTAATTAATTTTTCTTTTACTTTTTTTTCTTTTTTTTTTTTTTTTTTTTACTTAATTTTCTTTTACTTTTCTTTTACTTCATTTTCTTTTTCTTTTATTTAAGTTGATTTTTTTTACTTCATCATTTGATTTTACTTGCTTTTAATTTATTTTCCCACGGCATATTTTGATATTACTAAGTTTAAGACAAATTCCAAGTTGTCTCCAATTTAATGTGCGTGACGAGAAACATTTTATACATTTATTTAAATAATATAAGTATTGAAAAAATGTCATTACTGTCCCACTGTTTCAGATATATTTGGTTGAAAAGAAAAGAAAAAGACTTTTCCTTAAGGACAGCCACTTTTTGCAGCCTATTGCTCATTTAATACATAACTTGTATTTGGTTTCATTTATTTCTCACTCCTGTTTTGTTCTAGACATCTGCAGCACTAGCAGCAGTCCCTCTTTCCAGCCCATCCGTAGTCAGATCCCCATCCCCACCGCCCATGTCATGCCCTCCACGGCTGGAACTCTGGCCTCCAAGCTCAAGCCGCGTGCTTCTGAAGAGGCCCGGGTGTCCTCCAGCTCTTCCAGTTCAAAGTCTTCCCTCCCCAAATCTGCATCCTCCCCCAACCTGGATGCTCAAGATGATGGAAATTTAGACACGACTGCGGTCAAGCCTGATTGCCTGAGCCGATACCGCAGCCTGGTTAATGGCCTCGATCACTCGCTCTTCCCCTCCGGAGATCAGACGCGGCTGGATGAAGCTCAGAAGTTTGAGGTTCCTGCCATGGAGCCAACGCTTAATCAGTCGGCTCTGCTCGGGGGACTTTGCCATGATGTACGGCAACAGCTGCAAATGACCGGGCTTGGGGACAATACAGGCTTGCTGGAACAGACCTATAAAGTCCTACCAGAGGTTAGGGCAGGTCTCAACTGTCCCTTAGACCCATACGGCCAGAGGAACGTTCATCCAGGGTCTGGTGCCTCTGCCAGGATGTTTTCCGTACCTCAGGGCCTGCAGACTCAGGCTCTCCTGAGGGACCAGGCCAGCGCTGGAGCTTATGATCCACTACTGCAGGAACGCTGTGGTGAACTGGCCAGCTGGCAGCAGCAGAAGCAGAAACTCGAGAATCTGCGGCTACAGGTGGAACAAATGCAGGTTAGAGTTCAGCTTGTGTCCTGCTGCATACGAGAAAGGAAAAGGGAACAGTTATGTAATCGTGAATCATACTTCTAAAGTCAGCGTGAAATCAGAATTAACTTTATTTAATCCAACACATGTTGCTGGTTTTATTGTGCATGATTCATCAGTGCATGCCTTTCCAAAAGTAGATGGTGATCTTTCATTAAAATGTAGTCAGTTATTGTTGTGTTATCTATCTACTATTTATTATTTACTAATTATTTGAATTGGCTTACTTTTATATTTTCATTTTAGTTTGTTTTAGTAATTTTGTGCTTTTGTCATTTTTACTATTTTTTTTTTAAATAACTATTTAGCTTAAATTCATTTTTATTTAGTTTTAGTAATTTTAGTACTTAATTTTTTTTTATTTCAGTTATCTGCAGAGGGTTTCTATTTTTTAGTCTAGGTTTTTCTCATGTAATGTTATTTTATTTCAGCTTTATTTATGATATATTTTTTATATTTCTGTGTTTTCTTTATTAACGAACACTGAATGTTGTATGTAAAATATAATGCTCTGCCTTTAAAACAACTTCAGTTTTTAGTTACATAGGGAAAATGTAAATCAATAGCAAAGTAGGCTAATTTTGCAACAGTAATAACTAAAGATGAACGGAAACAAAATTAGAGTGCGGATACCTGTATTATTTAGAACAATATCTGATAGTTTGGTGGTTCTGCTTGATTTTAAAGTACTGATATTATCTGAACGATAAGAAATGATGAGGACATTGAAGATCTCAATGAAGTTTATTGCAGTGTAGCAGGGACAAAGTACATGTAACACCTTGGGTTCTGCGGAGTCATAATGAACCGCAAACATCCTAAAAACAAACCTTTTATCCTGTTACAATTTACCACCCCTATATAGCTGTGCTCTGTATGTTAATGAAGTCCGGACACCCCACTGTCTGACATGGCTCTTAGTTTCCCACACCCATTCATACAATTGATGACCATTTGCTCAGGAAGTTATCACCCCAAATGGTGCAGGAACAACATAACTGTTAACTTTCTTCTTCTCTAAAATAATTAAACCATTGTGGGCAATGAGCGTAATCTGTCTATTTGGATAATATATGTTTTGGAGTGGAATCTGGGTCAGGGCAGTCTGTAGTTTCTTACATGTTTTCCATTTTTATTTAGCTAACTTGCTTTATAACAGTTTCTCAATATGGAGAGATGGAAAATCCACTGTTGTTAATTTGTTTGAGACAAATATAAATCAATGGACTATCACAATAATAATAACTACATGTTCTGTAAATCTAAATTAATAACTGCTGTAAACAAACACTGAAACGGCACACATTATGACTGCAAATTGCTGTTTTTCATGCTCCAAATTGCAATTATGCAATTAAGCTTCATGCCAGAGACATTTTCTTCTTGCATGAGTTTGTAACGGTCCAACAAGCTGTTACACCTTCTTTTGATTGACAGGAAGACCTACAGATTTAGTCTTGTTTAATATTCAGTGTCAGTTGGACACATCATACATAGTTAAAAAAAATTAAAAATAAAAAAATCATTTTGACTTTAAAGTTAAAAGAGATATCAGTCTTGGTCCGATTGTGTTATTATGCCTATTTTAAATTTTTATTGCAGTTAATGACAGGAGGAAGTGGACCGTATTCATCTCTCTATCCAGCAACCTCTCACACCGAGAACAGCAAGTGGGATGCTGTCATTAAAGCCAATGAGAACTTGCTAAAAGAGAAAGAACTTACCATTGAAAGGTAATGCCAAGTTTTCAGAAGGATCTCTCGTCTTACAAAGATTCTGAATATTAACTTAATGTAGCAACTGGTGCGTTTTAGGCAGAAGCAGCAAATGTCTCAGCTGGAACAGCGTCTCAGAGAGAGTGAGCTGCAGGTGCACAGTGCCCTCATGGGACGTGGAGCCCCTTACACCGATGTGTGTCTGTTGAGACTACAGGTTAGCACACATGCATGCACAGCCTTTTCCTTGCGCTGTATCAAAACACCTCTTTGAGTTGTCTCTCTTCTTCCTTCTGTGTGTGTCATAGGAAGCCCAGCGGGAAAACGCTTTTTTGCGAGCCCAGTTCGCTGAACGCAACGACTGCTTTACCAAGGAGAAGCTAGAAGCAGACCGGAGACTGGGTGCAGTGGAAGCAGAGACGCAACGTCTAAACGAGGTCTTGAAAGAGAGCAGTGAAAAACATGCAGAGGAGCTAAAGAAACAAGAAGAAAGGGTGAGCATATACAAGCTTCAACGTGTGAACTCCTCAACCACATGAGCAGAATCCCACTGAACTGATGTTTGAATTTTCATCTTGTGTTGTTGCTGTATACTACAAAGATCCGAAGTCGAGACAAGCATATTAACAGCTTGAAAAAGAAATGTCAGAAGGAGTCAGAGCAGAACAGAGAAAAACAGCAGCGGATTGAGACGCTCGAGAGATATCTGGCTGACCTTCCCACCATGGAAGACTACCAGGGCCAGCACAAAAAGGTACTGCACTCTCTGATGGCCAGCCAACAAAACAAAACAAAACTTTTTTCCTGTGGTTTCACAGCAGTTGCTCATAATGCTCAGTTTGAGTTGCTTCTCTTGTTGTATTGGCAGACACTATTATAGCATCCATATATCACACATCTGCTCCAATTTTATTCATTATCTTAAAGTAACACTCTCCTTACCCTGCTGGCTCACAAAATCCCAAGTTTGCTATAACTGTTCTCCAAAACATTGCTCTGTTTGCAAAAGAACTTTTTTAATTTAAATGCACCTAAAAATCTGATGTTTTTTTGTATGTAAATTATTTATACTTTTTAAAATGTATTTTAAATATGTGTATTATTTTGTTTACTTGCTGTCTTTTTTCTGATTATACCCTGTTCTTGCCATTTATAATAGCCTTAGAAAAAACAAATAAATACAATTACTTTGTTTGCATTAGACAACATTGAAAGTAAAATAGTTGGCAGGGATGAGAGATTTTATTTTAGTGAGAGTAGCATTCAGTTTCAGAATCTCACCCAGAGCATTACTGTTTGTGGAGTTCAAAAATTTGGGTCAGTGTTGTTGTTTTTTAGGAGTTTTTTTTTTTTTTTTTTTTAAATAAATGAATACTTCTATTCAAAAAAACGTGCTATCAATTACTTAAAAGTGACATTTAACACTTTTATAATGTTACAAAAGAGTTCTAATCATTTATTTTTGAATAAATGCATGCAAATTTATTTTAAAAAATGCAGTTGTAGTGAGCATGAGATATATTTTAACAAAACATTGTTAAACATTGACAAAAATCATAGACTCCAAATGTTTGCATGGTCATGTATATAATTGCTATACTATGTTGCCCATTCATCACCCGGTCCTTTAGATCAGTGTTTTGAACAGCTGTTATTCTCATTCTTAGTCTTCAGTTATTATGCAGTTATATTGTTGTGTTGCAGCTGGAGGAGACAGAGGAGAGGACAGCTCAGTTGCAGGCCACTGTCAGAGATCTGGAAGCCAAACTGGAGGAAGCCCGCAGTGCTGTGCGCAACAAAGAGACCCAACTGGAAGAACAGAGCCGCAAGGAGAGAGAACTTCTTACAACAGTCACAAGGTAGGAAAATACATGCAAGCCCCACTTGCACAAAAATGTCCACTCATTAGGTTTTGAAGCATTGCCGTGTATGTGGGGTCTAATATTGTTTGATTTGCATGTGTGTTTAGTCTACAGAACAGAGTACAGGAGAGCCTTGAGGATGGCGTGAGATTGCCTTCTCTTGACATAGAGAAGCTACGAGAAGAAAACACTACCTTGAAAGAGGAGCACCAGCGACTCAAAAAGGTTTTTATTCACACTACTTTGCAGTAACAATTAATTTAGCTAAGGGACGTTAATAGGGTTGAAGCATGGCTCTGCCTATTGATTAATATGTATATATGTTCTGTGCAAATATTTTAAGATGCTATCTGAATGAATCTTTCATTTTTAGGTCATTGAAAAGCAACTCAGGATAATGGAGCAGCTTGGTGCACAGATCAGGGTAAAGACTACATTCAGTTTTATTTGTTTAGCAAGTTCATTTACTTTACATTTTTAACCAACATTTATATTACTTTTTATTTTTTTATTTTTATTTTTTATTTTTTCGCATTTGCCAGACACTTTCATCCAGTGTTGCACTGAATGTATACATTTGCTCATGCATTCCCTGGAAATCGAACCTATGGCCTTGGTGTTGCTAGTGTCATGCTTTTCTGTTGTGAGCACATTAAAAACAACTTTATTAAGTTACAGTTTTTTTTTAAACACTTTTTTCTTTTTTTTTTCTTTTTTTTTTTTAAATCTATCTTATTATATTTAAAAATGTCATTTGTTTATTCCTGTGATGGTAAAGCCGAATTTTCAGCAGTTATTACTTCAATCTTCAGTGTCACATGATTCTACAGAAATCATTCTAATATACTGATTTTGTGCTCTAGAAACATTACTTATCAATGTTGAAAGCAGTTCTGCTTAATATTTTTGTAGAAACCGTGATTCATTATTTTCAGGATTCTTTGTTGAATGGAAAGTTAAAAAAATCAGCATTTATTTGAAATAGAAATCTTTTGTAACATAAATGTAGTTCACTGTTTTAATTTTTTTTATTTTTTTTTTTTTTACAAAATTTAATGCATCCTTGATAAATGGAAATATTAATTTTTTCCTACTTTTGAACGGTAGTGTAAAATGGTATTCAAGAACCGTTAATGGAAACGAACATCATAAAAACCCTTCTATTCCAGTATTTTCTTTTCTTTTAAATGGAACTGGTTTTGAATAAGAATTGGTCTTAAAGACTGTAATTAGGTGTAATTTAATTAAATACCTATCACTAAGAGCCAGGCATCAGATTTTATGATCAAGTCTTCAGGAATGTACAGTACTTTCAATAGTATCTAGGAGATGAAGAATCTTTACAAACACCTTGCTCAAAGTAGGAGGCTTCTTAGGACACCTGATATTATTATAGTGTAGAAAAAAGTCTGAAGTCTATATATTCAAGACTTAAGAGCATGTATTTTTTTTCCCTTTAAGTCCACTTAAAATGTTGTCAAAGTGTCCTGCACCAAAAGCGGCTGCAGTTTCATTTATATGAGCAAAATGTTTAGCTTACAGCCATAATATTGTGTGTGTATTGAATTAGACTCTGGAGGAGCAGCTCTCTCAGGAGGAGAGCAGTAGTCAGGCCCTGCGAGAGGAGGTGGCAAAGAAAGAGGAGAGTCTGCTGCAGTTACGGACTGCTATGAAAGAGGTTAGTAGTTGACCGTAATGCATATTCAGCTCTTTGAGTTTTTATAGCACACAGGAGAATTGAGGGTGTGCATGTGTTTGTATTTCAGCTCTCAGTACAGAACCAGGAGCTGATGGAACATAATCTGACACTGCAAGAGCGTCTTCAAGGTGAGGAGGTGCCGAGTGGCTGTGGTTTGCTCCCTGTGGGAGCCCGGCTCACTCAGAAGCTGTATGGTGAGATGGCCGCCTGTCTGTGTGACCTCCGCTCCCTCTGCAACGTCCTCACCCAGCGGGCTCAGGGCCATGACCCAAACCTCTCCATGCTGCTCGGCATTGCCTGTAAGTGCGCCCTCTGTTGTCAACATGCTATAAAGACGACTAGCGCTCTTTCAGATAATGGCTAGATATAACAGACCTTAGAGTAGTGCTGTATTTAATTTTGACAGGAATCAGAATGAGGCTGTAGCTTAACAGCATGGCAGTTGTTAAGCTGAGAGCTTTCCAAAAAAGAAAAAAAAAGAAATTCAATAGACAAAAACTCCATAAGTTTTGAAAAATGTTTTGAAAAAGAAAAAACATGATCTAGTATGTTTATACAGTACATATCATTGTAAAGTCTGTAGTCTGTCACTCACAGTCTTATCATCCACATAAAAATTCAGTATTATAGTCTATAATGACTAAAATGTATTGGTGATTGTATACACTTGCTTTATAACCCTTTTTTAAATAAAATATTTCAGTATTTATTATATCTCTTTATTTGCTCTATAATGGCTTTTGTTTCTTTATTTTCAACAAACCATTTTCATCAAAACAGCTTTTGTTGCTAATGTTAGAGATTAAAATGTCAAATGCAAGAGATTGTCAGAGTAAAAAGTTAAAATGAAATATAAATATAAATAATCAAGGAATGTTTTCATTAAGAATATTTATTTTTATTTCTATTTCAGTTTTTATTTATTTTGATAAATTGAAATTATTTTGCATTTTATGTGATTTTATTTAATTTTTAATCAATTTATTTAAATATGTATATGTATGCTCTATCTTCACATTTTTACTGTAACATTTTAATGCGATGAATAACGTGCAGAGTCTTCTGTAAGTGATGAGGCCAATGAATATTTGAATTTATTACAATAATTAAAGTTGACACTTTGATCCAAGATAATGAATCAAAATTACCAACACGTTTTTGCTATTTAAATTTAAATCAGAAACACGATTAAAGGAATAGTTCACCCAAAAATGAAAATTCTGTCATTAAGTACTCTGATGTCGTTCCAAACCCGTAAGACCTTTGTTCATCTTCAGAACACAAATTAAGATATTTTTGATGAAATCTGAGAGCTTTCTTATCCTCCATAGACAGCAACGCAACTACCACATTCAAGGCCCAGAAAGGTAGCAAGGACCTCAAGAAAACTTTTTGTGCACAAAGAAAACAAGAATAACGAATTTATTCAACAATTTCTTCTATTCCGTGTCAGTCTTTAGCGGCGGACTGACCCGAAAGAGAAGAAATTGTCAACGGCTCAACAGTTCTCACCATACTCTCAAGGAAACTCAGTATAGCAGCTTTGTTGTATTATCTGTGTTGTAGCCATTATCAGTGGTGTCTCTGAGGCCTTGTCTATCTTTCTGTCTGCAGCAGCTCCCCCTCCAGTAGGGGAGCAGTGGGAGGACTGGCTGAGCCCCGAGGGGCTGCAGAAGAAGATTCAGGAAGCTCAGCAGCTCCGTCGAGATGTCGAGGAACTGAGAACCACAGTCTCTGACCGCTATGCTCAGGATATGGGAGAAAACTGCATCACTCAGTGAGCTCGGACAGTACAACTCAATGAGGGTAACTCCACATCACGAGTACCTTTAAAGACACTACAGTCTCTTGTGACACTAAGGACACTGCAATCTCGCAAACCAGAGGGCTATTTTTATACAAAAGTTTTCATAAGATATTTTTCTAAGATTTCGATGACTTTGTGTGCAGTGGAAAGAGAATGATTTAATATAAACCTTTCCATGTATTTGGGAACGTCTGTGATGAAGTTGACAATCAACTGAAAATATTTAATCTTTTGGTGGAACTAACATGCCGTGTGTTTTTTACAATGGCAAAGCGAGTGACGCTCGGTTTTGTGTAACAAGAAGACATTAACTGGTTTCCATCACCTTATACTAAAAACAGAACGTACCACATTAAACACAGGATCTAAGGCTGAGGAAATATTTGGCCACCTCTGGCTGTTTGAAATGATACCAGCAGATCATTTGTGTATTAAGTTGGAGAATAGACATTCCCTAATATTATATAACAACCAAAGTTCAACGTGATCAAAGACAGACCTGTCAGAACAGTTTCTATAATGCTGTAAAGAGTCGTGGTGTACACGGTATTATGCAGACCAATAAACAGGGACATTTTAAAGCAAGAGAGGGCTGTAAACATTAAATTCTGGTCGTCTGTTAAATAAAAAAGTTACTAGAATGCCAATAGTTGGACCTCTTCCTGACGATGCATATAAAAATTCTGCAAACAGGTGGCCGTTTAAGTTTAGAATCTCTTAATTGCAGGGTAACTGATCATATTATCAGTATTTTCAAAGATGTCTCAAGAATCTCATGACATTATTAGTTTTTTTGCTGCTGCAAAATTAACACACTAAAAAATGTATTCTTTTTGGATCACATATCATTTGAACTGGTGACGTTTACTTATGTTTGTGTGTTGAGGGGCAGGACTGTCTTGCCAGTAAAATAACAGGATATATGATGTGCTCTGTTGTAATTCATGATGTATTTGCTGTCTGGTTCATAATTTGTTTTATCAGCTATAAAAATAGCCACGCCATGGAATCCACACATCAAAGGAAACTAACTGGTGAAGCAAATATTGTATTAGTGCATATCAAACATTAGAGCAGATGCCTTGCATTCAGGGAAGTAACCTGTATTTGCTACACAACATGTCAATGTAAACACTAATTGTCTTCTCTACTGTAATGTGTGACTGCCGAGGTATTGGGATTCTATTACAAAAAGGGACCATGTATAGTGTTGTGTGGTAAATTGTTATATTTTGGTCTGGAAACATCACTAACAAGTGTGAATGTAATTTGACACTGCACCGGACCTTTTTATATTGTAAGATGTCTTTCAGGTTTAACAGAAAACCAGCCAGGCAAACCTTAGGCTATATGCCAAAAACTTCATAACACTAAATGCTTATATATATATATATATATATATATATATATATATATATATATATATATATATACATAAAATATGTCTTAAGCTGTTTCAGTTTTTAGAAATAAAGCTTTGTATTTCATATGTAACCTTTTTTTTTTTTTTAGTATTTTTTTTTTTTTTTTTTTTTAGTATGTATAATGTTATAACATCATGTTCTCTTTTGATAATATAGAAATGACTGGAATTTAGAATTTGGTAATATAGAAATTACAATTAACATTTAGTCATTTTTAATATGTATTGACATTTAATATGTAATTATAAGCAGAAGTAGTACACACCATTCAACAACAACAAAAAATGTAAATTATTTGGTTTCATGCTTGATTTTTTTAATTATTTTTTTTTTATTTTTGCACCTATTAATAATAGGTGAGTAGCTAAAGCAGCCAAACCCATTTATTATAGGTATGTTTCAGTGTATTTAACCTCACCCAAAAGACTATTTGTAAATGATTACATTTCTGCAAATAGTGCAAAAATATGTTTAAAAGACTTAGATGGAACATTTACAATAATATGGAAGTTAAATATAAACCTTGACAGGTGATTGGGTGTCTCCTCCTGGTTCATTTACAGAAAATAGAAAAATACTTTTAAAAAAAATCTAATAATATAAATTTAATCATTTAACTGTCAAATTGATTACTACTTAAAATTATTGTAAACCTATTTATTGATGTGTTTGGACATTTCCTTCCTGATTTATCAATTTCAAAAAATTAATACATGTTGGTGTATGATCAGTGAGACATCTGAAGTCCACCATGTTGTAGCATCACCGTGAAAGTGCGTTGAGGATGCTCACTCGATATATCACATGAGATGGTGTTTTTTTTAGGTTTTTTTTTTTTGTTTTTTTTTTTAGTTAAGGTTCTGTTTTAGTTCTGTATATGTCTCCACACTGTATATGTCTGTGGTGAAGCTTGTGGACGCAGGAGCAGCGCTGCATTTGGAGTCAGACCACAGGACAGTAGTGTCTGTGTGTCATCACTGTAGCACCGTTGTGGAAATGCACTAATGATGTCATATGGTGCAGCACCCGGTCCTCTGTCAAAAGAGATTGACTCAAATTATTGTCTGTAAACTTACTGTAAAAGGACAACAGCTTATATACTCTGCAATAATTCTGCTTAGAAATATACATAAGCATACATAAATTTTGACTAAAATAGTGTTAAAGGTATAGTTCACCCAAAAATTTAAATTTGCTGAAAGTTCTCACCTTCAGGCCATCCAAGAAGTAGATGAGTTTTTCTTCATCTGAACAGATTTGGAGAAATTTAATATTACATCACTTGCTCACCAAAGGATCCTCTGCAGTTGAATGGGTGCCGTCAGAACGAGAGTTCAAACAATTGATAAAAACATCACATTAATCCACATGACTCCAGTCCATTAATTAATGTCTTTTGAAGCATTTGTAATAATAATAAAAAAAGAATTCTGTCTATAATTTTGCTTTCTTCATTCTGAAAAAGTCATGGACTTTTTTTAGCCAGAATATTGGTATTTTAGCCAGAAGTGACGGTTTGAAGTTAAAATGCCTTGATGGATTTGTTTATTACAAACACGCAGCTTTTCACTTCACATATTAACTGATGGACTGGAGTGATGTGGATTATTGTGATGTTTTTTCAGCTGTTTGGACTCTTTTTCTGACGGCACCCATTCACTGCAGAGGATCTGTTGGTGAGCAAGTGATATAATGCTACATTTCTCCAAATTTGTTCATATGAAGAAACAAACTCATCTACATTTTGGATGGCCTGAGGATGAGTAAATTTTCATTTTATTTTATTCAAGTTTTTAATTATTATGACATTTCATAGATACTGTATATTTCAGTCTTAGATGAATCATAACTATATCTGCATTCTTTTTGATTCGCAAGTTTGTTATAGTACATTTTGGGAATATATGTAATTGTGCCTTAAAATTTAGCCAAAAGAAAGCAGCATTATAAAGCTGCCTACATCTAGAGTGTGTTTGATATCTTAAAATGCTCCAGGGGCAGCTCTCTACATTTTGAAACAGCTGTACTATCGATTTTAAAAGCTAATAGTTGTATCTCAAACCTTTTCAGGTCCAAGTAATGACGGAGATCTCCAATAGTCTCAGTGAAGTACATTTTCATGATTAATGTCTCCATGCCATCCTCAGACTTCAGTCGTAGTGTGGTGATGCCTTTTGCTGATTGTGTAGAGTCTGTCTCACTGAATCACACCACATGGTTGGGAAAAGTTATTCAAGTCAGGGACTCTAATCAAGTTTTATGCTATCTATCAAGGTTCTTCTGTTTGGTCATGAATTTAAGATGATTAGGTTTTTGATACCATTCTCTCAAGGCCTGCAGAGCAGATGTTTCCACAGTGGTCGCCAAATGACTTTTGGCACCATCAGGAAAGCCCTTAACAAAACCAAAATTCAGTTCAGTGGGAAATGTGACTGAACGACTCTAAACGGGACAGACTGAAACATGACTGCACTGACCAGTAGATGAGCCTTGATTGAGTCACGTATACTAATCACTTTGCCTTCCTTCACCACAGTCGCTGGGAGTTTCCGCAAGAACTGTTCCATGGACAGCTTTCTGCCTAAATGCCACACAAAATGGCAATTTAAAATCCATTTTGTGATGTAATACAGTAACTGTGAATCATTCTGAAGTCATGTTCAAACCTGGTATCTGACTCTGTTTTGATGCTGTGGAGCTGGACTGCTGAGAACTATCCACTGAATGCCTTCCTGCTCCATCTATAGTTTGTCCTCTTCCAGGAAACTCAGTCCCTGGTCGCCTAACTATGAACTCCTCGTCCCGTTTGTCATGAACCTGTTTGTGTGGTTCAAGAACATACATAACAGTTAAAGAATGATCACAATAACTGTATAGCATCCTTCCTTAATTGAAGTTGATGGGATTTCTCACACGCCACATAAAAACCGTAAGCATTTTAACAATAATTTGATTATTAATAATTTGAGGTACAATGCAAGTGACATGGCAAAGTTGAACACTTGCACTATATTGTTCAAAAGTTTTGGGTCAGTACTATTTATTTATTTATTTTACATTTTGTTTTATGAAATTAATACTTTTATTCAGCAAAGTTGCATTAAATTGATCAAAAATGGAAGTAAAGACATTTATAATGTACAAAAGATTTCTATTCCAAATAAATGCTCTCTTAAAAGTCTCTTAAAAACGTATCTTTTTTCCCATGCTTATAATGTTTTGTGACTGTGTTTTTCTAATGACGTGCTGATTTTATTGTGTGATTGGGTCAATGTAACTGTGTACAGCACTTTGGTAAACTAAGGTTGTTTTAAAGTGCTTTATAAATAAATTGAACATTGAACATTGAAATGCTGTTCTTTTGAACTTTCTATTAACCAAAAAAATCCAGAAAAAAAAAATGTATCAGTTTCCACAAAAATATTACCCAGCACAATTGTTTTCAGTATTAATAATACATGGTTCTTGACCAAATTAGCATATTAGAATGATTTCTGAAGGATCCTGTGACACTGAAGACTGGACTAATGGCTGCTGAAAATTCAGCTTTGCCATCACAAGAATAAATTACATTTTAAAATAGAAAAGATTTTTTTAATGGTTAGAAATATATATCAATATATATTACTGTTTTTACTGTATTTTTAGATCAAATAAATGCAGCCTTGGTGAGCATAAAAGAGACTTTCAAAAACATTTAAAAATATTATCAACCCAAACTTTTGAACTGTTGTGTAGGGTTAGGGATTTGTTAAATCCATTACCCTAAATATGAGCAATAGTAATCATAGTGATGATATTAATGATGAAAAATGTATTAATTCCCAGTCCACACCTGGAAGGGCACACCATTAGGAAACCTTTCCTGAAGCTCAGAAGGAAAAAACCCATCCATCAAGTCTTGCATGCAATCCTGCAACAGGAAGGCAAATCTTGAACGCTAAATCTGATTATTCATCTAAAGTAAACGGAAGCTGGCAGTGGAAAATGTATTTAAGTAGTCAAACTAAGTGATGTAAGTGATAAAGCAGGAATACAGCTGAACCTGTGTGCTTGGGTCTTGATAGGAGCGGAATGGACCACTGAACATGACAATGCCATTTTTGTAGAGCCAAAGAGGTATTGAAGACTGCTGGGTAAGTTTGGCTCCACCAGGAGTGGCGGTCACATGGGACTCCCCTTCCCCTGCTACAATGTTCAGTTCCTGGATGTTCTGCAGGACCAGGTCATAGTTCATTTCAAATGTCTTGCATGCATTAGTTGCTCCAGGAAGTTGGCTGTTGGGCTGCTCATCGTGTTCTTTGTAACTTCCAACCCAGATCAATCCATAATCGTTCAGAAACTTCTGTATGGGTGGGGAAATGCCATTCTGTTGAGTCTCCAATAACTATTTTGGTGTAATTAATATACAGGAATGACGTCTGTTCTGTTATCTGCATACCATAACAAACATTCTCGTAGGTAACCGGTTGAAAGAAAACAATCACACAAAGCTGCTCACCTCCATTTCCCACACTTGGTTTTGAAGCTTGAGGCAGAATTGAACCAGTTCTTCATCTTGGTTCTCATTACTTATAGATTTCTCTAAAGCCAAAGACAAACACATTTGTTTAGACAAGCTTTTATATGACTGCTGAACTGGTTAAAAAATCATTAGAAAAAACTAGTAGTTTAGTGTAAGCCTGTCTGTCTTGGACATTTTTCAACCCTAAATTATCCATTCACACCTGCAATACTGTCCAGATGTTTAACTCTTGGGTTTGTTTATGATTTTTGTTATTTTACTTGATGAGCCTCATTAGATTATTACAACTGTAACATTGATGAAAATCAGCATAGATTACAATAATAAATACTTGAAATGTATATTATATTAGTTAATTGCACAGATAAATACTGATAATTCAACAATAGCAAAAAAAAAATATTAGAATCGGCATAGATTACAACAATAAATACTTAAAATGATATTAATAAATTATTTCATTTTATTCTTAAAATCAGCATAGATAAATGCTTAGATAAATACTGAAAATGCAACAAAACAATTACATTGTTAAAATCAGCATAAATTACAACAATAAATACTTCAAATTTTGTATTATATTACATTATAAATCATAATTTTAAATTATATATGATTATCTTTTTGTCATTACAATTATGGGAATTGGAGGATTTAAAAAGGGACTTAAACCTAATAATAAAATGTTTTCTTTATTGATTCACACTGATTGTATATCTGATATATACTGATTGTATATATTGTATATCATGCTAACTCAATATTTCCGCAATTCTAACTCCTGTTTATCAAATAATAATTACCTTTTGCTTCTTGCAAAAGATTCAGTTTCTCTTCCAGAACTGCTATTCTTCTTGCCTTGAGCATGAAATGTAAGGAAATTAAGAGCTAATACCACATTGCACCCGAAAAAATGATATCAGCCGTGCACCCGGAGACATCTGATGTAACAATGATGATTGTAAACACAAATGTGGATACTTAAACTGTCCAGCAAAGCAAATTTAAACACTGAGTCCACAGGAAAGAGAAATAGTAAGAATAAAGGAAATGTCTTACTTTATGTTCAATATCCACAACCTGAGTTTTCACCTTTCTCTCAAGCTGAACGATCTTCTGCATCATACTTGACATAAGTTCAAAATCATTCGGCGGAGCTGTGACATGTTTAGGAGAAGATTTGTGAGACGACATATTTTTGTTTTGATAAAAACAGCTTTAGTAGCTGGTCAATTCAGTCACGGTACCTTCTTTAGCCTTCTTTTTTTGCACAACCTTTGATCTTACAGTGGAAAGATTGTCCGTGATGTGTGGCACTGGCTGGGTTTGTGGGAAAATCTCTCTGAATAATTGAGCTTCATAGTCTGAAACATCAAAATTGACACTTTCAAGTGATTTATAACATCCACTGATGTATTGTTTTCTATATTCTAATTTAATCTCCCATATGCTTTTATATTCCATCACTGGCATGAATGGAAACCTGCCATTTATAATAATCTGTAATGCACGGCATTAGAAAAGCAGTTCAGACTGTTCTGACTGTTGACGTTTATCTTGACATTTTATTCGCTTGTTAGGACAGATGGGAAACTGTAAAATGTCTGTAAGTCTTACCATTGTCCGACCTTTCTTTGTAAGGCTTTCTTTCCCTAGATCACAAAAACAAATACGACATCTGATTATTTCAAAGATGGTCTAGATCGTTCTTGTAATTCAGTACCTTTGAATTCTATAACTTTGAAGAAAAAAAAAGCAGTGATTGCATTCACATTTAATGGTACACTGTGCATAAATTTTCAGTCACTTTTTGTAAGCACAACATTGACACTTGTCCCTCCTCGCAGGCGGAACGCCGTCAAAAGCACACCGCCCTGCCTGACATGACATCAGTCTGCCAGAACACACACAGCCCAACAGATTCAAGAGACTACCGGCACGAAGATGACTGATGCTGTTGAGGTATTTTGCAAATATTTTTCAAATAATGTGTTTATCATTAATAAATAGCATTTTTCTGTTTATATGAATGAACAATTATGCTAATAGTTGGCTGTAATTTCCGAGCGAGTTCAGCTATCTTCAGTCTTGCTGACTATAATCAGTAAATATGTGGAAAAACTTAACTACAATAGCTAGTCATCTATCGAGTTACATTTGACAGGTAAAGTCCCGCCCTCACCCGCACCGTGCATTGCTATTGGCTGAGGGGGACACACCCAGTGGCTAAAGTTTGCAGCCCAGAAACATCCAGAGCACAGTGATGCAAGAACAAAATGAAAAAATACAGGGCAGTGTCTCTGTAACCACAAATACCAAATCCTTCTAATGGATCACAGTAGAGGGTAGATTACTTTCAAATTGTAGTCTGTCTTTGATTACAAATTATTGTAAATCTGTCATTTTAGGTAATGTATTCTGACTGCCTCAAGTTGTTTTAAATCTGTTTGAACTTATGTTGAACACCAAAAATAAAATCAAATAAATAAAAAATGTGAAGAATGTTGACGACCAAAAAGTTTCTGGTCCCCATTGACTTCATAGTATTTTTTTTTTCCATACTATGAAAGTCAACAGCTGCTTGGTTACACACACATTCTTCAAAATATCTTCTTTTATGTTCAACAGAAGAAGGACATTCATGTTGGTTTGGAACAACTTCAGCGCGAGTAAATGATAACAGAAATTCCATTTTTGGGTGAACTATCCCTTTAAGGAAGTATTTCGATAAAAAGCTACATCAGACTTTCACAGATTTGCTCTGGTCAAGCTCAGATACTTTAAACTTTATTAACTTGATTATTTACACAATTTCAAGAACAGGATGGAACATAACATGAATGTCCAATTGAAGTTAATTTAAACTGGTAAACATCTTTTGATAAAATCTTGATAATATCATACAGATTATTGTGATTTTATGCAGAGGGTGGGATTTTTAAATTCTAATACATGTTTTCATTAGGCTACCAAACATTACATCACTTTCTAGATGATTGTTATATTTTATCCAATACATGATTGTATATGTATTATAATTTTTATACTAGATATATTATTATATCAGCATCTGGACCACAATACACTTGAAAAATATGAGACAATATTAATTATGAATTAAGTTATGAATGTGGTACTGGATATGGTATTCTGTAAAAAGGAACAAACATGAAGTTAGAATGTCATTTCTAGCGTAGTTCATATAAAATAATTTTATGTTTTCAAGTGTCAGTGTCACAGCTTTTCAAAAAGGATGCACATGCTTTTCATGCATTTCGCTGGAACTTACCCTTCACTCTGTATGTCTGGTAGAGGAGCTCGTTTGCTCTTCCTCAGGATGGACAGAGGGGAGCTCATGTTTCCAATAGCAGAAGTTTATTTGGTAGCCTACTAATGAAGATCACTTCATCTAGAATGCAGAAAAGTAGCAACACGCAACTCAAAACACAAAGATATACCCCTTCCTAATACCCAAATACACGATATTCAGAAAAGCAATGCTTTAGCCTATTTGCTATCTTGTTTTTTAAATATTCATGAAATGCCTACAGCATAGGATTTCTGTGTTTAAGTTTGTTTTCAGTGCTGGGATGTTTGTTTGAGTTGTCATTGGTAACGAGAAAGAGCTGTGACTCCGCTGGGCGGCGCTGGGCATCAGGGGACGATGCAGGGAAGATCAGGAGGTGAAGTAGCACCATCAGTTTAGAAAACTTCAATTTGAAACAGATAAATATGGAAATGATGGTGCTATATCGAAGTTTGAAACGCATATAGCGCGGGAAAGAATGAATGACTAAACTAAATAAATAAATGCAGTGCAGAGTTGTTATTGTTAACCAAATCTATATTTAAAAATCGTTTTAGCAAAAAAAGCTAAATTTTAATATTAATAAATAATATAATGGTACGCCGCACTGACGTGGGGACACAACTTTCGCAAAATGTGTCGCTTTTCCTGGATAATTGTAATGACTTTTTTTTGCCAGAACGATATTTACATTTACATTTACATTTTAGTCATTTAGCAGACGCTTTTATCCAAAGCGACTTACAAATGAGGACAACAGAAACAATCAATTGTAGTATTAAAACAACTAAAACTGATCCAAAACTAAAAGCTAAAACTTTATAAATACTACATAATACACACACATTAAAAAAAAAATTAATAAAAATGATAAATGCATACAATAAAATTTCTAAACTTAACATTTAAATGAAAACAAAAAGCTACAAACAATTAAAAATATTAAGAGAACAAAAGGTATAATAGTATAATAATGATTCTAACATAACACTAAGCCAAACACCAAAAACAACTACGTGTGTATGTACACACACACACACACACACACACACACACATCCATAAATTCAATATTATTTCATTTCCATTTAGTTTGTTGCAGTACTAAAATAACTCAAATTAAATAAAACTAAAACTTAATAAATAACCTATACAGACATCATAAAAAACTAATAAAATGACAAACATTACTACAACTGTAACTAAAATTAAAATAGATAACACATACAAATCAAACTATATTAGTTTAACAGTAATCCTAAAAAAATAACACCGAGCCCAACATGGGTGAAGAGGTAGCATACATTTTTAGTTTCATTGTATTTGTCTTATTTACGCTGTTTCATTCATTTTTCTGATCCCTAAAACGATCTGTCAAAATTACCGAAAGACAACTGTATTATATTCAAAGTTTACAGACACAGTAGCTGGCATACTTTGTTGTATTTGGCGGTGGCTATTTACACCTAGTGCAAATAATTACTCCGTATATCATTATAACTGATTTCTAAGAACGATGCATCAGTTATATTGCATCAGCGACTTGTCTTTCAGTAAAGTATTTGACTTGTGATCAACGTGTTAAGCTTATTGACATTTCTCTAGTCTGTTTGCGTCGCCCCGCCCTCTTTTGCGTGCCCTGCGCGATGACGCCATCAGCAGCCGTCAGACAGACCTGACGAAAGCTCACGGAAGATGCAAAAGAAAAAGGACCCGTTGGTAAGTTTCAACAAAAGCCGATTTTCCTTATTCCGAGACCCATTGCCGGCTTTATAGCGCTCAGAAATCCCCACTGCGAGGCTCACACAAAGCCCCGTTTGTTTAGACGTTGTTCCACACTGCGTTCAGTGTGAATGTGTGCCATGAAACACAGCTAAAACATAATTAGAGCCCCGCTGGTGTGATTTAAACGTTAGCGGAAAGCGAGCGTTTCTTGTCGCCGCTCGCGCTCGGCGAGCGACAGTCATTCAAATTAACGGCTCCAACGGAAAACAACGTACACCGGCGAGAAAAGCGACGGGAGAAGCTTTAAGGTCAGCCGTCGTTTGCTGTGCTGTCAGTGTCCTCACCAAAATAACAGTTAACCGTGTTTAACCGAGTGGCGCGTGACATGTATTTGTGTTGTTGATTAATTCAGAAGGTTTTCCTCAAACGCATTTGAGGCTGTGGGCGCTTGAAACTTGAGTTGAGAGTGAAAAATAAGTGATACATGCAGCCGTTGTAGTGTGTATGGATTGAATTTTTTTGTTTTGGTCGTATATAACACATGTATCTTGAAGTAGAGCGATGAAAAATATACAATCCTGTTTTATCTGACGTACAGTCGAACTCACTGTACAGCCGCATCCTGTCAAACATTGTTTTTGGTTTTTTTCTCAGCTGTTATCTGCAGCTACATCTGTTATCTGCGGCTAATCAAACAGAGCAGAGCAGGAACTGTTGTATTATTTCACGAAATAGGCCTCAGAGTAACCATACAAGCTTCACGTGAGTAGTAAACTGTACCTCAGCCAACCTGCTGTCGTTCCCTGGCTAATGCGGTGTTTAAAGTTCACTGCCACTGAGTGGTGTGCTTGACTAGAGGTTTTTACAAGCACGGGTGCACCAATGACAACAAACCTGGAGTAACTGGGGTGACAGAGTCCAGTTAATCGTGCTCTGGAAGAGGGAATGCATATGCATATATAGGGCAGTGTCCTAAAACCAAGTGAGATGCCTACCTACATAGCAGGTTTGGGGATTGTTGGCAAGTTCAAGATTTTGAGGCAGACTTGATCAGATAAAATGATGGGAGAGAGGTTTATCTCTCTGTCACTGCATGCCAGCAGTGTCGTAATTTGCAAGCATGCTTGTTACAATGGTTTGTACAATGTAATACATCACGTTAGACTGTTAGCACATTTCTGTCCTTTGGCTTAGCAAGTATTCCTATACGTCTGTGGTGAAACGTAAAACCAGTGGAGTGTCATGTGACAAAGTCAAAGCAAGTCACTAGTTGTAATAATGGTCAATAGAGCACAACAAATAGGTTCACGGAAGTAAAAATCCCTTTCTTTATCTCCATAGAGAGCTTGAATTTTAACAATAAGATAAAATAAACAGATATACCACTCTGAGATTGAGAGATGCTTCTGTAAGCGTCAATTTCAATGTGATTTTGACTTAATTTTCAGATCTGTTTATATATATATATATATATATATATATATATATATATATATATATATATATATATATATATATATATATATATATATATATAATTGCATCAGTACTTCTTATTAAAATATTTATTTATATTTTAATTAATTTCATAGTTAATAATTAAGAAATGGGTTGTATAAATAAGCAGACCCAGAGAGGGTTTTCTTTTTTCCAAAAATTCTAATGTTATCATATTGGACTAAAATCTACTGACTTTGCTCAAAATGAATGACTACAAAAAATAGCTTTTAAATTTCTTATGCTATATTATTTCTAAATATTGCATTCAGCCTTTTCATCATCATTTTTTTTTTTTTTTTCTCCCATTATCACAGGTTTTGTATTTGTTTTTGGAACTGATCGTAAGTCTCATTAATAGGTCTCATTTGCACCTCAGTTTTTGAGCGAATATTGCCAAAATAATCCACAAATAATGTTTTTTTTTTTTTCATTTAAAATCTGAGATCAGTTCATTTAAAAATGAATAAAAGGCCTACGATCAATCAGTTCTAAAAAGAAATACAAAACCTGTGCTAATTGAAAGAAGAAAACAAGATTGAAAACAAAGATTGAATCCAAGATGTGGTAATAATATAGCATAACGAGATTTACAATAAATTTTTAAAAGGCAGGTAATTTATAACTGGTTTTTCAGCATAGCACAAAGGTTAAATGCCTTAAACAAAAGTAGTTCACTTGAAGTTGTCTCAAAAGTTATATCTGTTTGCACAGTTTTAGTCACAAACCTCTTATGTTGCAGGTTAATTGCGACAAATAATATTAAAGGTTGGGTCACAGTGTGTATCACATTGTTTTTGCTTTAAATCAGGTTTGTAATTTTGTGAATCATCTTAGAGTAGGTCTGTTTGGATTTTGAAGTCTCCATAGAGACAATGAATAGGAAAAGTACTTCCTTAACTGAGGTTTCTAAAATGCAGTCGCTGTTGCTCTCTACAGGCCAAAGTAATACCCAATAGTGCTGATCATTGCAGAACGATATGTTTGTGTATGATTGAGGAGGTGAGGGAGAGTTTAGTGGGTGTCTGCCTGTTCACCCCTTGGATGATGAGTAGGGTATATTTGCTCTTTCCATGTGCGTGTAAAAGGTTTTGTGTGTGAAGAAAACGGCTTCATTCCGCTGGATTTCCCTCTTTCTCACTGCCCTGTCCTCTGTTTCTCTCCGTTTTCTCTCTCGAAATTAGGGAGTAAGGCGACTGATAGCATGTGTTTCGCAAGTCTAACGCTGTGATGCAATCCTGAAAGTTTTAGTTTGGTATTTTCACAACTGAAATCAATCTTTTTATTTCCCACCACTGAGCAGCCAGTGCCTTGGATGTTTGGTCCCTTGTTTACCTTGGTTTTGGAGAAAAAAGATTTTCTTTCTCTGTGGGAAGCTCTGTTCTTGTTTCAACAACACTCTTCTCAGAACAGACTTTCAAAGCCGACAATACCCCTTTTTGTTTTTGTTGAACTGTATGATCCCTGAGCCTGGACGTATTCCATTATAAATGATAATCTTTCATTTGTTCTTATCCTAAATTCAACTCTCACTTTGTAAGCATTACATTTAGGTATTATTCCTTTTATTATGGTCACTGACACCCCAAACAGACACCTTTTTTCAGGATATATGTGTTTTATTCTCATTAGTTGTGCTTACTAAGGCATTATCACTGTTGTTCATAATTATTAGTAGGGCTGCGTCAATACTAGCATTTTTTTTTCTCAAAATATCGCATCAATGCTTATTGCTTAAAGGGATAGCTCACTCAAACATTAAAATTGTCATTTCATTCCAGTTTTTAGGTGATTGTGCAAACAAATTGTTGAATCAATGTTTTGAGTTGAATAATTTAAATAGTTCAGATGAACTAACCATTTGAATGAACTTAAATTTGTGATTGTTTAGAGATGGTATTAACATATTTGGGAACCCACCTGTACATGTTAGAGCTCATTGTCTATCAAATATATTTTATTGGTTTGTAATATTTCTACTCTCCTAGATTTTTTTTTTTTTTTTATTCTCTTGAAACTCTTGAAAAGAAACAAACAATCTGCATTTGGGCTCTCATACTCATGAGTTGTGACAAAGAACAGCGCAGAACATGTCTATGGCACAGTCTTGGCATTTAAAATATTGGTTAATTTGTTTAAAATGTCTTATTTATTGCTGGTATTGCAAATATTGTAAAAAAAAAAAAACACAATCTTTTGTGCTTGGCAAGAGAGAAACAAATTCTTTGCACCATGGCCCTCTTTCTCTTGCTCTCATAGATACATGTACAACACTTTTTTTTTTTTTCAGGACTCAGATTTTTGAAATGTACTGAGGAACAATGCAGACTGCCCTTCAACACAAATCAAGGGAGAAAGGTGGAGGCGTTTTGACTTTTGACTATCAAAAGTTCAAACATTTCCATTGACAAAGATGAAATCCAGGTGTGACCATTCAACGATTTTTTTTTTGTGCGTATTTGTGTTCTGGTTTGTTTAGGAGCATTGCGTAATGTTCAACTTGTCAAATGGAGGATGGAGAGTGAGGATTATTAAGGGCATGGCAGGGCCATTTATCAGTGTTTTTAGTGAACTACAATTTTCCTCCTCCTTTTTGTGTACTTAGTTTTGTTTAACAAATTCTTTTCATACCACATACGTAAGCTCCTACTCTAGAACTGTTTAAAAGGTGAAGAGAGGTTGATGGAGGAGAATGCGGTTTCAACTCCGTGGAGGCTCTGCTAGAGTGAACATGACCTTGTGCCTCTCAGCGGACTGCAGACGATCAGTCTCGATCATCTAATAGAGAGCGCTGAGAGAGCAGTTTGTTCTGTGTCTGCATGGCCTTGAACATGCGCTTGGCCCAATTCTGTCAGCAGGAGAACCAGGCAGAGTTTGTAATTGAGACCCAGACAGGAGGGCCCAGGAGACACGAAAACAATTAAAGCTTGATTTATTGATTTATTTTCGCTTTGTCACTGGCTGAGTGAGATGATAAATGGCTTATCTTGCTGTCGATATCACACTTGTTAGTAACCGATTTACAGTTATTAACAACATTATGTAATTGTAGTGAAAAACTGTCAATCAAATACCTCATATTCCTGATACTGGTTAGAGGACAATGAGAGGTTGAGCTATTATTAGCTCTCTGAAAATGTTAAAGGTTGTTTCAACCCTGTGTTATTTTCTTCTTTATTTGCACAAAATGAGTTTTTCAGTGGAATGTCAGAGTTTTCCATAAATGAAAGTGGCAAAATGTACCAGAAAGTTAGTCCATACTACTTGTGCTTGTGTATTTTTAGTTGTCTGAAACCGTACAATTCCTTTGTATGAGGAATTAAGTTAAAGGCATTAATTTAATATTCTGTCTGCTGTTGCTTTGAAGTTTAATTTGCATTTGTTTTCAAATTCGCCTACATCCTGATATGTCACAAAACATACAAGAACCAATGGTGTTTGCTGTCAGTGACCTTAAACCTGGGATGACTTTTCTCAACGGTGTCATTTAAAAAAAAAAAAAAAAAATGAATACAAGCATAAATATTTTAGAGCTTCAGCATAACTTGCCAGTGAATTGATAATCTGATTGTTTTCTTATATTTCTTATTTCTACAATTATTCATAATGTAGATATGCTCTACTGTTCAAACATTTCATGTCAGTATTTTTTTTAATAAATATATTGATTTAGCAAGGGTGCATTAAATAGATCAAAAGTGATAGTAAAACTTGATATTTCAAAGATATATAAGATATTTTGAATAAATGCATTTCTTTTGAACTTTCTAATTATCAATGAATCCTATATAAAATTATGGTTTTCACAAAAATATTAAGCAGCACACCTGTCTTTAAGATTGATAATACTAAGAAAAATTTCTTGAGCATCACATCAGCATATTAGAATGATTTCTGAAGGATTATTTTGTGACACTGAAGACTGGAGTAATGGCTGCTAAAAATTTAGCTTTGCCATCATAGGAACAATTACATTTTAAAATATAGTAACATAGAAAGCAGATTGTAATAAATTATAATAATATTTCACATATATTACTGATTTTACTGTATTTTTGATCAAATAAATACGAGACTTTCAAAAACATCTTACCAACTTGATACGTTTGAATGGTAGTGTACAGCAGTAGTGATATAGTTT
Organism: Spinibarbus caldwelli; assembly: GCA_039654775.1. NCBI lineage: Eukaryota > Metazoa > Chordata > Actinopteri > Cypriniformes > Cyprinidae > Spinibarbus > Spinibarbus caldwelli. The sequence goes on along the minus strand of CM077227.1, from coordinate 28,307,508 downwards.
TTGTGACAGGTTAGAGAGGTAAATATTATAATTTTTTTTTTTAGCCAGTGACTGCAGACTATGATCCTGTTTCTGAGTAGAGACGCATGTAATACAGTATCGGTACAGTACAGAAATTTACCGTGGCACAATACCAGTTTCGCAAATTGACCCGGATAGCTCAGATAGCACTCATTCATTAGTATAAAGAGCCTGTTCAGAGAGAGGTAAGAACATGGGATTGGCTCATCCAGGTCTAAGCTGTTGCCACTCTTAATTATGGGAATCCGCTCGGGCTCAGACACACTAGATCTTCGGTAAGATACTTTCTTTTATCTTTATGCTGGACCTGCTGAGTGATAGTGCAGCAAGAATACGGTATAACACTTCAAGATGCTAAGCTGATGTTTGTGGCGCTGTAAGATTCATGCTGGATCTGATGCTTAACATGATACAGACTACAAAAGGTAGACCCGATTTTCTATTTCTCTGTAGCTTTCTTCTCTGTCTTTTTCTCTCTGTTGTCTTTTAGGAAGGGCATCACTCTGAATGACACCTGCCAATGACATCCGTCCTGAGGCTAACTCTCTTAAAAGTTCATGCTCAGACTATGTTTAGAATGCGCTCTGAGCATATTGTCTCTGGTATGTTTTGCAGTCGTGTTCTGAATTTCAGTCACAACAGGATTTTGTTTATATTTGCATGTTGTGCCTAAAAATTTAAACAACCATCTGGAATGTTTTGTTCTTTCCATTGTAACCTAGTTTGTTTAAAGCATAGGATTCTAGTACAACACCTCTGAGCATTTAACCATTTAACCTTAGGTAATTCCGAATGACCCAAGAATATATCTACATTTCATTAACTTCTGTTCATTTACCAGTCACAAGGTACAGTAAACATAAATCATTGGCCGAAACTTCCTAAAATTATAAAACAAACTGGCAGCGAAAGTAGTTCCTGGCCACTATTAAAATTACTATTACTTTTGCTAGAAGAGCTTTGTTACTTTCTAAAAATCCAATAGACTTACACTATACCTTTCAGAAGTTTAGAGTCAGTAAGATGCTTACATGTATTTTTAAAGAAGTGTCTTACACTCACCATGGCATATATTTTTATATATTTGAATATTTAAAAGTATTCATAAAATAAAATCTTATTGACCCCACACATTTGAACAAGGTCTTGAGTCAGAAGGTAATCACCCAGAACACCTCAGCAACCACCTGCGACGAGACGTTTTGCATAGACAAGTATCGCCCACATTTTCTTAAGAAAATTTGCAAATGTACTATATAATGTAGCGCGTATGTTTTTTAAAAATTTTTTTTATTTCTATGAATGTTTGTTTGTGAGTTTGATTGGCAGATGGAGTTGAAAAATCTTCGAAGGATTTATTTCTAGCTGACCAGATCAATATCCAGTAAAGCAAATGGGATAGGATATTGTATGGGTGTTCATCTAGTTCTCTTTGTGAAGCTTAACCTGATGTTCATGACCATCTAGAGTTTAATGTCATTCTGTTCACTAATGCTTTCCAATCCATCTGCTGGGCTCCATTATTACTGTCGGACGATCCTCTTCCAGTCAGACTGAGGCACAGCTGTGGATTGCTCTAATGCATCATTTGTAGCTGAAAGTGAGAAAGTGTCAGATGATTTTCAGGATCTACTTCCGTTCTGTGACTGGTTGGTTTGGTCAAAATGGTAGACGTGCTTTGCATAGATTTGTTTATTGTTTCCATGTACAGCATTGAATGGGTCAAAGTTTCTAGGCCTGTAATCGTTTTGTACATTGCAATAAGGTTATTTTTATTTTTTTATTATTTTTTTTCTTTGGAGGAGAGATTAGTAATTTTTGATTTGGATTACCTCCAAAGTTGTAACCTTTTTAAATCACATTGGTTATCAATTTTAGCCAGGATGCTTACATTCTTCTCTGTTGATGTTTTGTTTTAATCTGTTTAAAATAAATTTGTTTTTGTTCTTTTCTTTTTTCAGCTTGCCGAGTGTCAACCCCACTGTGAAAATGAGACCATGGTTCCAGTACTGACTTCGAAAAAAGCCAGTGAACTACCTGTGAACGAGGTTGCCTGTGCACTGCAGGTATATTCATGTCACATATTATTTTATAGCTTTCCTTGAAAAGAAAAAAAAAAAGAAAAATGTTAATTGAAAAAAAAATAAAATAAAAACAATACATTAATTGCAGTTAAATATTTAATTGATTGGCAACCCTAATAGCTGCCCAGAATATTAACAAAAACTCTCTGCATTGATGCTTTTTATATATTATTGTTTAATTATGTAATTATAAGAGTAAATTTAATTTTGCTGCAGCATTGATGAATTCTTTATTTTGACTTGACATATTTAAGGTTGTTGATTCATTTTCATTAATTGCACTGTTATAGAGTACGAAAAAGGTTTGTTGATCATACTACAGTTGCGTATCTCTTCCATGCCGCTATTATTGGTGGCTTTGACTGTTTCTGTGCAACTTAATCAGTTACATAAGGAAGTAGTTCCATACACAAGTGTTTTAGAGATTACAGCCTGAAAGATAAACATGTACATGTGGTAACCATTGTATAAATGGAATAACTGACTCAAATTTAAAATTTTGGCCATGACTTTTCATATATAACTTTAAAAGCATGACATTTCATAAATAACTTTAAAAAAAACTTAATGAAAGTATGTGCTTCGTTACTGATCACCGTTTTAACCAGTAGGAAACCTAAAAAGTTCAGTTGGTCTTTTTTTCTTTTTTACTAACAGACATTTGTTGGGATGAAAGAAATAAATGAAAGATAACTGCATCATTTTTCTTTTTTATTTACTCTAACAAGATAATTAAATATACAATCTTATAAATGTAAACCAATTACTTATTGGTAATTACTTATTCAAAATGGATTCTGTGGTTACAGATGTGACTCATGGCATGTTTACATATATTTTTCATAATGAATTATATAAGCCATGTAAAGGTTCACATGAAACCAAGACAGTCTTAACTTACATTTATAGTTTAATTTGTACAACTGAGTAAAATGCATCAGCAAATCTTTCTAGAACCTTCAAATTCAAAAGTAAATTTTGATCACAAATGTGACCAGCGGCATAAGAGATAGATTGTTGTTATTGATTTGACTAGTAGTCGTTATACTAATATGCTAATAATTAAATATTTGAATGCCACAATTGACCAATCAGAATCAGGTATTCCATAACGCAACTTCTAGGAACTTCTAGGAAGGACTTCTAGGAAAATATTGAGTGTTGACTTTAAATGTCAACATCCTTTGTTGTTTCTGGATCAGCAGTCTCATCAAGCATTATTGGCATTTGATTTTAGTGTCAGGGCAAGGCACAAGACTTTGATTGTTCGACATGAATTATGTTTCTGGAGCAATGCAGGATGTTGATCCTGGATGACGTTCTGCTTGTTTAAAGCACATTGTGTGTCTAGCCACAGCCTATCGAAACAAAAGCAGAACAAGTCCAGTTGAATTTCCTCATGCAGTCAAACATTCACCAAATGCACAGACCGCATGCATTGACACTGAGGAATTCAATGCCCATCCCTGCAGATATCACACAGTGTCCCTTAATGAATCACGCCAGGAAGATTAGAGAGTGCTGGGATGCTCTTGCAGTCTCAGCGTGGATGATAGAGCTTGTAGTGCCATGTCCATCACCACACTGACATGACCATCTGCTCCCAGAAAACTTTTATTCATCCACTGTCATCAACATTCAGCCACAGTCTCCGGGAAGCACTTTAACCATGAATAATACACCATGAGTAGTAGCATTTTTAATAGAAGAAAAAACAATGTGTATTTTATTTGTGTACCCTCAGAAGCTGCCATGTTTTTTGAGTGTAAACTGAACATTGAAAGCAAAGGAGACCTTGTGGCTTCCCAGTTTGTTGTAAAGCGATACAAAGCAGTCAGATATGGTTGTACTCAGCACGATTCCTAATATTGCTCAGACAGCAGGTCTGTAGGTACAGTGATCAAGTTTTTTATGTTCTCTCCAGTTCACGATACAGTGCTCTGGTCTCAAGGTCTTTCTTCGCGCAGGGAGCAGAAATGCATTGTTGGTGACAGTTATCTAACAGTAGACGTACCAAAGCTCAAGTTCCAGGACACTGGCTTTATTAGTTGTTTCCATGGCTCCAGCATTCTTATTTGTTAGTGGTTAATGTCAGTTGTCATGGTTACACATCTGATGAGTGTTATTTTGGGAAAGCCGGTTTTTTTTTTTCTGACTTAATTCTCTTGGTCTCTCTCTTTGTTAGGCTGACCTGCAGTTCGGTCTCACCCAGGAGGAGGTTACACGACGTCGCGCCTACCACGGCTGGAACGAGTTTGACATTAGTGAAGATGAACCACTTTGGAAAAAATATATCTCTCAGGTTGGTTGGCAAAAAAATTAACAAAAGCAAAAAAGTCTTGATCCTTAACTTGCTAATTCCAGAATTTCAGGCAATATCAATTCAAGTGAAATTTTAACATTTTTGGTACCACAGCAGAAAAATAACAAAATGAACACAGTCCTTTAAGTTCAGTTTAATTATAAATATTATCAAATTAAATAATTGATCAACCCTTAAGCATTGCTTAATCATTATTCAAGTCAGTAATAAAATTATGAAAAAAAATATTAAATAATAATAATAATTAGAATCAATAAAATAAAAATAATTGAAATTTCAACCATTCATTCTTTTTTTCAGTTATTTGTTTGTGAATTGAACTATGCAGTTTGCGCTGTATGTTTTTGATTCACTGAAAATAACTGGTTCATAAGAATCAATTGCTTGTGAATCAGACTTCACTTGTCGTGCTGTATGTTTTTGTGTGCAACCACTGAGGGAACCTCAATACAAATACATCTTTCTTGGCATTATTTTGCCATTGCGTCTCATTCATATGTCTCATGACTTCTTGTAGGGATGTAGATTCAGAATCAATATCAAGATTTCTCAAATGAGGATTGTGATTATTTAAAAAAACAAAATAAATCTATTTCTAGCCAGCCCTGTTGGTCTTATAAGTTTCCTACAAACTTTATTGACCTACATGATTTAAAGGGGTAACATTGCATTGTTTCTATTTAAAGTCTTGCGGCAAAAATAACACTTTTGTGAATATGCCTTAAAGCTGTAAAATGACCCAGTTCATCCAGTTCTGTCTTCCAATATAGCAATGACAGGTCGCTGTCCTCTAGTCAACCTTCAAATTCAAAAGTAAATTTTGGTCACAGATGTGACCAGTGGCATAAGAGATAGACTGTCATTCTTAATTTGACTATACCAGTGTGAAGTAATCATTATGCTAATACTAATAAATAAATATTTGAATGCCACAATTGACCAATCAGAATCAGGTATTCCATAATGGAACTTCTAGGAACTTCTAGCAGCAATACTGAGTGTTGACTTTAAATGTCAACATCCTTTGTTGTTCCTGGATCAGCAGTCCTGTCAAGCATTATTGGTACCTGAGTTTAGTGCCAGGGCAAGGCTTAGGAGTTTGATTTCACTGTGAATTTTTGCACATTATTTGAAGGGTGTAACATTGCATTGTTTCTATTTAAAGTCTTGCAGCAAAAATAACACTTTTGTGAATATGCCTTAAAGCTGTAAAATGATCCAGTTCATCCAGTTCTGTCTTCCAATATAGCGATGACAGGTCACTGTCCTCTGTGAAAAATTTCAGTCCACCTTGGTCAGGAGGTTTGTGCTGATTGGCTAAATATAGTAGTATAACTGGAAGGAATTGTTTTTTTTCCCACATTCACCTGGGTCCTCTTCAGAGGTGGCACACTTTGTCACCCTCATACTTTGTGGGTTCCTGAGTGTGATGCATCCCCATTTCTCTAAAACGGCAAAGCATGTGTAAAAAATTTCTAGCTGTAAGTCATAACAAGGGTAAATTTGTAGCACAAACATGTCATGTCACAACTCTCAGTGCGACTGGGTGGTTAATGCTGATAATTACTCTGTGTGAGGATGGATTGGCCTTTTCTTCTCATTACTGCTAATCTTTTTTCTCTGCAATTACAAAGGCTTCTTCACGTCTTATTTAGCACCTGTGATTACACTAATTTTCTAATGCAGTCACAGCTCAGTTGCCAGTTTCACCTTTGTCTTACCTCTACTGTTCAGAGTAAAAAAGACTCGTTTTCTGGGCAAGTAAAAAGCATCCAAGTCTGTGAACAAGGCTGTCTGAGCTATCACTGCGTTTCAGAAAGTCGCTTTAAAAGCAACAAGCTGTCATGCCTTTAATCTGTCACTTCATATTCTCTTTTTTGCTTTGGAATGTGCCGACCTCCCTCTGTCTCTCTCTTTTCTGTTTTTGCTTTCAGGCACCCTCCCCGTTTAACGCTCCATGCTTCACAGACGAGAATATATCAGACTTTTTTTTTTTTTTTGTCAGGCGCGACCACCAGAAACACCACATTTAAAATAATCTCCCTTCTTTTACTTTTTTCTCCAGATTTATTCAAATTCTCAACAGTATTTTTATCACAGCGCAACCAGCCCTAAGTACAAAGCCACTTCGTAAATCCAGATGTGTCACAGTAGACGTGAGAGAAAGTCAAAGCACTTTTAGCAGACAGCAAAGTCAAACCCTGTTTATTTTGCCTTCCTATGCTATGTGTAACCTGCCTGTAACTGTGCAGCCGTGGTTTGGTTTTCAAAAGGCTGCCGTGTTGCTCACTCAAAGGAAATGATGAGCTCATCTTGTGTGGTGCTGTTAATTGCTGGTTATGCAAACGCGGCGATCCGCGGCTGTCAGATCCTGCCGTAGATTAAAACTCTGCATTCTCTGTATGTGGCCAATCAAAAAAAGTAACCCACACTCCCATCTATTTAATCTTCACTTTCTAGCGCTTAACCAGTGTCATTAGCAATTTCTGGTGCCGTTGGTTATCAGGTGACCTTGGGGACTTTGAAATAGGCCAAATAACATGCGTGACTAAATTTCCTGTCTAAACCGTGTCAAGCATTCCATTTAATGTTGAACTGAAAATTTTGAAAAAATTTCATAATATTCGACTGTGAAACGGGTTTTTTTAGATTGGCAACTAGTATATTTCTAGACCCTATCATTGATGTTTTTTGCATGATACATTTTGCATGTTTAACAAATTTCTTGCTTAAACATTAGAGCATGCTAGTGTGATAAACGGTGCAGTTTTTTCATATTTTATTTAATATTGACAAAATTATCCACAAATAATGCTGCTTTTTCACTCAGAAACTGAAGTATGTAAGCTCAGATTAATGAGCCCTAGAAAAATCAGTTCCAAAAATAAACACAAAACAAGTCCTAATTGAAAGAAAACAAGCTGACAAAAAGATTGATACCAATATTTGGTAATAATATTACATAATGATATTTATAAGCTATTTGTTGTAGGCTAGTCATTTTTGACCGAGAACACTGCAAGTGTAATTTTTTTGCAATTTTTTAAAAATTTTGTACAAAAGAAAAGCTTTTCAAAACAAATTTCTTTGTTAAACATTAGAGCATGCTAGTGTGATAAACAATGCAAATGTTTTTCATATTTTATTTAATATTGACAATTATCCACAAATAACTCTTTCCCCCCCACTCAAAAACTGATGTACTTAAGCTCAGATTAATGAGCTCTAGAAAAATCAGTTCCAAAAATAAACACAAAACAAGTCCTAATTGAAAGAAAACAAGCTGACAAAAAGATTGATACCAATATTTGGTAATAATATTACATAATGATATTTATAAGCTATTATAATTTTGTGGGCCAGTCATTTTTGACCGGGAACACCACAAGTGTGACAGGGATTTGATCACAACACAAGGGTTAAAGAGATTTAACATTTAAATAAGCAAAAAAAAAAAAAAAAAAAATTATTTTAACTTTTTCCTTTTTTTTTTTTTTAAACACTAAAAGATTTTTTTTTTGTGGCAACACAAACAAATTGTTAAATCAGTGTTTGAACTGATTCACAGAAAGTGATTTGCTACAACAAATAGAAATTAGAATTTTTGCGAGTAAACTGAACTATTTTTGTCTGTATAGTAGAAATTAGCTGGCCATGTTGTATATGAAATTTTATTTCTTCAACATTACCTACTTACCTACCTACTTCTTAGTCCTACAGCATAGAAGACCAATATTGTAAATCGGTTTGGGCTTTGGTTTCTTGCCATCTGTAAAGACACGTGTGTGTCTGCGGTATCTGAAAAAGCAGACTATATGACACGGAGATCGATTATTGTTGCCGTCATGTATAGCTAACATTGATTTTTCTACCTCAAGCCCTGAGGCAGATAAACACAGACCTTCACCTTGAGATGTGGGACACAATGAATTCTGAGAAGCATTGCACCTCCATGCAGTCTCTGAATTTTCCTCTCTCTTTTGGGCTCCAGTTTAAAGACCCACTCATCCTGTTGCTGCTGGCATCCGCTGTCATCAGTGTGTTGATGCGTCAGTTTGATGATGCCGTCAGTATCACTGTGGTAAGTTCCTGCTCACTCCCCTTGTCAGACGTTTGATTTCCTTGAAGTACTGGATCGGTCCATTAACACGTGTGTATCATTCTTTTTGCAGGCCATTATTATTGTTGTTACAGTTGCCTTTGTACAGGTAAATCCAATATACATTGATGACATTACCATGAGGTTGTGATGTTATTTGATGTGACAAAACTCATGTGAAGCGATAGACCTTACAAAGGATGCAAATGTCCAAATACTTTTGGGGGACTTGAAGGTTTTTGGGAAATTTTGAAGTCTCATAGATTAATGAGCTGTAGTGAGAGTGTAAGTGTGGTGGACATTTACTGTCAGCTCTGTTCTGCATCATTTCAGGAATACCGCTCAGAAAAATCTCTGGAGGAGCTGGGGAAACTTGTGCCTCCAGAATGCCATTGGTGAGCATTATTTACAAAACTCAGAAAGTGGTTTTCCTTCTACAGCTCTGAAAGCTTTAATAATTTTCTATGTCAAAAAGAAATGGCTATTAGAATTGAATATGGCTTAACAAATATATTACACACACTCAGCCCTGAAAAATATATATACTACTATTCAAATTTTGCAGTCAGTAAGATTTTTAAGAAAATGTTTTTTAAGTAAGTCTCTTATGCTCATCAAAGTTGTATTTATTTGCTTAAAAATACCAATTTGTCCCCAATTTTTCCCTTGATCCCCAATTTTTCAACAGTAGTGTATGTTCCATTGAAATAATTAATGAAACAAAAAATTAATTTATTTTTCATGCTGGTTAATGCACACATACATTAGTGACATGCGTTTTCACCATCACATGAAGATCCCACCATATGTGCCTCATGCCATGGTCACCGTCTGTAAAACACATTTTATTGGACTGTGATATTTATAATCTTCTGAGAAAACTGTTTTATTCTACTGAAATCCTCAGTGTTTATTAAAAATTAATCTTAAACATCTTATTTAGGTGTTTAGTTATATTATCTGTAATTATATTAAAGAGGTCCTGTTATGCTTTTTCACTTTTTGAATTTTAGTCAGTGTGTAGTGTGTATGTTTGGGCATAAAACGATCTACAAAGTTACAAATCGCAAAGTCCACTCCAAAGGGAGATATTTCGTTTTAAAAAAATCCCATTTCCAGAACTACAAAGAACGGCTCATTTGGACTACAGCGTTGTTTTCCTGTATTTGTGACATCACAAAGTGATCCATTAGAATATCATTAAAATAAATCCCGCCTTCGGAAATTCGAATGGTTGGCGGGTGGGGAGAACTCTTGGTTGAGCACTGCACGTTTCAAAATCTAAACCCGGTGCGGGTGTTTTTATATCACTGTATTTCTGAAGGAAACTGAATGTCTTCAGAAAATTTTGGATGTCATTTTCATTTCATCTTGCATGTAATGTCTGATAAAGCAGTGTTTGTGAGCGCAGCTCTGCTTTGTGTACAGCGTTACCGGGGAAACCTCGCTCTCTCCCACTTCAACAGCGTCTCCTTCTGGCGGAGAATTAATTTGCCGATATATGCCGCCACAAATAGTGTAACTCTGTGGGACTATGGTATAAATAAATTCAACTGTATAACAGTTTCACTGCAATTCATGTTATAATGTTAGAATTAAAGAACAATAAACATAATACATATTACCGTTGCACTTATCTGTACATGGTAAATGCAGTTATTTTTAAGCTGTTGTTGACATCCTATCTAAAATGTGATTTAGCCCAAAAAAAAACAACAACAATATCGTTACCACTTTAATATGTCTTGCAATATCTGTGCGTGCACAGGTTCTGCGCGATCCTCTTGTTCAATATTCTCGGGGTCTGAACTGATATAGCAATATTAACGAACTTGCTGTTTTGGCAAGGGGCGGGGCAGTACTGAAACATCTTCTAAGCTATTCGCCAATCACAACGCACTGGGACAGCTAACCAATCACAACACATTTCGTTTTTCGGAAAGCGGGCCTTCATCAAACCCGGAACTAATCGAGCCGTTTGTGCCAGGCTGGGGAGAAAGGTATTGTAATAATGTAAATTATGTGAAAAATAATGCGAATTTCGAACCACCAAGCATGAGATCATGTTCTAGTACACCCACAAAACAAAATCAAGACTTTGTAAAAGAGCATAATAGGACCCCTTGGGTCTTGCCTTAAATAAATGAGGAAGCCTTTCTTTCTTTCTTTCTTTCCTTAACTACATTAATGATAAAAGGTGTCAGGGCTGTGGGTGAGGTCTTGATGTCTTAGGTGTATTTTCCAGAGCTTTACACCCACCAAAAGCATAAAAGCCTGCCTTTCAGACGACATATGGAGAGAGTGAGAATGGGAAGTGTAATTTCCACTTCAAACACACAAAGTCTCAAATTTGCACTTCAAAACCGGGCCGTGCTACAGCCTTGAGCCCTGTTCCCAGACACCTGTAGAACACCCTCAGCGTGCACCACCATGTGTTATCCTACTTTTTTCTGTCACTCTTCCTAACCGGGCACAAGTTTCCCGCAACAAGTGTTTTTTTTTTTTTTTATTTCCAAGACTGTTGGAGGTACATTAACAAAACTATATGACCTCTGTCTAGCCCACAAGGCATGAATCTCAAGGTCTGTCCGCACGACTTCACTGGCCTAATTTCAAACCGTTCAACAAGCAATATTTCTGTCGCCCTCTTTCCAACTCATCTCATCTCTCCCTATGCTCTAGTGTTCGAGAAGGACGTCTGGAGCACCTTCTGGCACGAGAGCTTGTGCCTGGGGACACCGTCTGTCTGTCAGTTGGAGAGAGAGTCCCAGCCGACCTGCGCCTGTTCGAGGTGTGAATGGATATAGACACATAGTAACATCTCTTCTTTTTGCTTTCTCCTTCTCTTCCATGCTGCATTTACATGCAAAACAATATTCTTGGTAATTTGGTCATATTCTGATTATGTAAGCGTTATGTAAAACTATTAACCTTACTAATGCCATAAGCAAACACTTAATTCTGAATATTCACTGTAACTGAATGTCTAAACAAATGTATTTTTGGGTGATATTAGAAGGCTTATCCAGAGTTGGACTTAAGGGAAAAATGATGCACATGTAAACTGTTACCGTTACACTGTTTCAGTCAAAATCATCCTAGGACAATATATGCTTGAAGATTTACCAGATTGCACATTCAAGTGGCAGTTAGTGGTAGAAATGTTTGTGCCTGAAATAGCTGCAACGTTCTAATGGCCCGTTAGTGAAGCTGACCCTTCACTGCCCTGCAGGCGATGGATCTGTCAGTTGACGAGTCCAGTTTGACAGGGGAGACCACCCCCTGCACCAAGACCTCTGCCCCTCAACCGGCTGCCACCAATGGTGATATCACGTCTCGCAGTAATATTGCCTTCATGGGTACGCTGGTGCGCTGTGGGAAGGCCAAGGTACAGTTACATCTGATACTTTCCTAGACCTGCACCCCAATCTACCCCCCACAGAATTCCTTGGAGAACTCATACTTCAAACTGCCTTCATTCATAAAATTTTACATATTCCCCACTGCTTGGTTGTTTGTTTTTATGTTTTTCTTTAGTATAACTGATTTTTGAAAGCATTATAGATAAATGTTTAAATAGGATATAATTACACTGGTGCTCTGTGGGAAGGCCAAGGTACTATTACGTTTATAATTGCAATTTGTTGAATCAGACCACAAGGTACCACCAAAAATAACAAAATATCCCATTGCAAAATTTACGAAAGGCTCCTTTTAAACATGTTTGTGTGAAATGTGCTGAAGTTTAACGTCAAGTCACAGTTTGTTTTCATGATCCTTCATTGCTGATGTCCAAGTACTGAGATATTTAGTTAATTCATTTGTTGTTTTATCTTTCATTTAGAGGGAAATAATTGAATATTGATCCATTATTTATTTTATTATATTAAAATAGTATTTATTTACTGATTTAATTAATTTACTAATTCTCCCATAATTAGAAAATGTGAAAAAAGTGATTCAAGATTTCGATTCAGACATTTCTATGTTTTTTCTTTGGCTAAAGCAAATGATTTGCGCACAGTTTTTAATCATTTTGCTTTTAAATTGTAGGGCATTGTCATAGGCACTGGAGAAAATTCTGAATTTGGCGAAGTTTTTAAGATGATGCAAGCAGAGGAGGTAATCAAGCATAAACCAGAGAGATTGACATTATATATATTAAAAAAAAAAAAAAAACATCTTTGATTCACATTAAATTTTTTTTTTTCTTTTTGTTATTTAAACAGGCTCCTAAAACCCCATTACAGAAAAGCATGGATTTGCTGGGAAAACAGCTCTCGCTTTATTCCTTCGGGATAATCGGTAGACATCTTAAGAGTGTCCAATTAACATTCATTGTATTTTCATGAGTTAGTGATGCATACCATCTCATTAAAAATGCAAACCCTAATTTCTGTTCTGTCATATCCTGTATTCGTTCTCTGTGACAGCACTAATATATTTCCATTTTCAGGGGTGATCATGATGGTTGGATGGCTTCAGGGGAAGTACATTCTAGACATGTTCACCATAGGCGTCAGGTATGTCTGTAATCAGTGAGTCCAGCACAGAGACAGATGTTCCCGAGTTGCATGTGACTTGTAGTGCATGTAGTGCAGGTTTTGGCCTTTTAAATGTTGCGTCATTGCTCTTCTCTTCAGCCTGGCTGTGGCAGCTATCCCAGAAGGCCTCCCCATCGTAGTGACGGTGACTTTGGCACTGGGCGTGATGAGGATGGTGAAGAAACGGGCGATCGTTAAGAAACTGCCTATAGTGGAGACGCTGAGTATGTTCTACATTTGTTTCATGAAGTACACTGTACACTTTGTTCAAAGTTCACTGTAGTGGCCAAAAACCACGTTTATTCGTCCAAGTTTGAGGGCGTGACAAGCAAACTGCCTTTATTGCTGTCTGGCTAATTTGGCTGCAATGAATAGTGACAATGAATTTTTAGTAAAATGCGAAATTACTTTCCTTTTAAAAGTTATTAAACATTTTTATTTTTCTATGCTAATTACAGAATTTCTGCGGGTCTTAAAAAATCTTAATTTACCCTTCCACAAATTTAGACCTTAAAAAGATCTTAAATCAGAGCAGAAAGGCTTAAATTTATAGTCATGGCATTAAATCTTGCATGCACTGCAAAAAATTATCTTCCCCAGTATTTTTTGTTTTGTTTTCCAGTAAAAATCAAAACCTCCTTAAATTAAGATACATTTACTTGAGATGCAAATTAAACAAATGTAGTCTTGTTTTCTGGGAAATTGAACAAAATTAAGTGAGTTTATGCTTAAAACACGAACAAACATGTCAAACTGTCAGTGGGAAATAAAAAAACTTGTTTTCCTTTTGATTAAAGTTGATTTTTCATTGACATTGTAGCTTATGTTATTTTGCTTCTCAAGTAAATGTATCTTGATTTAAGAATCTTTAGACATTTGCACTGGAAAACAAGACAAAAATTCATCACTTTATTGCAGTGAGTTCAGAACAGTAAAAGTTATTTCTATATTCTGGTGGTTGAGAGCATAGACATTCAAGCTTTCAAGCCATTTGTAAAATCAAAAATCAAAAATAAATGAACAAGTAATTGAGATCTATTGGATTTTTTATTTATTTATTTTTTTTAACTTTGAAGTGTATTGGTGTATTGTTACATTGTTTATTTCTTAAATTTTCTTTACTTGTTCTTAAAAAGTCCTAAATTTACATTCATAAAATGTAAAATTTTCATGCTATCTTTGACGCTATAAAAACAGATAGAGTGAAAGTTCACAAAACACACTGATCAATTGAATACAAGGGCACGCTATAAATGATCTGTAATCTATTGTCCAAGTACCTCTTGTCTAATGTTCAGACAAAGACCACGGTGTAGTTCCTTCCTGTTGGACAGCTCACAGGGGAACAAAAAAGTCACTTTGGTTGTTTCTCCCCTCAGTGGCATTACACAATGAGTCATATGAGAATCAGTCAGCCCACAGTGTCAAGTGACCAGCCACAGTCGTACTGAACATGCACTAATTTAATGCAGAGTAGACGCATTAAATCAGGCCTAAGTGTTCTTGTGGGTGTAAGTAACATTTTAACATTTTTAAGAAATGTTTATTGCTATGGTTGAACCATTTTCAAATGTGATGGACTTAATGGCTCTTTACTAATTATGAAACAACACTTTTGCCAAGCAGAGGAATAAAACCCTTGTGGCTACAGTGTGTTGTTAACGTGGTCATGACTAGGATTGTTTTGGCACAATTTGCAGAGGAGTTTATCTACAAAATAATATTTGAATGTAGCTTTGTGTTGGAGTAATTGCAGATGGTAATACAAGAATGCTTAGGGGCTAGAAAAGTATGTAGAAAAGTTCTTGTACTGATCAATCACCATCCAGGACTGCAACTGTTTTATAAAATATATTTAATTATATTTGATTTAACTAAACGTTATGAAATCAGTAGTTTCCACCACATGTAAAACTGTTACCACTTGAGGCCATAAATTTACATTTTACCATAGTTAAGAGTGTGTTTTAACTCCACAAAAATGTTGTTTGTGTTCATGTGTGAAAATATCATTATGTAGGTGACTTGTTTCAATCTCTTTTAATACTGGGCCTCATTTCCATTTTCTCTTGACAGATATGAATGATTTAATGGAAATCAGAATCTCTTGGTTGTGTGTATTAACCTCCCTCTCCTCCTTAGGCTGCTGTAATGTGATCTGCTCCGATAAGACAGGCACTCTCACTAAAAATGAGATGACAGTCACTCACCTGTTCACCTCTGATGGACAGCACGCTGAAGTAAGGGCCCTGAAACTTTCAGGAGAATAAAATATATTACACTCCCAGAAATACAGGTACAAAAGCTGTCACTGTGGCAGTACCTTTTCAAAAGGTACACTTTTGTATTTTTGTATACATTTTGAAAGGGTACCACCCTAGTGACAGCTTTTGTACCTTTTTTCAGAGAATGTACATGACCAAAGTATCTGGACATCTAAACACTGTACCCATATGTGCTTGTTGAGCACTTAGCATAGTTTCTAATTTATTGGCATTAGCAGGTAGTTAGTACTTCCTGCCAGCTTCCACTCTAGGATGATTTTTCCATTGCATGTTGGAACCTGAATGCAGTGATTTGCCCCCATTCAGATACATGAGCATAGGGTCAAACACTGATGGTGTCTGTTTAGCAAGGATGCATTAAATTAACCAAAAGTGACAGTAAATATATCTGTTTCCCCAAACATCTTAAGCAGTGCAGCTGTTTTCAGTAATAATAAATAGAAGAAATGTTTCTCAACCAGCAAATCTGCATATTAGAATGATTTCTGAAGGATCATTTGACGCTTAAGACTGGAGTAATGGCTGAAAATTCAGCTTTACCATCACAGGAATAAATTACATTTTAAAATACAGAAGATAGAAAACTACTATTTTAATTTTGTAATAATATGTCATAACATTACAGATTTTACTGTATTTTTGATCAAATAAATGCAGCCTTGGTGAGCATAAGAGACTTCTTTCAAAAACATAAAAAACTTTGAACTATCAGGACAAAATGACACCTGCTCTGTCAGGTGTCATTTGTCCTGAAAAACCAGCACCACATTAGAAATCTTAAGTGTTAATAGCTGCAATGTTTCATGAGCCCGATGGATTTGAAGAGAAACCTCTGGGTTTCTCTCTGAGGAACAGGAGGAATATCTCAGAAGCCTGATGGCATCAGTGCAGTCCTGAATTCACTGCTGTGCCATCGGCCTGCTCTAATAAATCTTCAAAGCAGTCAGCTGAGGAGTAGATTGAGCCTCTCACTTTTTAAACTTACTAGGTCGCTTCTTCCAGGTCTATTACATCATGCTTTTTTATTTCACATCCCCGTGGGCTGCAAACAGAGCTCTGTCAAAAGACTGCTAAAGTCATCTAGCATCAGTGTTTGAGCCTTGTGTGTATGTTAAAGTTTGTAATCTTTCCTCAAAATGTAATAACTTCCTTGAAAAGAACTTCCCTTTTGGCTGACATCACCAAGCCATCTTATTTTTCAAACCCTTACCTCCAAATACCTGCCGTATATACACCACATTTCATGAGTCAATCAATTTCTTGTAGAAAATAAAGTCCCGTCCTACATTTATTTCCTGTTTCACTCATAAACATTGCACTACTTAAATTAAGTAGGTTGTAAATGACTTTTCATGTTGACTTTGTGGTGTTAAGAACTCCTTGACCTGGTTTGGCTTCTTTTACAGGTCACTGGCGTTGGGTACAACAATTCCGGCGAGGTTTTGATGGATGGAGAGGTGGTGCATGGCTTCTCCAACACCTCCATCAGCAAGATTGTGGAGGTGAGGCTGAGCAGAGATTATGAAATGCAGAGCTTTTCTGGTATTATTGTGACATATTTCGTTTGGTTTCTGAAATCCCGTAGGCTGGCTGTGTGTGCAGTGATGCAGTAATCAGGAGCAACACCCTGATGGGCCGTCCAACCGAAGGCGCCCTCATCGCCCTGGCTATGAAGGTACAGTATGTTTCTGTTCTGCATGGTATGCTGCTAATTGTTGCTCTTTTGTGATACTACATGCAAATACTGTATCATAACTAAATCTAAACAGTGTGGTTGGACGTGTCTAGTGGCTCTGCCCACCTGTGCAAACAAGAGGCAGCAGCCTGTGGGAATGATGTCTGCGTGGTACTGTCTGTCACCTTATGTCACCTCATTTTGGCAAACAGACAGTGTTTGAATCGGTTCTGCTTGCTCATGCTAATTAAGATGAGCAGACATGCTTTCACACCCAATAGAACAGGTTACTGTGGCAACAGCATCTCCCTTGAGGGTCCAAGTTGTGTTAACGTTTGGTACTCTAATAACATTGTTTTCTCCACAGGGACGTTTACATGGGGATTAAACTGAGAGAAATGTCATGCAAATCCAAGGATAAAAAGAACTATATTTTTACGTTTTCTGAAGAAAATGTGGGTGGTTCTTGTTTGCGCAAAACTCTCTGCCACAATACTGTGGTGTTTTGCACAGAATTGCACAGGGCCAGTCTGAAAGCATTTCAGAATCGTCACTTGCTCTGTTGGGCCCTGCTTAAAGGAATAGTTCACCCAAAAATTTAAATACTCATTTACTCACCCTCATGTCATTCCAAACTTGTATGTCTTTTTTCTGTTGAAACACAAAAGATGATATTTTGAACAGTGTTTGGTAACCAAACAGTTTTGGTTCCCATTGACTCCCATTGTATTTTTTTGTCTATATAGTAGAAGTCAGTGGGAACCGAAACTGTATGGTTACCAACATTCTTCAGAATATCTTCTTTTATGTTTCTAAAAAGAAAGTCACTTATATAGGTTTGAAATGACATGAGGGTGAGTAAATGATGATAGTATTTAAATTTTTGTCCATCCTTGCTTCAGTTTTCCACATTGAATGCATCAGGGGTTTATGGTTTGGCACGACAAAGGCTTGCTTGATCCAACCTTGCCTTTCTTCATATGCTAATTTTGTATCACTCTGTTTTATCAGAGTTATTTAATTGAGCCAGAACTGATAGGTCTCTTTGAGATAAGATTGGACTTTCTGTTTTTTCTTTGAAGGATTCAAGTGAGCTGAGTATGTGACCACATGTTTTCTGTTCTTTATAGATGGGTTTGGAAGGGCTGCAGCAGGAGTTTGTGCGTCTGGAAGAGATTCCCTTCTCCTCAGAGCAGAAGTGGATGGCTGTCCGCGTCGTCCATCGCACCCAGCAGGTAAGCTGGACCACATAGTAGAAAACACTTTGGAAATGTGAAGGAGTAGATGGTGAAAGGTACTGTAATTGGAGCTGAAAATTACTTGGCAGCATCACAATAGTGCACGTTGAAATTCGCATTCACATCGTTGATCCTGCTGATTCACATGCACCAAATGAACCACTCTCAAAAAACGTCTTGTCTTAAAATGGATAGAAAGCACCCAAATGGGTTCCTGCTTGGCTGGCTATTTATCACTACTCTCAGGCTCACACTGAGCTCTCTCAAAGAGCTCTCTTGAAATCTTAAGATCCAATCTGAGTGTCTAGCTTCTTCCAGTTTATGGGTGTCAGGGTGCACAAGTATTTATCAGTCCACCGGGAAACAAAAGCGTGCATTGGAAGAGCCCTTTGCTGGGTTCACTGCTTTGCTTTCTGTTATGTATTGGAAATAATTTGTAATGAATAGTTAGACATAAATTCTCATCATAGTCTACAAGCAGTTATTTCAGCTGTATTGTCTATAAGACTGTGCACAGAGACTTGTGTAATTGTTTGGATGAGCTTCAGTTATTTATTGTGGTGACATTGATTTCTAATTGACCTAACCTTTAAATGTCATCTAAAAAAAACTGGTCACATTACATATCAATAACATAGCCATTTTGTTTAGTATTGGGCAGTACAAGGTCAGAATAAGCTGTAAAGTTTTGCTGAGAGTTAAAAGACTAACTAATTATCTTTCCTTACTTCTGATTTAAATGACAGGACAAACCTGCCATATTCTTTGTGAAAGGCGCCTATGAGCAGATCATCCGCTTCTGTACTTCCTACAACAGTAAAGACGTCACTCTGCCTCTGACCAATCAGCAGAGAGAACTCTACCAGCAGCAGAAGAGCTACATGGGCACTGCAGGTCTCAGAGGTATAGCGCTTTCATTTCTCTAATAAATGTCACACGTAATGATGTTGAAACAAAAGTCTTGAAACATTGTCTCAGCTTCTATATTACCTAAATGCTAGGTATCCTAACCTAGTTAGGAGTTGCAATAAGGCTGCATTACATTGACAGAGGTGGAAATCACTCACTTTCCAGCAATGAAAATGTGTGTTAAAGTGATATGATGACAAGAAACCCAATTTTCTGCATTGAGTTTGCCCTATATACAGTTGTGGTCAAAATTTTACTTACACGTTGCAGTATCTGCAAAATGTTAATTATTTTACCATGCATGTTATTTTATATTTAGTACTGACTTGAATAAGATATTTCACATAAAAGATGTTTACATATAGTCCACAAGAGAAAATAATAGTTGAATTTATGAAAAATGACCCCATTCAAAAGTTTACCCACAAATTCTTTGGTTTTCCAGCATCTTTTGCATATTTGAGCCCTTTCCAACAATGACTGTATGATTTTGAGATCCATATTTTCACACTGAGAACAACTGAGGGGCTTACATGCAACTATTATAAAAAGATCAAACACTCACTGACGCTCTAGAAGGAAACGTAATGTAAAATGTATGTACAGATCAGGGTAAATTGAACTTATTTTGTCTTCTGGGAAACATGTATTTTCTGTAGCTTCTGAAAGGCTTTACTAAATGAAAAAAAAAAGAAAAGAAATTTAGGCAAAATAAAAATGTACACATCTTCATTCTGTTCAGTTTACACCCCTGGCTCTTAATGCATGCTTTTCCTTCTGGAGCATCAGTGACCATTTAAACCTTTTGTAATAGTTGCGTATGAGTCCTTCAGTGTGAAAAGATGGATCTCAAAATCAAACAGTCATTGTTGGAAATGGTTCAAATATGTAAAAGATGCTGAAAAACCAAAGAATTTGTGGGATCTTAAATTTTTTGTTGTATCACATTATGAATATATTGAAACTCATTATTGTGGAGGGACAGAAGCTATTATACGTTTGAAACAATTACATGTCCAAACCTTCAAAGGGATTGTTATAGGCAGTTCTCTTGCATTAAATAGCAAATTAATGGTTTGCTGTATTACCCTTACAGGTGCACAATTAGCTGATTCAGTGGTTATGGGTGGCATTATGGATAGACATTGCTGGTCTTTCATGACACTTAAGTGTTACCCCTGTCAGTACATAAAGGGATAGTTCACCCAAAACTGAAAATTCTGTCATCATTTACTCACCCTCAGGTAGTTCCAAACCTGTATGAATTTCTTTGTTCTGCCGAACACAAAGGAAGATATTTTGAAGACAGTTTGTAACCAGGCTGTTTTGGGGCAACATTGACTTCCATAGTAGAGAAAAAAAAAATACTATGGAAGTCAATGGTGCCCCAGAACTGCTCTGTTTCCCACATTCTTCAGAATATCTTCCTTTGTGTTCAGCAGAACAAAGACATTCATACAGGTTTGGAACTACTTGAGGGTGAGTAAATGATGACAGAATTTTCAGTTTTGGGTGAACTATCCCTTTAAGAATGTAGCTTATACTTTGTTGAAAGTTACTTTTAGCTTCTTTATGTAAAGCTCTAATGTCCTACTTTTTTGCTATGAATTGTCTGACTCTAAGCTTATGCTACTCTTAAGAGCATTTCTGAAAAGTTCTATACATAAAACTCAGCTCATTTGGGTTCCCAGACTGTGGCTTAATGTCAAACAGCTTTCCTGCCATGATCAAATCACACATAACTTTGAAATGATACCCAAATGTTTTTATGTCAGCTCTAATGGTGCCTCCTCAGTTGCTCCCTGGCAAGTCTTTCCCAGCTTACAGCTGTCTGCATGTCATTTGGCTTGTTTTGATAAGATTAAGTTGTCTCTGAGGACGCGGAAGAAGTGCTTTCACATATTGACATTCTTCTCTATTAGTTTCCTTTAATTAAAGGCACTTCTTGGAGGACACAGTAATAATATTGAGATCAAGCAGGTTTTGGCAGCAGCTGATGATGTTGTCCTGTCCTCTGGCAGTGCTGGCGTTTGCTTCTGGATCTGAGATGGGCGCTCTTACCTTCCTGGGGCTGGTGGGCATCATCGACCCTCCCAGAGTGGGAGTGAAAGAGGCAGTGGCGACGCTGATCAGTTCTGGAGTGGCAGTGAAGATGATCACAGGGGATTCACAAGAGACTGCAGTGTCAATTGGTATGACATTCAACCATGTTATCCCTTTTCTGCCACAGTGCGTTTCTCTCAATCTTCAATGATTTATAACATTTACAGACATTTTCAACTCTTGAAAATCTCGTATTTTAGGGCTGGAAAATATAGCAACCATTTTTTTTTACATACATAATATACATTAATGTTAAAAATATGTAAATATAGGCATGTTTTAAACTGTTTTGCTGTAAATGAACACAAGGAAGAATTATATGTAATTTTTAGACAGCAATGTAGTGATGCGTAATAAAAAAAACTTTAATATATTAGTATAAACATTTTGCTTACCTATATTTTTACTAAAGCATTTTAATACATTACAAGTGGCTTTTGTGAGTAATAATGCAAATATGTTGTTGTGTCACAGTTTTGAATCTATTAATGGAACAAATGATTCATGAAAATGAATCACTTCTAATACAAATTTTTCTACTTAGTTTGACATAAAACATAAAAAAATTTTATTTCAACTAGTTGTCAAGGCAGTATTTCTTGATGAACTAAAATAAAACAAAAACTGAAATAAAAATTAAACTATATAGACACCTTTAAAAAAACTAAAACTAATAAAAATGACAACAGCAAAATTAATAAAACTTTAAAATTAAAATTAAAACAGGAAATATAAAAATAAATATATTAAAAATATTAGTGCATACTATAATAGTATCTCAATGATACTAAAATAACACTGGTTTGAGCTAAATAAAATAAAGAAATAAATGATTCCTTTTATAAATTTTTACTTTTTAGTTTAGACATTAAACATTATGAATCTACTTATTTTTAAATAAATAATGTACTCACATATTTATTCTGTTGCCTCTCTTCACCACAGCAAGTCGACTGGGCCTCTATACCAAAGGTTCTCAATCTCTGTCTGGAGATGAAGTTGACCAGATGGACATCCAGCATCTCTCTCAGATAGTGCCCAGGGTATAAACACGCTTTCATACACTCTAAGCTTCTTCTCTGCACTACCATCCAAAAGACTCTCAGTCGGGGTTTGGACAGTTTTCAAGTCCACAAGCGTTTTGTAGGGAGTCTTATAACTGTTGCACACAAGGTTGATTATACCTTTATTTTTTGAGGTATTGTAAAAACGGAGTTTTGAATAGATTTGTGCAATAATTGAATCTTGAACATAACACTTTCACTTTTCATTTGTCTCTGCCAATGTGTAGAGCTGTTATGAGAAGTGAGTGGTGCCATGAAATGAATTTGTAACTTGTCTCCACAGATAGTGGTATTCTACAGAGCCAGCCCTAGACACAAATTAAAGATAGTTAAGGTGAGTGCAGCAAACAAATTGTTTGCGATCATACTCCACATATAACTACGTTTCTCAGAGTGCTCTTTCTGGCTTTAGTCCTTACAGAACATCGGTGCAGTTGTCGCAATGACGGGAGACGGTGTTAATGACGCGGTGGCTCTGAAGGCAGCAGACATTGGTGTGGCAATGGGTCAGACTGGCACTGATGTCTGCAAAGAGGCAGCAGACATGATTCTGGTAGATGACGACTTTCAAACTATCATGTAAGCATAAGCTTTCTTGGCTTTTTTGGTTTTATCAGACTTGTGAGGACTATTGATGTGCCGTCTGATGAGTCTACGCATCCTCAAGCCTTTGTTTCTTACTCTAGGTCTGCTATTGAAGAAGGGAAAGGGATTTACAACAACATTAAGAACTTTGTGCGCTTTCAGCTGAGCACGTGAGTTGGCATGCTCTCATTTTGTACCAGAAATGAAAAAGGTTTCTTTTTACATTTATATGTGGTGTACGTGAAGCCAGATGGGTTGTGCTGTTTTTAGTTGCTCTGAAGATTTAGTCTAGATGAACTTTTAAA
>CM077227.1:27626773-27669273 GCA_039654775.1 Spinibarbus caldwelli | reverse complement strand
TAAAGAGCTTTATCCTTCCCAAGATGTTAACAGATGGACTGGAGTTGTGTGGATTATTGTGATGTTTTTATTTAATCAGCTGTTTGGACTCTCATTCTGACGGCACCCATTTGCTGCAGAGGATCCATTGGTGAGCAAGTGATTTAATGCTTAATTTCTCCAAGTCTGTTACGATGAAGAAACAAACTCATCTACAACTTGGATGGCCTGATGGTGAGTTCATTTTCAGGAAATTGTCCTTTTTGGGTAAACTATTCCTTTAAAGACAGAGGGAGTTCAATCTCACTGTCTCACACATGTGACTGTTCAGAAAGCAAGATTTTCTTTGAGCTTCATACGGGGTTGCCAGGGGAACTGTGTCCTACATAAAGCATTTACTGAACAAGTAAATAGCATTACTTTGAAAGCTATAAAGAAGTGGGACTTAGAAATGCCATGATGTTTGACATCAAGTGCCCTCGAACAAAAACACAGAGACTCACAATTACTGTGTTGTACAGTTCATCTTCACCTCCCTGAGACACCAGCGGAATAAAACCCTAATTACAGTCTAAATTGAACACATTTGCCACAAAGTAAGAAAAGCAAATTAATTCAATTATTGTAAGGAGTCTTTTGTGCTTCTTTCGTTTTGTGTAGTAATTATTATTTTGCTTTTGCTGTGCAGTTGAGCAAAGGCGTGAAGCTTTTTCTTGAAACAATGCCTTTGAATACATTGAAGACACCAAGTCAAAACTGTACTTTCAATGCATTTGAAAGATTATCCATATCCAGCTTTTTTCTGACACTGATGCCAAAAGATCTTCTTTATAACAATGTCATTCAGAGAATTGCCATGCTTTGTATGTTTGATAACAAGATGGAGCGCACACGGCCGCTTCTGTTTGTTGTTCCTTGGTACTGGTTTTTGTTTGTTTGTCCTGTCTTAATCAACGTTTTTCCGATCAGCTTCACTAGAAATGAACTCTTGGACATAAGAAATAGCACACCAGTTAACTTTTTGCCGACGTTTGAACATTCAGACGTTTTACTGGACATTTTAGTCGGAGGAGCTGCGTTGCTATACAAGCGCTCCAGGCGACGCAAGCGAGGGAAGCACGCTGGTGCGCTCCTGAAATTCAGACAGCGCAGTTTTAGGACTCAGCTGCCGAGCATTCATCTGGTGAATCTCCGCTCCCTTGCAAATAAATCAGACGAACTACAACTCCTCACCCGCACAAACAAGGCCTTTTTAAACTCTGCTGACGGAAACCTGGCTGAACGGAGCCATCCCGGACAGCGCGCTTCATCTAACGGGCTTCCAGCTGTTCAGAGCGGACCGTGTCACCGAGTCGTCGGGAAAACGAGAGGCGGTGGATTATGTTTTTATATCAATGAAGGCTGGTGTACAGACGTGACAGTTTTAAAGAAGATGTGCTGCCCAAACTTGGAAGCTCTCTTTATTAACTGTAAGCCTTTTTATTCACCGCGGGAGTTTTCCTCGTCTATTCTGGTGAGTGCATACATTCCTTCTGACGTGCGTGTGAGCGCGGCGCTAGAACTGTTAGCCGATCAAATCACACACACTGAACAGCAGTATCCGACTCTTTCATTATCATTCTCGGTGATTTTAATAAAGCTAATCTCACCGCGAACTGCCTAAATACAGACAACACATCACATGCCCCACCAGGGACATCAATATACTGGACCACTGCTATACTGTTTTAAAGGATGCACACCACTCTGTCCCCCGTGCAGCACTGGGACTCTCTGATCACTGTTTAGTTCATCTTCTACCAGCCTACAAGCAGAAACTCAAATCTGCTAAGCCTGTAGTAAGAACTGTAAAGAGATGGACTGTTGAAGCAGAGCAGGATTTACAGGCCTGGAGTGTTTTTGAGGCTGCAGCTACTGATCTGGTTGAGCACACTGACACCGTGACGTCCTACATTAGTGTCTGTGAGCACATGTGTGTACCCACCAGGACTTATTTAACATTTAACAACGACAAACCTTGGTTCAGTACAAAACTCAAACAGCTTTGCCAGGCCAAAGAGGACACCTACAGGAGTGGGGGACAAAGCCTTGTGCAAACAGGCCAAATACATACTGAATAGGGAGATAAGAGTGGCAAAGAAAAACTACTCTGGAAAGCTAAAAAAACAGCTTTCAAGCAATGACTCTACATCAGTGTGGAAAGGCCTGAAAGCCATCAGCTACAAGACCCCATCCCCCAGCGCTGAGGCCAATCAACAACTGGCTGAAGACCTGGGCGAGTTTTACTGCAGGTTTGAAAAGCAAAAGCCTGGTCTGACACCCCACACCCATTCCGACCGTCTCACAGCACAGCCATCAACACCCACCCCCTCCCTCCCCCCTGCTGTTTCTCAGGCTGTACTCAAGATCTGTGAAGATGATGTAAGCAAAGTCTTCAGAAGACAGAAGATAAGGAAAGCCAAAGGCCCAGACGGTGTCTCTTCAGCCTGCCTCAAAGCCTGTGCTGTCCAGCTATCATCCATCTTCACACTGATCTTCAACAGATCACTGGAGCTGTGTGAAGTTCCCTCCTCCTTCAAATGCTCCGCCATCATCCCTGTACCCAAGAAACCAAAAATCACAGGACTTAATGACTACAGACCTGTTGCTTTAACGTCTGTGGTGATGAAGTCATTTGAGAGGCTCATGTTGGCCCACCTGAAGGACAGTACTGGACTCTTGCTGGACCCCCTGCAGTTTGCTTACCGAGCAAACAGGTCTGTGGATGATGCAGTCAACATGGGATTGCACTACATCCTCCAACATTTGGACAAACCAGGGACTTATGCAAGGATCCTGTTTGTGGACTTCAGCTCCGCTTTCAACACCATCATCCCGGACACCCTTCAGAATAAATTGACACAGCTCTCTGTACTCACCTCCATCGGTCAGTGGATCATCAGCTTCCTGACAGACAGGCAGCAGCTAGTGAGGCTGGGAAAACTCTCATCCAGCACCCGTACGATCAGCACTGGAGCTCCTCGGGGCTGTGTTCTCTCCCCACTGCTCTTCTCCCTCTACACCAACGACTGCACCTCTAAAGACCCCTCTGTCAAGCTCCTGAAGTTTGCAGACGACACCACAGTCATCGGTCTCATCCAGGATGAAGACGAGTCTGCTTACAGACAAGAGGTTGAGCAGCTGGCTGTCTGGTGCAGTCACAACAACCTGGAGCTCAACACGCTCAAAACTGTAGAGATGATAGTGGACTTCAGCAGAAACTCCCCCCACTCACCATCATGCACAGCACTGTGGCTGCAGTGGAGCCATTCAGGTTCCTGGGAACCACCATCTCCCAGGACCTGAAGTGGGACACTCACATTGACTCCATCGTGAAAAAGACTCAGCAGAGGTTGTTCTTTCTACACAGTTTTACTCTGCTGTCATTGAGTCGGTTCTGTGCTCCTCTATAACTGTCTGGTTTGGGTCAGCCAGCAAATCAGATATAAGAAGACTGCAGCGGACAGTAAGGACTGCAGAAAGGATCATTGGTGTGCACCTGCCCAGCCTTCAGGACTTGTACTACTCCAGAGTGAAGAAACGGGCAGGTAACATCACAGACCCCTCTCACCCCGGACACAACCTGTTTGCACTTCTCTCATCAGGCAGACACTACAGTTTTTTCCCCCATGCCATCTCCACTTAAACAGCTAACACAGGAATTATTACCTTTGTTCTGTAATTCATGCCTGTAATTCACTCTCCATCTCTAATTATTGCCTCTCTCTATGGAAAGCCATTTTAACATTTAATCTATAAGCCATACTATTATCTATTTTCATGTTACTAGTGCTGATTTTTAGATACTAGTATCTTTTCCATTAAGTACTAGTACTTATTCATTAGCTACTAGTGCTTATTCTATAGATACTACTGCTTATTCTTTCGGTGCTAGTGTTTATTCTTTAGGTACTAGTGTCTTTTGTAAAGTTACTAGTACTTATTCATTAGATACTAGTTCTTATTTATTAGATACTAGTACTTATTCCAATTAAACAGAATAAGTAATATTACTTTTGTAATAACACTGCCACTATAATATACAAAACTGAGTATTTAAGAATAAATATAATAATAAATATAGCTGCAAGAAAAATAAAAAATGCACAGTTCTCTACACTGGAGAAAAACATAAGGATTTGCAAATGTTTACCTCAAAGTTCTTAATTATTTTTGCTATTTTTACCCAAATTAGGGTTTTGTGAGCAATAATGAGTACTCAATTAATGTAATTTCTTTTTCATTCATACTCGTCGCCGGAGGGCGCCCTTGCGCAGAAACTCCACAAGTGAGACTCACTGATGAAGTTCCAGAAAATCCCTTATATGGACAAAGACATTCAGCTTTCTCTCAGTGTTGGCATCCTAGTGACTTTGTCGCTAGATTTAGAGACTTTTCAGACCCCTTTAGCGACTTTTTTCTAAAAAAGCGCCTAGCGACAAATCTAGCGACTTCTTGGATAAACCTTATTTAGTCTCTGAGACCCGCCGGTCCTGCCGCACGAGCGCGAGGTCTTGTTTTCCCAGCGCGCGCACACCTTTCAGTTAAAATAAATATTTTGTTGCTTCTAACTCTGTTTTACATGCAAATATAGCCGAAATCACAGCACAGCCATTGTCTTTATCTTATGTGTATTTGATTTCATTAGACGACGGTTTGATTATAAATCAGCAGGATTTTAGTGCAGATTAACATCTTGTAAGGGAGAGCTGGTTAGTCTTAATGGGCCGCGTTTCAGTCACTATTTCATATTTATCCCGTTTTCTGACAATAGAAACAGTAAAATATATCAATGAAAACAGTTCTGTTGAGAATTTGGCTTCATTAAAGTACAATATGTGAGCACAGAGAGGCAAGACAATACGGCGCACTGACGTCATGAATATGCTAATTAGCGTATGACGTCATCTAGCGACATTTAGCGACTTTTCAAGCAGACTTTTGCTACTTTCCACTGAAAGAAGTTGGCAACACTGCTTTCGCTGTTTATGTAGCCTAGTAGCTGAATAACATGCAGATATACCTTTTACTGATGAAACATTATGAAAATAAACAATGATTGCGGCAATATATGGTTTTATCTGAGTTCTTCAAGCCATCTCGGGTATTTTTATAAGAATAAAATATATTTAAAATGCAATGTTAATCGACATAGCCTTTATCACTGTATAGAATAATATAAAGTGGCATGATTTCTGCCTCATTCTGTTTAATGAAACCATGTCAGATCACAAAAGGAAGTTATTTCAGACGCTCGACTGATGTTATGAAGTGAATTTGGAGTAAAAACATGTCAATATACTTTTTTTGGACAACAGGTTTGTAATCTTTCCTTGTGTTTTCATGGTAACCAATTAGCAAGGTAGGCTAACATACAAAGGCAGTTAGCCCTACTTAACAATCAAATAGAGTGGGGGAAGTATGACGTCACTTTGTAGGCGGATCGGATGTTAGCATGAAACTGGTTCCTCGACAAAAAGTCAATAGAATTTTTCCATAGGCTTTTGGATTATATGAAAAAAATAAGCTCTGTGTTCAATCAGAGTTCATGAAATTTACACGTTTTGTCCATCAAGATAATCATCACAAAATAATAGAACTTTGACGAATTTTGAAGCCTAAATAAAAGCGCTAGAACTAAAAAGCTAAACTTAGGCTATAAACGAACTACAGCACCATGGTCGCTCGCCTTCAGCGTCACCATCAGCGCGCTCCCGACAACTTTCTCAAACAAATTTTTTACGTTCAGTGAAAAGTATTTACACTGTATATGAATTTTAATCCACGCTACATTAACCTTTTCATATAAACTGGAATAAATACAAAACTAGAGCTAAACTAAAACTGAAATGAGACATTAATAATAAATAGTATAGTGAATAAATGAAATAATATTAACTAAAGGACATCTGAAAGCACATATTTCTGTACATTTCGAAATAAGGTGCATTAAAAGTCAATAAATCCTTGATTAATATGAATATTTTAATTAAAAAAGTATCCCCATGCACTATTCAATAAAATTCTAGTGCATTTAATCTATTAAATAACAGCAGAGTGAGCGAGTTTTTGTATATGGTAAGATTAAACTTATTTTAGTGAACAAAGTACCATATTAATATGAGTTTACCTTATGGTATGAACCCAGAGTCTCCGTATCAGAAAGCGATAAAACGAGCATCTTCCATCTGAAAACTTGTGTTGCATTTCAGGGCAAAGCAAAAAAACATTGTCGAACAACAGTATAAAATGCGGGAAACTATTTATTGGTTATTCTACAATTAATTGTATTACAAATTATACTACGATTGGAAAATACTGTAAATTGATAAACTGTTCGGTGTGATGAAGTTAAATGTCTCCGACAGCGCTTGTAGTCCCATTTAGCAACTTGTTAGCAACTGTCTTTTTTAAGAAACATAACAGTTTAAAAAAAATCACGAATGGGGAGTAACTGATGTGTTTTATGGCGTAGAATAAAACGTGAAAGTATCTTGAGCCTGTGTGAACCACGGACCTTATTTAAGGGATTTAACCAAAATCCCATTAAAAAAAACCCATTGACTCTGGGACATTGGAACCGGAAGTGCTAAAATGCTAACTTGCTTCTGGGTTTTCACCTACAAAGTGACATCATAGTTCCACCACTCTATTAATTCAGCATATTAATGCAGTGTATTACCATGTGGCCTCTGATTGGATGGTTGAGAGGTACTCTATCTTGAATTAAGATATCTCCAGATACATTCTCACTAGTTCTTTGTGAGGTTGAAGATATCTCCAAATGAACAGGGAGTGGTAGTTATTCTGTTTTTGATATCATCTTTTAATTTCTGACTAGTAGGCTAATTATTGCAATAGTGACTAGTATCTGTTTAAATATTACTAGTAAGCATTCATGAGATACTAGTACTTATTTTTTTAGATACTGTTACTTATTCAGATACTAGTACCTATTTAATAGATACTAGTAGTTATTCATTAGGTACTAGTACTTATTTATTAGACACTAGTATCTTTTGTAATTACTACTAGTAATAATTCTTATTTTACTAGTCAGATCTGCTTTTTTACTCGTCTTATGTTATGACTATTCCAAATGGCTAGAGTAGAGTTAAATAAAAAATTTACTAGTAAAATAAAAAAATCTTACTAGTAACATTTCGAATAATTACTAGTTTCAAATAAATGTGTACTAGTATCTATTGAATAAGTACTAGTATCTATTTAATAAGTACCAGTACCTAATGAATGAGGGCTAGTTTCTAATAAATAAGCACTAGTACCTAATGGATAAGTAGTAGTATCTAATAAATAAGTACTAGTATCTAAAAAATAAATACTAGTGTCTAATGGATGAGTACTTGTATTTAATAATAAGTACTAGTATCTAATGAATAAGTACTAGTGTCTATTTAATAGGTACTAGTATCTAATGAATGAGCACTAGTATCTGAAAAATACGTACTAGTACCTAATGAATAACTACTAGTACATAAAAATTAAGTACTAGTCACTAGTGGAATACATACTATTCAAAACTGAATATTTGATATCTTAATGACGGATCCCCATAGAAGTCAATGGTAAAAATTTTAAATTTGTTACTAGTAACAATATAATAGTTACTAGTCACTATTGAAATATGTACTAGTATCTAATGAATAAGTACTAGTATCTAATGAATAAGTACTAGTATCTAATGAATAAATACTAGTATCTAATAAATAAGTATTAGTATTTGATCAATAAGTACTAGTATCTAATGAATAAGTACTAGTACCTAATAAATAAGCACTAGTATCTAATGAAAACGTACTAGTATCTAATGATTACATACTAGTATCTAATGAATAATTACTAGTAACTTTACAAAAGACACTAGTACCTAAAGAATAAGCACTAGTACCTAAAGAATAAGCACTAGTAGTTAATGAATAAGTACTAGTACTTAATGGAAATGAAACTCGTATCTA
Organism: Spinibarbus caldwelli; assembly: GCA_039654775.1. Lineage (NCBI taxonomy): Eukaryota > Metazoa > Chordata > Actinopteri > Cypriniformes > Cyprinidae > Spinibarbus > Spinibarbus caldwelli. The sequence goes on along the minus strand of CM077227.1, from coordinate 27,661,279 downwards.
AAAAATAAGTACAAGTAACGTTAAATTAGATACTAGTGCGGTTTATAGATTAAATGTTAAAATGGCTTGCCATACTCTCTCTCAAGTACTATGTAAATACATATGTATATTTACTATACAGCTGTATCTATAGGGTACATAATGCACAAATCTGTACATGAATCTTCTGTTTCAGATTCATACACATTATTATTATTGTTAAGTCTTATTTAAATGTTTCTGTTCTCATGTCAGATATGTATGTATATATGTATGTATGCATGTATGTATGTACCAAGAGCTTCTTAAAAACCACAACAAATTCCTCGTGTGTTTGCGCACACTTGGCGAATAAAGCTGATTCTGATTCTGATGTCAGGTCCAGTTATTATGATATTATGACCCTTTTGAGACTCATCACTTGCTAGTTTAGCCTTCTACTTACAGGTCAAGTTGGTTCAATGGCCAATGTTTTTGTTCTTTGTCTTTGCAGAACCATGATGCAATGCGTAACAACTACAAAAATACTTTTACAGAAATAATAAAAGTAGTTTGGTTATGTTCTATTCCTAATTCAGTGAATTATTCACTTAACGCTTTGTTCAACAACTCTCAAGAATGAAACGTGGCAGAGTGTGTTATTAAATCATTCACTCAACCGATTCGATGAAAACTTAAAGGCTTATTTCAATAGAGCAAGATAGGAATTGTTTATTTAAGAAAGGTGATTCCAAAGTACAAATGGACTTTAAAATAGAACAGAAGTAAGTAATGTAACAATTTGGATTTCAGCTGCCTTTAAACCTCAAAGAAGGAGGAGGAGGAAGGAAACCTTTCAATGAGTCATTCACTCAACCAATTCATTTAAACACACTGATTCATTCAGGGAGAAGCAAATATGGCTTCGTTTGTCATCATTTCTTTTGGCAGGCAAAAATGGACAAAGAAGCTTTCTAAAACGTAAGTTACTCAATATTTACTACTTAGATTTTGTAGAAGAGCAATGTCACACTAGCATCACGCTTGTCTAAATATCAGTGTCTGTAAATAGCTGACAAATGCACAGAGCATGTGAGCTTCCGTCTGCACCATCTTTTGAGGGTAAGAACACCAGCGTTCTCACTCACACAAACAAGTGTCAATTTTTTGAAAGAATGCTCGATTCTAACTTGCCGTTTACTGCCAGTGAACACTTATTTCTGAGCAAGCTCAAGCTATTAATTTCTTGCCTTAATCTTGTTAAAGAAAAAAACTGTAGCACAAGGTGGCTTTTTGTTTTGGTGGTACAGTGTCACTTATATAGGTATAGGCTACACACCTTATCATTATTATTATTATGATGTAGGACTGTCAGTGATAACTCTCTGTGTCCTTACATAAATTTCGAATTGTACTTTATTTGAAGATGCTTATTTTTGAGTGTGTCTGGTTACATCGGATCATCTGATTGTCATGTAACATTGTTGTCAGAAAAAAAACCCCTGCAAAAGTCTAGACTATTAAAACATGAAAAGTGAAAAGTCTTTGATAAAATAAGAATATGACTGAAATATTTTTCTCTGTGTGTGTCCTCAATCTAAAAGAGGACACAGATTTAATTACACATTCGCCTAGCAAACACCGTTCAATGAAATTAAGGTAAAAAAAGATAGTTTTGATGTCTCATCCTTCAAATATTGGTCAGGGACTTTTTCTCTATACACTTGTGTATGAATCATTTATTAAATGATTCATTTTTAATGAATGCTTTGTTGTAGGCAGTTCTTTGGCATGTGAGTGTTGGAGGAACACTTGAGGAATCTCAAGAGCCTTTTACGTTCATATTGTGTTCTGTTTTAATTACTGCCACCAACATGCTAATTGTCATGATAATTAAGAATGAATCATTTGCATTAGCCATGGACTGTCCATGGAGAGGTAGACGACATCAGCTCTTTGACAATAAAGTCTGTAGAGGCCAATTCACATGGATAGTTTGCTTGTCATGCTTTCACTGAAGAACCAGGACCAATGTAGGGACAGAATGAACAGTTTAAATGAAACAAAAATATATCCCACAGGACAGTGGCTCATTTTATTTGTGGTTTATTTTAATTTAGAGTTTTAATGATTAATAAGCTGGTTGCAAAGTGATATAGCCGACATAATGTTGTGTAGATGTTGTATGACATAAATCAAAACACTGTATAATTTCACATGCCAAATATGTTTAAATAAGTGATTATTATATCATTTAAAACATTGTGGGGGTTATTTAGTTTTTTTTTTTTTTTGTGGTATGAGTTAAAGCTACAAAAGCATTTTAATTTTTAGCGGCATTAGGCCACCATGGTGGCACTAATGATTCATGAAAGGATTTTGTTTGTTGCAATATTGAGTGATGTGCTCATCCTTCTCTTTCAATAGATATTTTACTTTATTTAGATATGATCTTGTCTATTTACATGCTTTTGAACAGCTGTTTGTCTCATGCAGACACATGTAAACACAAAACTATAGCTTTGGGATATTTCATAGAAACGTTGATTCTAGTACTACAGGTCAAGTTGTATTTCCTGACTCACTCAGATCTCAGGAAGTAAGTAGTTGCAAGACTATAGAGGTTGCCTGTGAAAAGAGATGTGATTGAACTCTGCATTTTATGTCTTAATTGAGGTCAGAGAACTCCTCACTGAATAGTGTAAAATGACACACACTGCATCTTTGTGGATTATTGTGAATTTGCTTGGTCTGTGAGGGGGTCTGAGTAAAAATAATAGTCTATAAACAAAATGTCACCTGGATGACCTGAGCTGTAGGTGAAAAATAAAATAAGCTGCTTTCACTGATTTTCACAAAGTTTGAGTAGAAGATGTTTTTTCTACAAGCAATTGAAGTGTTGAGCTTTACTGAGGAAAAAATGGATTACTGCATTTCCAACAAAGTATTCTGTTTCTTTGGCTTATCCTGCAGTGGATTTTATTTAAACCATATTCACTTTTAAGAATATCAGGCCAAACAAAAACAAAATGTTGACAAGGTCTTGAAACTTTTTTTTTTTTTTTTTGGTGTCACGTGCAGCATATGAACATGTTTGTTTCATCAGAATCAATTATAGAGGGACATTTCCAGATATTGTATTTGAGTTTTGTTGTATGTTTTATCGACCATTTATACAAGAGATTCATATGTTGGTCAAATCATTTTCCAGTCAGCTGTTAACCTGTGATCCTCAATTTGTTGATGAAAATAACCTGCAATTTAATCTCAGTCAGTGTGACAATAAATCTGTTTCACTCCCTTACAGTAATTTGTTGTTTGGTAGCTGTACTGTGAATGGTCAGGTCTCCTTGTCGCCTGATGTCTCTTCTAAAATAAACAATGCAAATTAATGTGGCATGACCTCCAATAAGTGGATTTATTGAAGATGTCTCTTGGACAATGAGTTCTAGAAGGGGCCCATCAAATCTGAGATGATGAACCATGCCTGTAGGACTAATGTTTTCATCTTTATAGCAAGATGTTTTCACTGAATTATTAAAGTTGTGATTTTATTAAGGAAACAATTGAATTATGCAGAGAATACTTAATTCTGATTGATCAGTTGCACCACTGAGTGCTAAACTGGATATTTGACCATTGTCCGTGGCAACATACCCCTGTCTCCTGTAACACTTTTCATGCAAATTTCATTTAGAACAGCTCAATGATTCCATCTTGTGGCTGTGGCTAAAAATTGTTAGCTACCAACTGAAGTAAAAATGGCTTTGGAGGGCATTAGTGTTAATTTTAATATATATGGTGAACATAAAGCCTTTGACTAAAGGCTAAACATGAGAGCTGGACGAGAGATTACTTAAATTATTTCTTATGTAAATATGTAAGCAAACTAGCTTATAGTAAAAGTAACTTGTCTTGCAAATTAATTTATGTATAAATGTAAACAATAGCCATCAAAATGTTGTATTTTAAATTATGCTACTGTTCAAATTTTTTTTTTTTTTTAAGAAATTAATACTTTTATTCAGCAAGGATGCATTAAATTGATTAAAAGTGACAGTAAAGACATTTATAATGTTATAAAACATTTCCATTTCAGATTAGTGGTGTTCTTTTGAGCTTTATATTTAAGAATTCCTGAAAAAAAGTATCATTTCCACAAATATTATTAACCGGCACAACGCTTTTCAACACTGATGATAATTAAAGAATGTTACTTGAGCATCAGATTTTCGGGACTGCCATCACAGAAATAAATTACATTTTATATATTAAAATAGAAAACAGTTATTTTAAGTTGTAATAATATTTTCACCATATTACTTTTTTTCTGTATTTTTTATCAGAAAAATGCAGCCTAAGTGAGCCTGAAAATCTTACCGGCCCCAAACTTCTGAACTGTAATGTATATATTACATTATATAAGCAAAGCTATAAATTTAAGATAAGTAATTAGCCTGATAAGTTGGCATAATTCCAACAGGTTATCCTGTTAACCTCTCATACAGTGTGCAATTTAGACAAAAAGACTAACAAGAATTAGTATGAACAAAATATTTTGTTTCTTTTGTTCAGGCTTTACAAATAGTGACTTCTTGGGGTAGCATTTTACATGATAACACATAAATAACTGTCTGGCTGTAAATTTTCCCTCAGATATAAGAATATCAGAAAACATAACCTGGTAGGGGGATAAAAATAGTTTGTACTATAGTGTTGTCCCTGAACAGCTTTTCTGTTGGCCTGTGTACTGTTAGCATGAAGGTTTCCTGAGAGGGCCATAATAGTGAGAAAGCCATAACCTGTTGTGTCTTCTATTAGCAGAGGTGAGACGGAGATCTCAGTGCATTTGTGCTGTGGAGACGCAAATCTTTTTTTACTCAGCAGTGTTTCGACCAGCAAATCCTCTTTCCTCTTGTTGACAATGCAGCCACAGCAGTCTACCTGAAATCACATACCAACATCAAACAGATGCTGAAATATACACACAAATTTAAAGAAGATAAATAATGGCTGGTGGATACTCCTATTTTCACCTCTCAGCTGTATTTCAATATAATCAGATAACACTAGAGCTTCCCCTTGTGGTTGTGCACAGATATGCAGCTAACTAAAGAGTTAACCAGAAGAACTAAAGAGCAGATGAACTAGGTTTCTACACTTCATCCTGTATATGCTTACTGGCAAGTCAAAATAATCTCCTTGGTTGGCTCTGCTTCCTCTTTTAATGAAATTTATTTTCATGACTTCACATGAAGGTAAATCTTCACCCTTTGTGCGGTCAAACGTAACTGGCTCAGGTCTTTATCACTAAGCCACACCACCCCATAATGCTCAGTTCATTCTGTGGGTAGAAACTGCATTATATCTGCAACGTTTGAGTAAGTCTCAGTTTGAGTACTCCCCAAAAATATGGTTAGATCAAAGTCCACATAAAGAAAGGTCATATTATTCTATTATTCTATATTGTCATTTCGATAGTTGATATAAAGCATTTGTGACAGTTTTCCAGTGCTAGCAGCCAGATATTATATTCCTAAAAGTGGCTTTACATTGGAATAGTTGGAAGTTAAAAAAGTTAGGTTGAAAAAGTCAAGTAATGGCTCAACACAAACAAAATAACAGTGAATTAATAGAAAAATTCAACAACAAAAAATTGGCTTCCACACCATTGAAAATTAGGTTTAGATTGTTTCATGCTCCTGGCAGCCAATAATTTACCACAAAACACACTGAGGTTGGCACAGACATGATTATTTTCAATGCAAGTGAACCCATATTTAATGTAGTCTTGGTCATAATTTCTTTTCACCTTGCACTGTTTTATTTATGGATTTTAAAGATGAAGGTATATCACGCAACCTGTCCATGTTGGCATCTCTGCCTAATTTGGCTGGTGCATAACAAATGACAGATAAATTTACATCAAATATGTCCATTTGATTGGACACATGGCCTTTGATGTTGACAACAAAAGAAATGGGAAGCCTTTTCTCCTCTATTTTAAAAAGCCTATTTATTTTGCTAGATGGATTTTATTATTTGCATTTGGCTTTTTTCCCCACTCCCATATCAGTAAAAAAAAATTTTTTTGGGCCATACCCATTAGTTTCTCTATAATGCTGTAGAAATCCAATAGGGTAAGGTAATGGCTATCTTGCTTTTGGTGTAACTGAAGTCTTGATCAGTGGGAGCGAGTGTAGGAGAGGTCTGCTTTGCTATCTTAAACTTGTAATTTAGGCTAGAAGATAATAACAGGCAATTCCTCTACAGGCAGCTGTATTCAATGTCCCTTCAATTCATTAATTGCATGCCAGGCCAATGATGAATGATGAATTGGGCTTCATGAAGAATTCTTAATCGATTCTGCCTAGCTTAAACTTTTGAGTAACTACTCAAAGAAACTCAATAAAAGTCTATAATGAACTGGAAGGAAATGAAAATGGTTGCAAAACTATTTCCAAAATCGAAACAACTCCATTAGCCACTAAAAACATTTCAGAACAGTCCAAAATGTAGTGAAGTGAAAACTTATACACCGCAAACATGTGCACTTGACCTGTGACGGTAGCAAAATAGGGTGTGCGTTTGTGGTAGGGAGTGCATTTGTGAGGCATGATGCTCAAATTCGCCCCGTAGTGGAAACCACATGCAGCAACTGCACAAACACCAAAGGCTGAAGGTGCAGGGTCACGTTTTTCAGTCAGAGGAACTCTCCGTCAGGGACGAACAGAAAGCTTTGGCTGTTAGCTGCCTGACTGAGAGATGCTTCTTCTGCTGCTGTGTGTTGTTCTCCAGGCTTTGTCCTTGTCTCAAGGTAAAATGGTTCTGGTGTATGGTTTGTGTAGGCAGACTGGGTCTTTCATCTAGAGAGCTTGAGTTCAGCTGCGATTATATAAAATTCAGTATTTCTGGCTATATTTAATAAAGGACCTAGCGGTTTCTCTATTAAGTCGATTATACTGGAGCAGAGAGGTTGTTGAATTCTCAAAAGGTATTGCACAATCTGTCTTACTAGCTCTTGAGAGACAATCACTATCATAGATGGAAAATCAAATGTGCACTTTCAACAAAAGACTTGGTGTAAGACACGCTTTGTGGTTGAAACAAAGCTCAGTTTAACTAATGCAGCACAATGCAATCTGAAGGCTTTTTTAAAAAAGTGACAGAAGAAAGTTCAGCGATGCCTCGGCTCATTTCGTCGCTTTTCTAAAGTACTGTTTGATCAAAGTGCAACCAGAGATTCGTTTATGCACTTCAATGCACTATGACACATTGGTAAATAATAAGTTTAACTTCACAGGAGATTGAATGAAGAAAGATGACTTCATTTGTAAGTCAAATGCATATGAGGGCTAAAAATAAAGAACAACAAATCTTATCGCTGAATTTTCCTAACAGCCATTTTTAGACTATGTGGAGTTCATTTAGATTGTGTAAAACAAGCTATGAATGTTATAAACATGACAAGGTGACATTTACAAAGCTCTACATTTATAGAAATGTGTTTCAATAATAGAATAAGTCAAATGTTAAATTTTTCTCCGATGTTCGGCCATAAAGAATGCATGGATCTTGACAGAAATAGAGCGTACAAATTGTATTTTGATGAATAAGACTGTACATATGCCTGGTCTGCATAAAATAACTGTTAATCTGAGGAAGATTACATAATGCAAATAATCTTCAAAGAAAATTCTGGCAAATTTGCTTTTTGTTTTGTTCATTTGAATTAATTATCTCCTTTTGTAATACAACAAATCCATTCTTATAGAGAATATTAAAATATTAATTATAAATTTTAAAACTTAGTTTGTGTATGTCATTTTATGTGTTTAATTTCCAGAAACTGCATAAATTATTAGAATGTTGTAAGGTTACACTTAATTTTATGTAATTTACATTTTTAAAATTTAAATGTATTTGGCATGTATAATGTATATATAATACATAGCGATATAATTTCTTACATTTATTTCATTCTGTGTAATTTTTTTTTTCAAAATTATGTACCAAAGCAGACAGACATCATGCCATATTTTGTAAGAAAAATGAATATATTTAGATTCTCTGAGAACGTCTAAAGAGAGTGAGAACATAACTCACAAATGCAATTATAATTTTTCTGAATGAATTTCATACTGTGCCTTTTTTAGAGTACGCTTTAATGGGCAAGCCGAGTGTCGGCTCTGAGTGAGACAGATGGAGAAACTACTTTAGAGGACCACGCTGTGTTGAAATACATGATCAGCAGCCCTTTTATCTAGTTTGCATTAACACAGCAGGTTTTCAAGAAATAGTCCTATGGTTATAAATAACTACAACTTTGCTTTATGTTATTATTAGATAACTTGTACATATTTCATCTTGCGGTCTCATTCATATAGTATAAAACTTAATTAAGATTTGTCTACGTTTTCTTTACACCACAGGCCATTCAAACCTATTCCATGTTGAAAATTTTCTTGTCTTGACAAAGTCTTCAAAGGCAAGTTTTCGAATGCGAACTTAATGCAAAGTTAACTTTGTAACCCAACACAAGCGTTACCAAAGTTTTGCGCAACATCATTTTTTGTTGTTGTTATGTTGAGACAGCTCTTTTTATGAATCTTGTTCAACGGTGTCTCATTACTATTGTCTTTGATGAAAATCGTTTTTGCAGACAGTAAAGACTGATAGCAAATTGGAAGATTGTTTATTTAAGCGCTCTGTTCTACTTTTACACTTTAGACTGAAATTTACAACTTTGCCTACTGGCCTCAGGCAACATGTTCTCAGCAAAACTCATGATGTTCATCTTTTCATCTTCAGGGCTCAATGATACAGATGACCAACCTTCCGAGAATGTGAAAAAGCATGATGATCATTCAGACAAACAGAGTGAGTTGAATGATTACTGCTACTCTAAAAAGAACTCATGCCTTCCTTTGAATGTATCATGTCTACATCTGCATCTTGTCTACCTCAGCGTTATCAGTGGGTGCTGTTAGCAGCAATCTCACGACAATCAAAAAAAGCTATCTTATTTAAAAGAGGCCTGCAAAATCAAGCAGTTAATCAAGATGTTGAACAATATGCATGAGAACAGTGTTTGAGGTTGGCCTGCTGAGACTAACCTCCTATCATCAAACAGAACAGAGAAAAGACATCAGCAAGACCACAGCAAGAATGCACAGAACTGTGAGTGCAGTCTACCACCCCAGAGACAACCGCTTCATTTTATTGCACGCTAGAATTCATCATAAAATGATTAATCACTATGTGAAGTAATGAAGTAATGGTGTAAATGCTGTACGCAATCACACAGACATCATACATGAAGAAGGTAGAGAAAAGCTGGAGTCAAATGGAAAAGTCCTTGCACTCATAAGGGAGAGTCTCTCGACCGTATCCAACAATTAAACACAACGTCATAATTTTGAATTTATATAATTACTGATTCATTTTAATTACCAAAAAACATCATTTTATATAAAAATATTGAACATGATTTTGAGCCTTTCTACAGCGTTACAGGAAGATGTTTAAATAATCTGTCCATTTCCGAATTTGTAAAAATACTGCTGTGTTCATGGCATTCATCAATCCTGTTATTCAAGTTGTTGTAAAAAAAAATAAAAAAAAAAGATCAAACAAACATTTGCTTCCAAACTAACAAGCCCTTTTGAGTGATTTAAAAAAAAAAAAAAAAAATTATTATACACATTTTGTCTGTTTCACTTTGATGTTTATTTAATGCTTAGCATTAGAATGAAATGACATAAATCAGGGTTTAATCTATATAAACATCCAGGCTTCTGTAATATTTAATATGAACTGCTGAGGATGACGATCAATTTTTGGCAGATTAAGCACCTTCTTCCACCACCTTCTTCTACCAACTGCTTGTTGAGAGAGAAAAATGAAGAAGACTTTGTAATGTTTCATGCTCTGTTATATACATTGTTTCCATGCTTCTTCACCAACTACAATAGCATTCAAATGTTTGGGGTTGGTAAAATCTTTTTATGTTTTTGAAAGAAGTATTTTATGCTCAACACATTAATTAAAGTAAGTAAAATCATTAATATTGTGAAATTACAATTTAAAATAAATGCTTTCTATTTTAATACGTGATAAAATGAGATTTACTGCTGTAAATTAACCCATTCTTCAGTGTCACATAATTCTTCAGAAATCAATCCAATAAGCTGATTTGGTGCTCAAGAAACATTTCTTATTATTATCAATGTTGAAAACAGTTTGTGGAAATCTTGATACATTTTTTTCAGGACTAGTTGTTGATGAATAGAATGCTCAAAATAACAGCATTTATTTGAAAGTCTTTACTGTCTCTTTTGATGCATTTAATGCATCTTACTGAATTAAAGTATTAATTTCTTTCAAAAAAAAAAAAAACTTCTGAACGGTAGTGTTTTTCACTACCACAGTGGAAGATTACACCAGTGACCTCTGACCCTGTTGAGAAGTCACCCCAAAGCAAGACCTTCAGAATGAGTCACAATTCCACAAATGATATACCCAGACACAATCTGCATCCTGTAGTCATAAATCAGGAGAACTACATGAGCTCAAACCACTCTGCGGAGGCAATGTCATAAACTTTCTAAAAAAAAAGTTCTTTCCCCAGTGTCCTCCATGCTACAATATGACATTTCCACAGGAAGTGACTCACGGGATGTGGGTGTGTTGCAGTGTACTGCTACAACGTTTTGCAACACAAAACAATGCCCCACGGTTTAGATATTCACTTTGCTGTTTGGGTCTAAATAAAAGACTAATGTCTGATGTACTAGAAATACACACTGAGAACAGAATCAACACTCAGATAAGATCAGCGCCAGGATGCGATGTTGGAAAATTTCACTCAACGCAGCATGCTGTAAAGATAAAAAAGTGAATACATTGATGAGAATGATAGAAACAGTTAAGGTAGATGATTCAATGAAATCATTTAATGACTTTTTTTTTTTTGTCTTTCTGATCTAGTTGAGCTCTCCACACTAAGTCTGTCCGAGGGCTGCTTTGGTGTGCTTAGGGCTCTTTACGAGACCACTACAGTCGATGTGACCCTCAACCTTTTGGATGCTCAGAAAAAGAACGAGCTTGCTCTCCAGATCTGTGAACGTTTAAGTTGTGGCCGTGTTTTCAAGCACAGCACGACTGCAACAGTGCACAATGGCACTTGTCTTGCAGACTGCATCCTGAGAGACTCAAAACTGCACAACTGCACTACAGCCGCAAAAGGCGACTGCATGAATGCAACTGAAGTAATTTGCGGTAAGTCATCTGAGATCTTCTCAGAGATCTTTTGATAAGTGTTCTATTTTTGTTTCATTGCTGTAATTGTGCTTTGTTTGGGGTGACCACCAGAGCACCAGGCTGTCCGATTGGTTGGAGGACGTGATAGCTGTGCTGGTCGGGTGGAGCTGCTGCATTCTGGGAATTGGGGAACAGTGTGTGATGATGATTTTGACATCTATAGTGGACATGTAGTATGTGCCCAGCGGAAATGTGGAAGTGCGATAAGATTGGTCTCTTTTGGGCCTGGAACAGGTAGCATCCACATCAACCAAATAAAATGCAATGGCTCCGAGAGCAGCTTATGGAAATGCAGCTCAATCAACACCACTGCCAGCAACTATTGTGGACATAAGGAAGATGCTGGCGTTGTGTGTTCAGGTACTATACACATTCTGTATACTCAATGGGCAAGTGCTAAATAACGTAAAACTCTACTCTTTTCTACGCAAAGGTGAATTGAGTATTTCACAGTATTTTCAACTGGAAAATATATAGAGTGGGGAATTTTTTACTTGGCAGGAATTGATTTGATAGTAAAAAGTGGACATTACATACCTGATTGTAGAATACAAGTTTGTTTAAGCAATATTAAATAGCTTTTGTCAATTTGATATTATCTAAGCAGTCCACATGGCCTAAATGATGTCAAAAGAAAAGAAAGCAAATTAATATATTTAGAAATGACAAATACAGTTTTAGGAGCACTTTATTTAACAGTGTCCTTGTTAGAATGTACTTACTATAGTAATAATGGTAAATTACGCAAATTATACGCAACTAAGCCTAAACCAAACCATTATCTTAACACTAACCCTATATAGTAAGTAATGTATAAGTATGGTCAGGGGTGCACATAAGTTTTTCAGTCTGGTTCTCATGAGAGCACCTGGAGAGTTGGTTTGGTAATCACACTGCATATAGTGTAACTCATTAAATATAAATAAAAATACTACAATTAATAATAGTGATAATAGTATTAATGTACTTTTTTATATTTTAAAATAAACGATAATACTATTACATTTTAAAATAAAAAGTGAGTATTAAATAAAAATACAGTTATTTTATAGTACACTTAAAATGCAATGCTAGTATTTAAATGTTTTAAAATTTATTTTTATTTATTTATTTTTTTTTCATATAATAAACGAGCTGTTATTTTTGCGGGGTGCCTGTAAGTAAAACTGCCGGTTTTAGCGCTGCCAAGTGAAGCGCATCAGTGAATGAAATGTCAGTTTTGCATTTTGCTGTGAAAACAGCAGCTCATAGTCTAGATGTATGCTTTCAGTTCGAATGGAAATCTTATACGGTTTTACAGTTAGTCGTCTAAAAGGGTGATTGTGCATTAAGAACTGTCAACCATGTTGCTACCCAAATAAGCGATCTGAATTTATTTACACAGAGCATTTTTATTTTGGTCGCGCATGCGCACCTACGCACCACTTATGTGCACCAGACTATGGTAATGTTAGTAATGTGGTTAATTAACATTACTTAATACTTAATTGTATAATTATACTGTTACAAGGACACCTTAAAATCAAGTGTAATCCATTTTTGTTTGGAATAACATACACTGGTGAATTGTTCAGTAAGACCAGGACATAATGACAGTAAATACGGACAGTTTCAACTTCGTGTTGACTTGAGCATCAAAACATTTGATTTGTAGACACCAACTTTTTGTGCCAAAACTTAGACACCAAATTTCCTGTTTGTATATGAGATCATAGTACGTGACCTCTTAAGGTTACCATAATTTCACTGAAACGCAGGTCAGAATTAACTTTTTAGTGTGGTGGGAGAGGATTTCCATGTTAGTTGGTCTAAAAAATTAGACAAAAGTAGGGCAGGCTTACTACAGTATTTCTGAAATGTCAAAGCACACATATATAACCTTTAGCTTGTTAGTGTCTTGTGAAATCCAGTCTGACAGGTCTTGGTAATTTGTACTCCTTTAATGTATCCAGTGGATTAAATGTCTTTCATACAGAAAGTGTTGAGATCATAACCACAAGCGGCACAACCGAGCTGAACTTGGTAACTCTGGTGGCAGGTGATGCTTCAGTTCCTTCAGTTTAAAAAGAAAAATAAATAATTAAAACAGTGACATAATCTACATGATTTCTGTTAATATAAATCTTTGTTTATTTTAGTGTCAACTACAGTGGCAGCTACAGAAGGAAACAGTGGTGTTTCAGCAGCAGCGATTGGCTGTGTCATCTTATCTATTGCTCTGCTTATGGTTATTGTTTTAAATGCTGCTGCCTATGTGCATTTCAAAAGAGCAAAAGGCAAGTGTAAGCACGTTTTACATTCAAAGCACTACTCACTCATATCTTCTGAAGCGGTGGAAACAGTGGCATCGGAATGTTGTAATAGGGTGTTAGAAAGTAAATACTATCCACTGTACTAAAATAACTGACTATGAATATACAGTGGCACCAAAAAATATTCAAACAATTTATACACTTTACTCACATAAAAAAAGTGGCATCAGAAAATAAATAACATGTTTTCTTAGAACTAAATGAAAAGGAACTGAGCAAATAGAGCTGAGGTACAACAAACAGACTTGCAGTTATTTTTATCATTATCTAATTCTGAGAACATCTCTGCGTTGTGTTAAACATACTGTATTGTTATAAACTTCAAAGGAATTTACTGACTTCTTGGCCAATTTCTGTGTGCATTCAGTGTATTCCATTCAAATAACAGGAAATTCTTTTTTATAGAACATGAAGAGCGTCAAACCTTTTGTGAACTATTAACTCGTTCTTTTGATTTTAGCTAATACGACAATACAAAAGCTTAAGGCAACAGCTTAGTGCTGCATGGGGAAGTTTAAGCCATTTGTTTTTCATCCTCTTTGCCAACAGAATGTGTGATTCACCAACAACACAGTAATCCTCACACAAGCTTGGAGAACCAGTCCAATGCACAGATGGGAATCTATAGCACACAATCTGTCCACACTGCTAGGGGGTATCAGTATGGTTTGTATTGCTATTGTTTTTATTTTCTATGTCCTCATAACTGAATATATATTTTTAGTATTTATTATATATTATAAATATTATTAAATATATTTCAGAGTATGGTCTGCTTTTATATGTAGTTTTAAGCCATATTTTTTATTTCACAGAATATGAATTAAATCTATCATTATTACGAATAGTATTAACATAATTTAATACTATTATTATACTAAATTATTTCTATATTTATTTAAATATATGATTCAGTTTTAATAAACTGGGTCTGTAATTATATATAAAATGCTAAAAGTTATGTCTTGTCTACCTTTAGTGATGTTCTGTTTTGTCATTTCTATAATGGTCAAACTTAAAATTTTGCAATGTTTTTCACTCCTCAGAAAGTCTTGGCCCGAGAATGAGCTCAAACTATGGCCGCAGATTTAACAAGAGAACAAATCGACCCACTCACAGCTCTGACAGCTCCTCTGAGTCAGACTATGAATATCACAACAGCGATCGACCACAAAGACTGCATCTGAACTCATCAAGTGTGTTGGTTTTAACAGACAACACAACTATTGCAGATGACCACAAATATCAGCTAAAATAGATCAAATCAGTCCTTATTTAAAATTACACACATCAGCGAAAGAGTCGTTTTACACAAAATCATAAGCCATTTTTACATGAAACAGAGTCTGTGAGTGTCGGTGGAGGAAAATAGTTACCTTTTATAATTTAGTTCGCATTATCTACAGTGGGTACGGAAAGTATTCAGACCCCCTTAAATTTTTCACTCTTTGTTATATTGCAGCCATTTGCTAAAATCATTCAAGTTCATTTTTTTCCTCATTAATGTACACACAGCACCCCATATTGACAGAAAAACACAGAATTGTTGACATTTTTGCAGATTTATTAAAAAAGAAAAACTGAAATATCACATGGTCCTAAGTATTCAGACCCTTTGCTCAGTATTTAGAAGCATCCTTTTGATCTAATACAGCCATGAGTCTTTTTGGGAAAGATGCAACAAGTTTTTCACACCTGGATTTGGGGATCCTCTGCCATTCCTCCTTGCAGATCCTCTCCAGTTCTGTCAGGTTGGATGGTAAACGTTGGTGGATAGCCATTTTTAGGTCTCTCCAGAGATGCTCAATTGGGTTTAAGTCAGGGCTCTGGCTGGGCCATTCAGGAACAGTCACGGAGTTGTTGTGAAGCCACTCCTTCGTTATTTTAGCTGTGTGCTTAGGGTCATTGTCTTGTTGGAAGGTAAACCTTCGGTCCAGTCTGAGGTCCTGAGCACTCTGGAGAAGGTTTTCGTCCAGGATATCCCTGTACTTGGCCGCATTCATCTTTCCCTTGATTGCAACCAGTCGTCCTGTCCCTGCAGCTGAAAAACACCCCCACAGCATGATGCTGCCACCACCATGCTTCACTGTTGGGACTGTATTGGACAGGTGATGAGCAGTGCCTGGTTTTCTCCACACACACCGTTTAGAATTAAGGCCAAAAAGTTCTATCTTGGTCTCATCAGACCAGAGAATCTTAATTCTCACCATCTTGGAATCCTTCATGCAGGCTTTCATGTGTCTTGCACTGAGGAGAGGCTTCCGTCGGGCCACTCTGCCATAAAGCCCCGACTGGTGGAGGGCTGCAGTGATGGTTGACTTTCTACAACTTTCTCCCATCTCCCGACTGCATCTCTGGAGCTCAGCCACAGTGATCTTTGGGTTCTTCTTTACCTCTCTCACCAAGGCTCTTCTCCCCCGATAGCTCAGTTTGGCCGGACGGCCAGCTCTAGGAAGGGTTCTGGTCGTCCCAAACGTCTTCCATTTAAGGATTATGGAGGCCACTGTGCTCTTAGGAACCTTAAGTGCAGCAGAAATTTTTTTGTAACCTTGGCCAGATCTGTGCCTTGCCACAATTCTGTCTCTGAGCTCTTCAGGCAGTTCCTTTGACCTCATGATTCTCATTTGCTCTGACATGCACTGTGAGCTGTAAGGTCTTATATAGACAGGTGTGTGGCTTTCCTA
Organism: Spinibarbus caldwelli; assembly: GCA_039654775.1. Taxonomy (NCBI): domain Eukaryota; kingdom Metazoa; phylum Chordata; class Actinopteri; order Cypriniformes; family Cyprinidae; genus Spinibarbus; species Spinibarbus caldwelli. Next base: position 27,645,003 of record CM077227.1, on the reverse strand, counting down.
ATCAAGTCCAATCAGTATAATCAAACACAGCTGGACTCAAATGAAGGTGTAGAACCATCTCAAGGATGATCAGAAGAAATGGACAGCGCCTGAGTTAAATATATGAGTGTCACAGCAAAGGGTCTGAATACTTAGGACCATGTGATATTTCAGTTTTTCTTTTTTAATAAATCTGCAAAAATGTCAACAATTCTGTGTTTTTCTGTCAATATGGGGTGCTGTGTGTACATTAATGACGAAAAAGAAAAATGAACTTAAATGATTTTAGCAAATGGCTGCAATATAACAAAGAGTGAAAAATTTAAGGGGGTCTGAATACTTTCCGTACCCACTGTACATTAGAGAGGGCTTTCAGACACACCACACTGCAACTGTTGAGCACACAATCTCCCTTATGAAAGTTTAAAGCTGTTTTGAATGTGAAGAGACAATAGAGAGAAAATGGGGCAAAATGTTATGCACTACCATTCAAAAGTTTGGGGTCGATAAGATTTTTATTTTTGAATTAAGTGTTTTATGCTTACCAAGACAGCATGTATTTGATCCAAAATACAATAAAACACAGAAATATTGTGAAATCATTGCCATTTTAAATAACTGTTTTCTGTTTTAACTTATTTTAACATCTACATTATTTTTGCATTGGCAAAGCTGAATTTTCAGTATCATCATTCCAGTCTTCAGTGTCATGTGATCCTTCACAAATAATTCTAATATGCTAATTTGATGCTCAGGAAACATTTATTATTATTACTAGTAAATGCAGTTGTGCTGCTTGATATTTTTGTGGAAACTGATACGTTTTTGCTCTATTTTTTTGCAACAATGTAAAAGTTTATACTTTAACTTTAGATTAATTTTACACATCCTTGCTGAACAAAAAATAATCTTATTTTTGAACAGTAGTGTACAGATTAAAATAATCCACTAGTTTATCTGTTTTAGCATTGTGGACATAGCACATATTCTTGTTAAAGAAGTCAAGGCTGTGCATTAAATAATAAACAGTGACTTGTGAGGAACCACATTTAATATGTATGAATTCTGTCAAGCAGGAGATGTGAATGACATGGACAGTACATGCTCTGGAGAAAGACGTGTACACAATGTAGAAATTAGCATGGACACCTTCCAAAAGTCAGGTAAACACAAATAAATCAATCACATTTCTGGGAAATTTTACACTTACCTAAAATTGATAGTTTTTACCAAAAGAAAAATCCACTGATATTTTGTTTCTTTGTTATGAAGGTGATAAACCCCCACTGTCTTTTGGTGCTCCTGACACACACAGGCAACGTATGCAGATTTCATGTGACAGTATTTGTTCAACATTTAATAAGGAAATAAATTGCAAATGTATACATTTTTCTTTCCCCTATACACAGCCGAATATAAGAATGATACAAGCAGTACTTCTTCTGGAGAGTTCTATCAAAACACAAAGACTGACATGGACAACATTCTCCAATCACGTATGCACAAAAAAAAAAAAAAAATAAAATAAAATAAATATATATATATAAAAAAAAAATCATATTCTGGGTTCAGCATATATATATTGATTTACCTTTATTTGATTAATCCAACGACAATATGCCCGGGTGCCATAATATTGATAAATCATTATGAATATTTGGTAGCACTTTACAGTGAAGTCCCATTAGTTTGTGTAAGTTGATGCATTACAAAAAGCAAAGAGCAATACATTTTTTTCAGCAATACAGAATTCATCTTTGATTACGTTAGTTAATGCAAATACAACTGTTCATGTTAGCTCAGGTCCATTAAATAATATTAACATGCAATTTTTGATTTTAATCAAGATTTATTAAATGCTAATATTTGAACGGTTTTCCCTTATGAAGCACTTCAAGAAAAGCCACCATTGACACACTTGTCTTATGGTGACCATCACTTACCTGCAACTGACAATAAAGGTAAAATGCCGATTTAACACTGATGAAACATCAGATTTTGAAAATTGTATTTTTAGTAAGGAAATAAATTCCAGATTTATGAACCCTCTTTTGTCTCTAGGAGTAGATGTGAATGATTCAAGCAGTACATCTTCTGGCGAGTTCTATCAAAACACAGAGACCGACACTGACAAGAATTTCATGCCACGTATGTAAAAATAAATCATTTAATTAATTTAACCCAGAGAGAACATGTTTAGGTGTATCCACGAATATCTTTTTCCCCTAAAGAAGGTGAGGAAAGAACATCATTGCATGAAAAGTCACCATTTGCACCCCTGTCTTATGGTGACCATCACTTACCAAACCCTGACAGTCAAGGTAAAGCTCTTGATGAAATCCCAGATTGTAAAAACATCTTCCACTTTTAAGGTTAAACAGTATCATGTAGTAGGGAAATAAATTTCAGATTTATGAATTCTCTTTTGTCTTCAGCGGTGGATGTGAATGATTCAGACAGTACAACTTCTGGTGAGTGCTATCAAAACACAGAGATCGACATGGACAACAGTCTCCAGTGTGGTAGGTTCACATAAATCATTTAATATTGAGGCTTGAAGGGTATTTTCACTGAGCCTTCTGAGGATTCATTCTGTCAGGTAAATCTCGTGTATCTGTTTTCTCTAGAAGACGAGGAAAGCCCATCCCTTCCTGAGAAGTCACTACAGACACCCCACAGCACTCAGATGACAGGAAACACTGCTGGTTACAGCAGCTCATATGTACCTGTCGCCCACAGTCAAGGTACTTATTTGATTTAACAATGTGACAGGATTGACAACTGTGTATTTTGATAGGGATATGTGTGAATTCTTCTGTGCTTGGCAGATGGGAATGATTCAGACAGTACTTCATCAGAAGAGTGTTATCAAAACACAGAGATTGATGAAGACGCCTTTCATCATTATGGTATGAATGAAACATACAGTATATAAAAGCCATTTTAAGTTTTGCAAGACCACAAGTACATTATTCTAATTCATTGAAAATATTTCATTATAATTATATCACCAGCAGAACAATTTGAGAAGTTTAATTAAAAAATTTAAAGTTTGAATAGTGACCCAGAAATGGTGCAGAATCTTTAATATTGCACCCTTCATCTTGTTGTAACTTTTCTATTTTAAATATATTTTTCAATATTTCCAGGTTTAAATTACACTACTGCACTACTAAAGTTTGGGTTCAGTAAGACTTTTTTTAAATTTAATTTTTAAGAGTGCTGCCACACATTATTTTTTTCCACTCAATTATGTCATAATAATGAGATTTTCTGGTAATAACGAGATATGTCATTAAAATGACATCTTTTCTCATAATAACGAGATGTTGTGTCATTAAAACAACATCTTTTCTCATGATAACAAAATGTTATGTCATTAAAATGACAATTATCTCATTAAAACAACATTTTCTTGTAATAACGACATTGTCATTAAAATTATGTTTTTAATGGTTTGAATTTATTTCGTTTTAAGAAACAGAAAAGCTAGATTTATATACATATGTATATATAACATAATATCTATATGTCATTTAAACAAGATAAATTTGTTTTAACGACATATCTTGTTATGATAGAGTAAAAAAAAAAAATGTGTATCTGCAATGCGTCACTGTATTTTAATGATAAATGACGTTATTACGAGAAAAAAAATGTTTTAACGACATATCTTATTACGAGAAAAGATGTCATTTTAATGACATATCTTGTTATTATAACATAATTAAGTGGAAAAAATGTGTGGCAGCAATTCTCGATTCTCTTTATTCACCGTAAATGTTATTATACAGCAATGCTGCAATTTATTTATTGCACCAGTAAAAACATTTATTATGGTACAGAATATTTCTGTTTAAAATAAATGCTTTCCTTTTGATCTTTCTATTATGTAATCCTGAAAAATTATGCATTATGTTTTCGAAAAATGCAGCAACTTAGCATAATATAATGATTTCTGAAGGATCATGTAAATTAAAATTTAAAATGTAGTAAAATAAGGTTTTATTAATTGTAATATTTCACAATATTAATGTTCTTATTGTATTTTTGATCAAATACGATTTTTTGAAACAAATCTTACAAGCCCAAATAAATAATATACATATATATATCTTTATTTGACCATCTAAATACTCTCTATTCTGTCTTATTTTTATTACAAAAAAAAACAAACATGATCCTCTATCACTTGCATATTTATTCTCTAAGTTAGTTTTTCTTTGAAAACTAACACTAGCTTTCTTTTTCTATTCTATCTACTTGTTTCTTAAAAAAACAAACAAAAAAAAAACACTAGGTTTCTTTCTTCTACGTATATCTACTTCATTTCTTAAACAAAAAAAAAAACAAAAAACCTTGCTATGTGTACTACGTTAGGCTAACCAAGACTTGTCATAGCGCTTGCATGTTGTTGCTCTTTTGTTGGTTTTGATTGCTTCTATTGTCCTCATTTGTAAGTCGCTTTGGATAAAAGCGTCTGCTAAATGAATAAATGTAAATATACACATTTAACTCTTTTAAGAACCTTTTAAACATTGTAATCAAAAGGAAATATCTAAAAACATGTAACTAAAATTGTCTCTTGTTTTTGAAAGGTGAGGAAAGCCCATCACTTCCTGAGATGTCTTTTCAGAATCCTCACATTGCACAGATGACAGAAAGTACTGATGGTTACGGGGACCATCATGTACCTAGAAACCTCAGTCAAGGTACCTCTTGTACTTAACCATGTGACAGTACTTCTCCGCTCAGAGAGCTTCCTTTCAGAAATCCCCCAACTCTTTTGAACCTGGATCGTTTGTACAGAAAACCTAAACCTTAAAGCAAGCAGTATGAAAGTAAAACACAAAATAATGACAACTTTCTATTATTTTAGAAACAGATAACAGCAGCACAGCATCAGAGGCATCGTACGTTAATGTACCACCTAAAAAAGAGAGTGAGGACCATTCTGCTGCATCTTCAGAGAGCGACTATGATGAAGCTGGAACCTGGTGAAATCAATAACTGCAAGAGATTTTTCTGAGCAGGTAAAATATAAAAAACTTCAAAAACACACATCACTCTTTTAATTCTTGATTCTCTTTATTCTGTGGACAATGATGTGCATTTATTATTTAGGACAGATGATTCACAACACGTCCCTGAAAACCAAGGAATGTAACAGATGGGCCCTTGCAATACCTGAGTGTTTCTTAAAGAATATTCTGAAAGAACAGAAAAAAACTGGACATTGTTTTTCTACTTTATACTAAACATTAAACTATAATTAACCATTCTATTATTAGCCTCAGATGGATCCAATCTATTTTTTTTTTAATTCTCAACTGTGCAAAATGTCAAAAAAAATTGCATGTGTATTTAGAATATTTGTATATGTTACAGCCTTTCATTATTCAATATTATAGTCTACATAATATAAACCAGCTACAGTGTTTTATCATTCTAAGGGAGAATGTAGTGTCAACATAGAGACTCACAATTACTTCACACAAAAGCAAAAAACTACACTCAGTGAAGAAAACAAAACAACTTTTTGTTTTCCAGCCCCACAAACTGCACAAAGCAAATCTTGAAAATGGCCAGCATTCTCTTTTGTGAGGAGGAGAGCATGCAACACTTGCTGGTGGACAGATAAGATTTTAGAGGAGAACCGTTGCAGACTCATGTTCATACTTTGTGTTTGCCGCAAACCCACTTTAGCTGCTGTTGTTCCCTCAGGTCAGAGAGCGACACGGCTGAGTGCCAGCTACACTGACAGGCGTACGCACGCCCACCCTTTTTCCTTCTCAGTTTGGCTTTTAGTTTGTGATGGTCCGGCATGTTATTCCTAAAGAAGGGGACAGAAGAAAAGCTTTGTGAGGATTTGAATATTTGTCTGTCTTTGTAGTTCACAAATGTCCAATTCAACCTGGAGTAATCCATCACACAGTTGGCTCACTGCTTTAGTTTATCTAATGAACTTTATCGTCAACTGCAAACCTCTTTTTTTTTTTTGTATATTTACAAAACAAATTGCAAAAACTATTATCTTAACTATTATCTTACTGGTGCTGGATGCTGTGGACGAACAAAAATATAAGAAAGTTCTAAAGTCCTCTGGATACCCTAGACTCATGTCACCCTAGGAACAATAATAATAATAATAATAATAATAATAATATATGATATAATAATAAATGTATGAAAATAATAATAAAAAAAGTTTATATTTTGCACTAAGGACCATTTTATAATTTAGATTTCTAGATTTTTTCCCCACAATAATAAAAGCACATTTCTGAGAACCCAGTGCACATAGGAAAGCTGAAAGTTCCTGAGGTCCCATTTCACCCCAGTAACCTAATAAAAATAATAATAATAATAACAATATGTGAAAATTATCCCCTGGTTTCACAGACAAGGCTTAAGCATAGTCCCAGACTAAAATGTAAGTCTGAGCTGTTTAAACTGAATGAAACTTGCACTGATTGATTTTAAAACATGTCAGTGTCTTTGTTTTGTCTCAAGATGCAAACCAGTAATGTTTTTTTCTTACATTCTTACAAAATGTAAAAATTACTTAAATGTCCTAATTGAACGATGGCCTAATCCTGTCTGTGAAACCAGGCCTATAAGTAATAGTAATAAAAAATAATATTGTTTATATTTTGCACACAAAAAAATGGAAGCCTATTTTAAGGACCATTTTATTTACATTTATAGGACTTTGTTTATTATTATTATTTTTCCACAACAATAAATCCGAATCTTAAATGCAAGAACCATTAATTTGAAGACCTAATGATCACATGGTTCAAAACAGCATTACAGAGTTAATTTTTCAAGCTATCCAGATGTCCTTGGGAGTTTTTAAGTCCTTCGCAGACAGTTTGCAACTATTTCAAGTTGTTAAAAACTCCTGATATGGACTGTCAACCATAAAGTATTCATATTTCAGAAGTATAAAGGTTTCTTTCTATGCTATTCTATCTTGTACTTTAAACTACAGCAAGTAATATACTCAATATATGCAGCTACAATCCTGAACAGATGGTTTCTAGATTTATCATCTCTTTAAAACGGGAAGCCTCGTGTTCAAGTTTTTAAAGGTTCATTGACAAATTCCAACCACATTCTCTCCTCATTAAAGTTGCAAGCTTGAACATCATTAAAACACAAAGACCCTTCAGTTTAAGAGCTCGGCTGTGTCTGAGCACGCAGCAAAGTGCATCATGGCCTAAATATGGAAGATAACAACATAAAAGACATGGTGCGAATGATTCACTGTCTGTTTGATGCAAAAGTTGAGTGAGACGCTGCAAGACACTGTGCTGAAGATAATAAGGAAATGACGCAGTCCGGAGGAAAAAAGGTTTCATGCTAAAAAGATGGCGTGTCGCGTTGTTGAATGCTTGTCCATATCAGCATGTCCTAATTTAAAAAAGCTTATCTTATAAGAGGGTAACATGATGCCTTCAACAAAGACATCATTAACTGGCATACTGATGCTGTGCAAAAACAAGCCTGTTTGAGGCAGTCTAAGAATATCAATGAATTGATAATGAATGAACAAACTGCTGCTTCTGCTACAGTGGGACACATGGATCAATGCTGCCCCCTCCTGATCAAATGATGTTCCCCCCTGATACCTTACCTGAAAAATAAATAGTCACAGGAGGAGTCCCATTCCTGATCCTCAAACATGATAACGCTGAAATCGCAAGACGTACATCTTAATCGATTGCAGGCCCTTCAAAAACAAGACAATTCTTGTTACAGACCACAGTCAGAATAAATTTGCACGTCTAAATAAATCTATCATACAATCTCAAAGGGGGAAATATGTTTGTGATGGTGGTTGTTAATATTGTGTTCATTAAATTATCATTGCAATATGCATGTGGCCCTCAAGTCCAGGCGAGATTGACTCTGATGTAATTTTCACCTTTGAGAAACGCTGGTTCCAATACCGTGTGCTACAGAACTTCCACCAAGAAACACAGGACAACATCTGCTTGAGGAAAAAAGAGAAAGTTAATCAGTAACAATCTTGAATCTAGTTGTCCCATGTTTGAAAGGCTCAATTTCTCCTTTAAAACTCCTACATATTTGGATGTTTATGAAAACTAAGAAACTAAAAACTTACTTCTTGTACACTGTCTGAGAACATGAATCACTTGTGGAAGTCTTAGCTGCAATAGATTCCTGTTAGTTCATGAGAGATTTTACAGACTCACTGTCAACACATGCACTGTAAACAACAATTGGCAATATTAAACTGGAAAAAGTACGTTTACTTTGTTCATTGATCATGAGGTTTTGTCCAGTTATTTGACTTACATGAGTGCTGATGGGTTGATAGTCATCATCCAGTATTTCCTGCAGCATAGCGTCAATATCATCATTGTCATGTTGAGATCTTTTGCATCCTTGTTTTCTGAAAACAGTCGAAATGTTACAGTTTTGTCTTGGAAGAATCTGGTTTTGTTCAGGTCTTGGAGATTATGTGTACATTATAGCCATGTGAGGATTCTGTTAGCCTCATGGTAAACCCTTTCATCATTTTAGTCTGGCTGGCAACACAGTGTTTGTACATCTACACCGTATTAAAAGTGTTTAGCTATGACTGTATACACAAAGGTTTTAGTTTTATAATATCTGCAGTAGTCTTGTAAGTTAGCTCGGGTGCTAATCTCGTTAGCTTACTTACTAACGTTACCTAGACTGTTTCTTGTCCTCGGGGTTCGCGCATTTTTGGTCCGTTTGTTTTAAAGCATAAGTTGATTGTTTGGACGCAGACGTGCTGCAACAAAACTTTGATTCGACTTCGTCAAGTAAATCATCCAGATCATCCGCCATGATTATCCGGTGGAGCACGCCACGACTGTTACCATAGAAACGCGTGGATCATTGCTATCCAGTCAAAAGTGCGTAATATAACTAGTCAAATTCTACAAAATCAACTTTACTGTCCTGTTAAACATAATATTACCGTGCTCTGGAAGCTGACCTAACGCTTCCGGTTTGCTGGTTGGTGTAAGTTCAAGAACGGAAAATGATTCGTTGTCGGCAGGATTCGAACCTGCGCGGAGAGACCCCAATGGATTTCTAGTCCATCGCCTTAACCACTCGGCCACGACAACTCACATACTCATACTTTTTATAGGTCGAAGACTTTTGTTTAAAATTAAAAAGTAAAGAATAAATATAAACTATGTATAAATAACATATTATTTGGCTACGGTCAATTATGCAGAAACGCGTAAGAAAATTATTTATCGCGTAAGAAAACTTTTATCTTTTGAGATGACTTACGTCGCGGTCAGACTCCGATTATTAATGACAAAATAACCTTATATAATTCATCCACTAAGTTTCATGGTTGAGTGCATATAGTGTGTCATTTGGGACGCAGTGGTAGTATTAAAACTACTTTAAGTACTAAATATTCCAACGTGTTTCCTTGTGGAGGAATAGGGGTGGCAATTTTTAATGTATTTAAAATGATGTATTCATTTACTATTCTATTGTTTTAAGTTTAACATGACTTAAATCGTTTTAAATTGGTCTTGTTATTTTTTCTATTCAAAATGATTTATTTTATTTTATTTTAAACACGAAAACTGCAATGCAATGCAAAGCAAAAAATAAATCACAGTAATTCCACTCACTTAACTGCAGGGGGCTCCAAAATCTCAAAAATACACAAAATCACACACAGCTGTTTTAAAGTCGCGACGATCGAAACATTTGGGGATTTGATTCCATCCATCGTCTGCTAATTGCGTGGAGACAAGCAGACCTGAATGTGAGCTTTTAGTCGGTTGAAAGGGGCGGGTTTAAGCGGACTAAATTATTGAAGTCCGACCACACTATAGCAGAGAGGTCTGTCCTTTCACCGGAAGATCGAGTTGACCTTTGTGTAAAAATAAATAAATATGAGTCGTTTACAAAAATATCAATATAATGCATTTAGATACGATGAATTTTCATTTTATTCTGACCTTAAAATAGAAATTCATAACCTTTTGCATTATTAAACTGATAATGTCTGTCTTAGTTTTATTTGTCATTCATAAACTTGATCTCACAAATGGAAAAACATATCGTTCCCTGACCGGGAATCGAACCCGGGCCGCGGCGGTGAGAGCGCCGAATCCTAACCACTAGACCACCAGGGAGTGGGTGCATACTGGTTGTTCTGTGTAAGCATGTATAAATAAACATATTGTGGCAGCATGATTACGTACAGCTTTGTACCCTACAATAAACAATGTTATTCTCAAGTCTGAAATTAAGAAATCCACCAAAGAACTGAAAAATATACAGATTTTATTTCATTATGAGATAGTAAAAACAGCATCGGATTGAAAATTGTATTATCCAAAACACAATAAATTAATACATAAAATACATTTACAAAAATGTGACTTATTTATGCTGGTGATAATGATGGAACAGGTTTGCGAAATTTACTCTGGAGGAACACTCGGGGAACACACAGACCCTCTTTTTTATTCACAGTTTCTCTCAACACATACTCGTTCACAAGAGTCTCAAATCCTGCCTGTTGGAACAAACCAGCCAAGTACTCTATGAGAAGAACAGTTGGAAAACAAACCAATTACAAACAAAACATTAACTTCAATGCAGTAAAACAGATAATTAAAAAGAAACAAATGCTAAACTGACCTCTTGAAAAGAAAAAGGAACGGGTCCCATCCTGTCTTACGTAGAAATTCTCGCCCAGCTTGTTGCCAGACTTAAACCTCAACATGGCATGATCATACAGTCCGTAGTCCCTGAAGAGGACAATACCTCCTGGTCTTAATACCTGTCAGTTTGTTTGAAAGAAGAAATAAATTACTTCATAACGCATAGAAAGTGCATTATGAAAAATCACTTTATAAGTTTACTCATGTTTAACAAAATGTTGATGCACTGTGAAAGAGTTTCAGTCTTACAACGTGATCAGCAGTACCTTATAAATTTGTTCCAGGGCTTTCTGCATCTTGTCAGGATGGATTGCAGACAGAACAAATATTAATGTGGCTACATCCACTGTCTCCACTTGTATGGTGGCCTGGAGATCATCTTTAGTGAGGTCACACTGAAACGCAAGGCATCGCTCGGTGCAATACAAGGCATTTTGCTGCAATAATAATGAATAATCATAAATAAAGGCAGAATGCATGTAAACAATTAGCTTATAAATGTGCAACATTTTAAGATTGACCAGATGTGGGTTTTAAAGTGAGAAAAAACACAGCTTGGTCACTTTTACCTTCACAAACTCAACAGCTCGTGGAGAGAAGTCACAAGCATAAATGAAGATACTGAGATCCTCTTCCAGAAGAGGGAAAATACAGTTTCCAACCCCACAGCCAGCCTCCAATAACACCAGCTTCTGCCCCTGAGACTGAGACAATACATGTAAATTACAATCATCTACACAAACCCAAACATGCTATAGCAAATGCATGCAATATCTCTTACCTCTCTGCAGTTTTTCAGTTCGTCAAACTCTCTGGTAGTCCAGTGCCTGTCTTTGAAAAAGTTCGTCGTGTTTCTTTTATAAAACAAGTCCCAGTTTTTCTGAGCATCCGCTTCGAGTTTCTGCTGCTTGAAGTCTGACACTAAGACGCGGTCATTGCTGAGTTTGTCCAGCTCTTCTGGAGTCAGGGTCCTTTCACTCAGACCACTGGACTGATGGAGAGAAGCAGGACTGGATTCCACTGACATGATCTTTACGGTTAAACTAAGACAGCGGCTTAAAATAAGATGCGGTGAAGTTTTACGTTCATAGAAGTCACAGCGCTTTATGTTTGATAAAATGTTACACGTAACTAACCACCTCAACGATAAAACGCAAAAAAACAGCAGTTTCAGTTACATATATGTACTTAAACTACCTGTATATTAAGCGAGCTAAATGATTAAGATTAAAATATTCGCGTGTTTAATAAGAAACTCACTGTTTTAAACCGCAGCGTGTTGTCGTTCTACTCTGCGTCTGTCTCACTCGCGCAAAAGCATTGCGGTGATGAAGGAACAGAATAACAGTCACTGCCACCTACTGGACTGGATGAGACGCGCACAGCGACCTGGTTAAACTGAGAAAACGATAAAAACACTTTTTATTGGTATCAGCTATGATATGCGGGGCCAGATTCTTGTATGTGGAGACATTTCAAACGTTTTATCATTTTAACCTTCTAAACAAATCAATAAGGGAAGGACACTTTAAGTTAAAAAAAAACAGTCGATTTCTCCTATTATTACATTTGTTTCTTTTGTGAATTTATGTATTTATTCAACTGAAACTCTTACAAATTTATTTATCATTACATTTTATTCTTAAAGGCCTATTGTTATTGTTGGGGTAATTTTTCAGCATACTAGAAAAGTGTTGTATAGCAGTATAAACATGGATCATAATTTTGTTATTTATACATGTATACACTACCGGTCAAAAGTTTGAAATAATCCAGATTTATGTTTTTAAAAGAAGCCTCTTATGTTCACCAATTTAGTTGATCAAAAATACAGTAAAATCAGCAATACTATAAAGTATTATGACAATTTCAAGTGACTGTTTTCTATGTGAATATAAATGTAATTTATTCCTGTGATGGCAAAGCTGATTTTTCAGAAGTCATTACTCTTCAGTATCACATGATCCTTCAGAAATCATTCTAATGTGCTGATTTGGTGCTAAAGAAAGAGTTTTCATTATCTTTTTTGAAAACCATTTTTGCTTCCTAATTATTTTGTGGGAACCTTTATATTTTGAAATATATTTAAATAGAAAAGTACTTTAAATTGTATTAATATTTAACAATATTAGCTGTTTTTACTGTATTTTCATCTATAAGAGACTTCTTTTAAAAAAAAAAGGTTAAAAAACTTAATTATTCCAAACTATCTATTTCTGTATTAATACTATTATTCACAGAGAAATTTAAGTGCAGTCTTTAAATGTGATAAATTACAAATAATGGAAGATATCACAGATTTGTATCTTGAAACAGTTAATACCTATCACCAAACACTTAAGGCTAAGCTACTGTTGTGTTTGTTGTATATTTATGCATGTTGAGACAATAAATTACAAACGAATACAAACTCAGTATTGTTTATTTGACATTCAGGTGCTTTTGATTTCTGGTCAGCTGGCTTCAATGGAAAGCTTGGATCCTGTTTATACAGACAGGCAAATCAACACTTTGCTCAGAGAAAACTGAACAAAAGTTACTAAAACGTTGGAGCGAGAGTGTTGTTGCTCATCCAGTATGAAGAAAGCCATTTACACCAATCAACATGCAGTCTCTCAGCCTCTGGCGGCAGGCAATGTCCGCGGTGGCAGTAAGCATGCTCATTTTTAATTTACTCAGCCCAAAAAAATACAGACGTTTATACAACAACTCTACTTTAATGTCTCAAAAACCAACATTCAAACCATGATACAGTGCTGTACCTGGACCCCCTTAAAAAAAACCATTCCACGGATCATCGGACATCCCCGCGTTACACAGTTCAGCCTCAATCCAGTACCAGCAACCTCAATCCAGACCGGGGCGCGAGGGGGGCTAAAGGGTGCCCTCTGAAGTTTATGGGGCGTCCTCAACGTCTGCAATGGTGTGGATGATGAGTGCCCCCTCTCTCGTGCATATACAGTATACGTTTAAATTATACAGGTAGCAGCAACACCCCCTCGGCGAGGGGTTAAGAGGGTGAGGGGGTGACATGGACTGATAGGGAAAGAAAGGCAGAGGAGCAGTGAGGAGCAGCATCTCTCTATACTGTTCCAGTGTCTCTGCTCTGGTCCCTCCGGCAACGGTGCTCTGTTTTGTTCCGGCTTTCTGAATCCTCTCGGTCGATCGTCTCCCTCTCTCGTTCTCTCTTCCTCTCTCGACGGGTCTCAGTGTTCTCTTTCTCCTGCAGGTTGAAGCGGTTTTTCTTCTCTCCCCGCCGCTGACCTTTCGGCTTACCTGAGAGGACAAACAGTGACAGCATGAGGCATTTTGAAACAGTTATTCAGGTAAATATAAAGTGTTTTTTTTTTTTATCCAGCAGGTAAAAATCTGATCACTTAGAAAAGTAATAGTACATGTCTCCTCAAAACAAATTGCAGAATTTGAGTTACATTACAGTTTTTGAATGACATTATTATTTTTATTCAGCCAGGGTGCCTTAAAGGGACAGTTCACGCAAAAATGAAAATTCTGTCATTAATTACTCACCCTCATGTCATTCCAGACCCAAAGAAAACTAAAATTACGTTTCAGTTATGTTGCTGTCTATGCAGGGTTAGAAAGCTCTTGGATTTCATCAAAAATATCTTAATTTGTGTTGCGAAGATGAACGAAGGTCTTATGGGTTTGGAACGACATGAGGGTGAGTAATTAATGACAGAATTTCAATTTTTGGGCAAACTATCCCTTTAAATTGATTTATAATATAACAAAAGATTTCTGATTCAAATAAATGCTGTTCTTTTAAATTTTCAATTCATCAAAGAATCCTAAAAACATGTATCATAGTTTCCACAAATATATGTTTCTTGAGCACCAAATCAGCATATTAGAATGATTTCTGAAGGATCATGTGACACTGAAGACTGGAGTAACGATGCTGAAAATTCAGATTTGCCATCCCAAGAACAAATGACCTTTTAAGAAAAAGAAGAAATAAATTACAAAATATATTCAAATAGAAAACTGATATTTAATATTGTAATAATACTTCAAAATATTACTGATTTTAATGTATTTTGAGCAAATAAATGCAGACTTGGTGAACATAAGAGACTTCTTTCAAAAACATTAACAAAATTTTATCATTCATATCCACAGAACAAACAAGTTACATGTTAACGCTTACAGTTTGGGATGGGTTGTTCGGGATGTTTATGAGTAAAGTTTTTAAGCACCACAATGTTTACACTTTTCGGGAAAATTACTTAGTGTTTTTGCACATTAATCTGGGATAAGAGAAAGTATTGTAACAGGAAGAAGTACACACACACAATATGAATATCACGCTGACCAGTCAGAGTTTGGCAGGCATCTGGGCTGATTTATTTGCCGTACAGGCATGTTGAATCATTCTATCATTCTATTAATCAGGCTTTAGTGATTTTCCCATCATCCCTCATCTCTCTCTGGCTCCAGATGGCATTACTCATTCAACCTATATGACCATTGTTCTTAATTTTCAGCTGTTTTGGTTGGGAGACGTCCCCTCGGCAATCATCACTTCCATTTAAAAGTGTTTTTCATATATTATTACGAGTTTGATTGAATCCAGGTTGAAGACCCATTTAGACAGTTGTGAAACAGCAGAGCCATCTGGTGCAATGTGTGATTGGTTGAGTCTGGTCTACCACAAGATGACAGTCTTGTATAACATCTTTTTCCATTTCATTCTGTCTTTCACACTGTCAAGTGATGGTTGATCAGTGTTTTAAAGGGATAGGTCACTTACAAATGAAATTCCTATCATAAAATTTCTCACCCTCTCATTTCAAACCTGTATGTTTTTAGTGACCTTTAAAGGGATAGTTCACCCCCCAAAAAAATACAATTCTGTCATTAATCACTCACCCTCATGTCGTTCCAAACCTGTAAGACCTTCGTTTGTCTTCGGGACACAAATTAAGATATTTTTGATGAAATCCGAGAGCTTTATGACTCTGCATAAACAGCAAGGGACCTACCACGTTCAAGGCCCAGAAAGGTAGTAAAGGACATTGTTAAAATAGTCCATTTGACATCAGTGGCTCAACCGCAATTTTACGAAGCTACGAGAATATTTTTTGTGTGGAAAGAAAACAAAAATAACGACGTTATTTAACAATTCTTCTCCTCCTCATCCCATCTGCTGTATTGCACCACCATTGTGGAGTGAGTATCACGTATTCTCGTAGCTTCGTAAAATTACGGTTGAACCCCTGATGTCACATGGATGATTTTACCAATGTCCTTGCTACGTTTCTGGACCTGAGAACATTTCAGTTGCATTGCTGCCTATGCAGGGTCAGAAAGCTCTCGGATTCCATCAAAAATATCTTGATTTGTGTTCCTAAGATGAACGAAGGTCTTATGGGTCTGGAATGACATGAGGATGAGCAATTAATGACAGAATTTTCATTTTTGCATGAACTATCCCTTTAAGGCACCCTTTCTGAATAAAAGTAATAATGTCATTCAAAAACTGTAATGTACCTTAAATTTTGCAATTTGTTTTGAGGAGACATGTACTATTACTTTTCTAAGTGATCAGATTTTTACCTGCTGGAACGAAGGTCTTATGGGTTTGGAATTACATGAGGGTATGTAATTAATGACAGAATTTTCATTTTTGGGTAAACTATCCCTTTAAAAATAAAACTGAAATAAAAATGTATTATAGTATTATAGAAACACAAACTCATAAAATGACAAGCACATATTAATAAAATTATTACCTAAAAAATGAAAATGAAAAAAAATAAAAATAAAATAAAATAAAAAAGTGAACTCAAAATATGAATGTATACTATAATAGTATATAAATAATGTTAAAATAACACTGATTATTAGTTTCTGAAGTTTCTGAATGACAACTGAATCAGTCCTAGTATGGAGTGGAGAACTTAAATTTCAGTGTCTCACACAAAACTTGAAGAAGACTTAAGTCAAGATAACACAGAGGAGCATTATGGTTGGAATCACTTTCAGAAGTATTTTTTCCAGCTGATAAGTAATAAAAACATTTGACAATCAATCAGAATCCATCCTGCTTTAAAGAGCTTAAGCATTTAAAGTAGCAGACGACAAAACTACAGTGTGTGCTTATAATAAACAGAACGTTATCATGCGTTAGTGTGGACGCTAATATAGTTAGCATTCTAGTTATCATTCTTGGTGTCAACTGGCCTTTATTCTTTCAAAAAGAAGCATTTTTGACCTATTTTTTGACCAGGTTGGTCACTATAAGGGTCGTTGTACAAAAAAGTAAAGATTCTTCAAATATTCTCCAAACAATAACAGCATATGGTTTCAGAACAATATGAGGGTGAGTAAATTATGACAACATTTTCATTTCTGTGTGAATTAGACAGTGGAAATGCAAAAAGGTGGGGGTGACCCATCAAATGCAGAGTCAGAGAACTTTATCAGCACTGCGCTCTTGAGCAACCGGTCCGGTTTCTTCCAGGAACATGATTCCTGAAATTAGCATCAGTACGTCTCTTTGGAATAAGACTGTCAAGATGAACAACCAAGGTGAAGCCACCCAGCTGAACATTTGACACCAGAAAAAGCGAACAACCGATAAGCTCATCAAAAATAGAAAGACTTACAATAAAAATTCTGTTAATATGACTTTATCTCGCCGTTGCTCAATGCTCATGGCTAGCCAATTTCCATTATTGTCAGAGGCTTATCGGTGGGGCACGGATGAGGATCGGAAAAGCGCTGAGGTGGACAAGCACTTCTCCCCCGCTTCCCCCTCCCAAAGCGGGCTCTATTAATCAGCCGGACTCCCTGCCCACTGCAACCCACACTGACCCATACATTCCTGGGGTCCAGCCAGGGCGATAGGGGGCCATCGCAGCCCCAGCTCTTGGAATAAATGAGGATGCACGACTCTTGTTTTGTGACTGAAACTAGTTGAGGAGGAACTAACCTCCCGCTGGCTGGAATCTGTTGTGATTGTATGGTGCATTGTGAACGGGCTGACTCATGTACGGTGTCTGACCGAGCAAAACACACACACACACACATTTCACTCGCTGTCATCACCTCCCCTCTCGCCGTCCCGTCTCTTTAAACACAGGAAGTTCCCTCTGCGTACACTGTTGTCTTTGTCGTAACGATTTGGAGATCAATGGATTAGGCGTAATCCTCTGCCTTTCCCATAAACCAAGGCGTAACATGACCAGAGCTCTGCGGTGATTATTTTGGATATGTTTACAGCCACCCTTTCAGACCTGGAAGGCTGTCAGATTTTTCAGTAAACTGTCATGCGACGATTTGGATACAAGCGATTTCCTCAGGGATGGGACATGTTCTTGAGCATCTGATCGCCACTGCTGAAGCAGATGTAGTCCTTGAGGAAAACGCCATGGCTCAGAGATTGCTCTTTCAAAGCTCAGGCACAAAACCTAATGGAGTTAGTCAATTTTGACATGAATGAGACAATTTATGTCATTCAGTACAAATACAGTGTTCATTTAATATGGGTAGCATTGCTCAGATAATTTGGTCTTGCAGGAATAATAT